>VWPU01010029.1:8615-30944 GCA_013398955.1 Callaeas wilsoni | reverse complement strand
CCTGCAGCCTGGGGGTTGGCAGGCCGTCCCCAGCCCTTGGAGGGATGTGCCAACCCAGAGAGGGTGTCCATACTCACTCCATGCATGTCCCAGCTCTGCCAGGAGGCACCTGGCAGATGTTTGGGTGTTTTCCTACAACTATTAATTATTGTAGGGGAACAAATACTTTACACCAGCCAGAGACCCATAAACGTGAAGCCTCTCAGACAAATAGCTGAGACTTCAGCTAAGAGCAAGCAGGGGAAGGAGGGGGGATATCACCCAGCAAGCACAAGAACCACCACGACCACTCAACACGGAAAAGAAAAAAATAGCTGCCGCGTAGTTTGGAAATACAAAAATAGTTTGGCTGTTCCCTTATCCTTTCCTTTCAGTCATCGCTGCGCTGCAGCCCCGGGGTTTGTTTGTCTCGGTTGCTATGGGGAGGCTCTGGCTGCCAGGCCCTGCTGGGGAGCAGCGTCCTGCTGGTCCCTGAGCCCAGGACAGTGGCTCTGTAACAGCCCCAAGCCCGGCTTTCTCCCTGTCCCCCGAGCGCCTGACTCCGTGCCTCCTGAGGCAAGGGGGCATCATCGCATCTCCCCTTCCCTCAAAGTATTTTCTGCCCTTTTAGGAGCGCTGTGGCGGCTGGGGACAAGGCTGTTGGGCTGCAAAGAGTGCCACCCACTCCATGAAATCCCTGTCACCACCACAGAGCTCATGGAAGATTGTACACATGGCCGTGTCCACCCTGGGTGCCCTGGGAAACTCCCTGGACCAAATTCCGCTGCCTCGGGCTGTGAGTGTGCTGGGACACAGTGTGACCCTGCAGAGCCAGCTCTGCCAGGGAAAGCAGGACAGGGAATGGCTCCTGTTCCTCTCCTCACGCTCAGGGCGGGCTGGGGGCTCAGCACAGCAGCCAGCACGTCCCACAGGAGCAGTGCCGGCTCTGCAGGGTGCTGAAGTGATGGCACTTCCAGCCCTCACCAGCCCTGCAGAGCACAAACACCTCTCACATGTCCCTGATAGCGAGTGTCTGCAGGCAAGGGCTTGTGGCACCCGCTTTTCCGCTCTGGCTCTGTTCAGAGGTGACTCCTAGGACACAACAGCCTCCTTTCCACACTCCCTCACCCATGCCCAGCCCCCTCCCGACCATCCCGTGCCCCAAATCACCGTGCTGGCGGGTGACAGATGTGACAGCACACTCAGGTTAGCCATGCAGCTCTCCCCCTAGTGCCACTGGTCAGCAGGGCTGTGCTTTATGGAGTGCCTGCAGTCCATCACCTCCTCATAAACGCTTTTTGGCACCCCCCTGTATTTGCGAGTTTAAACATTCCTGCCTGCAGTAAACCTGTCGTGCTTGCCCCACAAGTGTCTGAGCACCCTGTTTCCTTTTCCTGCAATGTTCAAATATGCTGCTTGGAACCTAAAGGCTCCACATTTTTCTAACACCTTCTATATTTGCAGCACTGTGCAGACATTCATTGCCATCTCCCAACAGCCCGGCGAGCGAGGCGAGCAAATATTATTCTCTTTTCTTGGGTGGGAAGACTGAAACAAAGTGAAAGCAGCTTGTCTGGGACCACAGGGCTGAGCCTGGTAGCTCCTGATGCTCTTTTCCCTTTATGAGAGCGCTGTGTTTGCTCAAGACCCACGAATCCTCTCACACCTGGAGCCCATCCCTGCTGCTGGCAGAGGCATTTGCTCTCCATGAGCTTGGCTGCTGTGGTAGAGTAACTTGCGAGCAGAGCATGAGTAAGAAACGTTTCCTGCCGGGGACTTGAGTTAGGGCTGCTTTTTCACAACCCCTGGTGTGGAAACACCCAGCTTTTGCGAGCAGCCCCAACCTTCTCCGCTGGCTGGGCTGGAAGTGCTGGAGCTCAGCTTTTTGAAGTGGCGAGTGTGAGAAATGGGGGAGGACTTTGCAGAGCTCGTGGGTGGTTTCGCTGCCATGAGGGGCAGGAGGGGGGATTTACAACCTCCCCATCTCCAGTCCTGTGCTCCTCCAGCCCTGCCTCAAGTGGTTCTAGCCCAAAATGCCAGGTCTTTGCTTGCTGTTTCACAGAATAGATGGGGTTTTGCACCTTGAGGTGCCTGCCCATTTGAGTTTTTAATTGACATTGCCTAAGGATAAAGTACCAGCTGACTCAATGAAAGAAGAAAGCTGCAGTTGCTGTCCCACCTCTTCTTACACACTTCCATTCACTTCCGAGCTCCGTGATCTGGAACACCAAACCCTGAGTACCTCCAGCCGCTTGGCAGAGCGGTGCTGATAAGGAAGGTGGCCATCAAAGGGAAGCCCAGCTGTAAAAGGAGTGCTCTGACTTTCCCTAATGGCTCCCAGACGGGGAAAAAGAACAACTTCATTGTTTTCCTGTCGGGAACAGGGCTTAGACAAGCTGGCAAAAGACCTAAGCTCCCATTCCTGCAAACCCCCTGGCAGCTGGGCTGGCACAGGTGAGCAGAGCCCAGCTGGCACAAGGTGTGCCCTCCAGCAGCACCAAAGCTTCCCTGCCAGGCTCAGAATTCCAAGCACTTTACAGCTGGAAACTCTGAACAGGCCACACTTCCATAGCTTTCTAGGTATTTTTTTGTCTCCGTGCATTTTCAGTTCAAAAGCTTGGTTTGAATGTATGTTCAGGGGATGTTTTCTTTTTTTAATGAGCAACGATCCCACCCTTCCTCACATCACTCTCCTGTAGCTCCCAGCCAGGGGTCAGACACAGGTTTTGGACACACGGCTGCAGCCCTGCCCATGAAAACTAAACGGGAGACAATACACCCAAGTGCCCTAGAAAGTTTTTCAGGAATTCTGGTGGATCAGCAGAAATTTGATAGCATATCTATGCCAGCTACAAATTTACCTGTGCTAGAGTTCATGGTTTCAGATTCCAGGGCACATTATCTAGGCTGGGGCACTGGTTCAAGTTATTGGTTTTATGGCCTGCCTGTAACTATGGAGAGCAATTTAAATAATTACATCCTCGCCACAAAGAGCTCTAAAACTCAGATGGCTGGGAGAAAGGGGAATGGGAAAGTGTGACAGCACTGCTGGAAAAGAGATTAACTGGGGAAATGGGTCAGAAGTGACTGGGAGACACTCTTGGCTGCTCAGAGATCTTTCTGACTGGGCACCTCAAATGCCTCCCTCTGGGCAGCCTCAGCACGGAGTGGGCACCTCAGGTGTGCTGTCCATCCATTATCCCTTTTCCCACCTGGTTCCTCTCTAGGAATTGTGCTCAGGGCTCGAAAAGGGCTGATAAGTCCTCTGCCAGGGCTCTGTCCGTCCTTCCCCCTCCAAGGTTGGGACTTGACAAGCATTGAGCTATTTATGGAAAACTGGACAAAGAAGTGAAAGGTCTGGGTGCAAGGAAAGTGGAAAGTATGAGGTGGGTGTTGAAGAAACCTGAGGTAAAACCCAGCTGAGGTGGCACTGTCCACAGGTTGGGGGGCAGCCTCGGAGAGCTCTGAAGCCCGTCCCACCCCTGTCTCCAGCCTCTCCAGCTGGATGGAGCTCCTGCTCTGCACCACTTGGTTTCCCAAAAAACCACGGGAGCATGCTGTAGCCAGCCCCCACGAGCTCCATCCACCTGGGAAGCCACTGAGCAGGGAGGGGAGCAGTAAATAATCCATGGAGAGGAGCGGTTGGGATTGCAGCTGTGCTGTCCCAGGCCAGGAGGGCTTTCCTTGCTTGGCCATTTCCCCTGCAGTGGCAGGGATGAGAAGGAGGGGACACTGGCCTGGCCAAGGTCACCTGAGTTACAGCTCTGGGTAGTGCCAACACCTCGTCTGCCAAGAGACAGGCACTAGGCCCATTCAGTGGAAAAGATGAGGGTTTACACTACAAATCTCTCTTTAGGGCAGCATTAGTCATCTGCTGTGGGTGTGATTCGAGACCAAAGTTAGCTGACCAGATTCCCTATTTAGTCAAGAGAGAGACCAAGAAAGAGGGTGGTGTGATCCAGAGTGCCTCCGTTACACGCCTGAAGCCAAACAGAGTCAATCCTGCCATTGTGGACAGAGTGGTATTTTAGTTTCTGGCTGCAGCGAGGTTTTTTTGTGGAATCTGTAAAAGTAAACCAACCTTTTAATACTTCATCAAAGCGGTTTTCCTTTTTTCAGCCACCAGCGGGAGGTATCGCACGTGTTTTGCTGGTATGCGCTGCCCCACCAATAAACAGCACTATTTTGGCTACACTTGCCAGGTGTTCTTGAAGCTTTCGTTGAGAATCAATCCAAAAAACAGCCCAGGAGCAGCATTTCTGTGCCCCACCTCCGAAGCAGGGCTGGCAAGGAGTGCTGCAGGGCAGATCACAGAGGAGGGTTCTTCAAAGGCCTTAGAAATCCACTGGAAATACTCAGAAATTAAAGTAGTGGAGTGAGGAGAGAGAGAAAAAAGCACAAGAGCCCTCTAAGAATTCAGGTCATGGCAAACTATTGGAATGAGGAAAACCCTGGGCAGTCACAGTCGCTGCACAGGTGAAGGGAGCAGGAGCCTGGGAGATAATAGGACTTAGGATTAGTGAAACACAAATGACGGAATAACTGAACCAAAAATATATCTGCAGGGACAGGGGTCATTTACTGCCAGCTGCCAAGGAACTGCGTAGGAAAGAGTTCCTATCTTTAGTCACCCGTCGTCTGAGGAGGCAGAGAAAATGATGCAGTGAGGCAGCAGTGCTGGAAAAGAGTAAACACCACAAAAAGTTCATCCATGAGGGAGGAAGGGGCAGGCCAGCCATCCTAACGCTGGTGAAACAACAGGCTATCCAATTCCTGAGCACAGCCAGGAGTGTGATGCCAGTTTTCTTACCAAATTTCCAATTCCCCTTGTTTCCTACCCCCATCAATCATTTTGCCTTCACAGTATACTTGTAATTCTGATTTTTCTGCCCCCCACATCACCATTAACCCCACTTCCTCCCAGCTGAAGGTGTTTGCCTGTTTATGTCAGCTTATCCAGTGACAGCACGGCTTTCTATCCTTGGAATAACCAACGACAGGTCTATTTCCATCGACGCTTTCGTGACTCAAAGTGATGCAATCTCCCAGTTAGCATCCATCAATTGTTCTCAAACTGTTCCCTGGGACTACTTGCTGCTGGCAACGAAGTTTTGTTGGTCACATAAAGTTGTGTGCCATTGTTTCCATTTCCTGGCTGGAGGAAAAGGCAAGTCGACCCAGTGCTAATATTAACACTGATTTTTCCATTTGTTTTTGCAGATACTGGTACCTGCAGTTTTGGCGGCATTATGGCTCAGCTGGCCAAACACCCATGACTGGCACGTGCAAATGGAAGGCAAGAACAGATCAGCAAATTTCCTTAATTACATACACAAGTATGAGTGGATTTTTGGTTTAATACTCTTTGCCCAGTTCTCTATCACAGTTGTTAGCCTGTCTTCCTATATTTGTGTTCCCTTTCTTTGTTCAGCTGCATTTCGTGGTGGTTTCCTTTTCTTCCCATATTCCCAAGATCTCCTGTGTTCATTCCGCTACCTAGTGAGCTTTTCTCCTTCCTGAAATGACTTATCCTTGGCAACCCTGAGAGCAAACACTCTCTATTATAAACTTTGTTACTACTTGAAATCTAATCTCCTGTTCAGCAAAGTTTATTTAGGATGGGTCTGGCTTTTCCCTCAGGATTTGTTTTGCACACTTTTTTTTTAGCAAAATATTTTAACCAGTTGGGAAAGACCTCAGCTAAAAATTCCCTCTAAGACAGGGACAGCAGCCACATTAATGAACCAGAGGTGGCAAAGGAAGAAAATTGTTGTTAAAAGTAAGAAAGCAAACGTGTTTCACCATCCATTCTGCTTTTGCATCAGACGAGATGTCTGGTACGCAATGAAAGCATCCTGATTAACCTGGCAAGATGGGAAAATTTTCCTGGATATTTCCTATAAAAAACCGTGGAGGGGAATCTTATGAGCTAAACATCACTAGAGAGGAAATATCTCTTTTTTCTTAGGGGAAGAAGAGTGACTTGCAGAATGAATGCCCTTCAGATAAACACCTTGGGATGAGCGATCGGCGTGCCCCTCGTCCCTTCCTGCCATGCCCCACCTCGGCAGAGCTACGTTTTCTGCCCGCTCAACAAGTGAGAGCTTGTGGCATCCTCTTCCTCCTTCAGATGAGACACTCTCCAAACAACCTGAGTGGGCAAACAAGCCCCTGGTGTTGTGATATCAAAGGAGAAAGATGCGCGCGCACGCCGGTAAGAAACCGCGTTGTGAAATACCTGATGTTGACACGCACCAGCTGAAGAAACACACATCCACCGAATGGAAGGAAATCAAAATGGAATTACCCAACAGTGTTATCTCCCTGTTCATTCAGCCGTGTTCCTACCCAGTTTTCTCCCAATTCATTTACAGTGAGACTCAGTGCAGGTAGGTGCTGCAAGCAGCTCTAGTTACAGCTCCTTTTTGGATTTTAGAGCTTGCTAAAATAGATATAGTAAAATAATAGTCTGGTTTAAGCACAGTTTTCATACCCTTACTGCACAATCACATTGAAATGGTGTCTGGGGATACAACATCATCTCTTTATATCTTTTATTATCACTTATTATGGCAAATTCAACACACAGAGATATATAATAGACCTAACAGTAGAAATCAGGAACTTGAGACAGCAATGCAAATCCCTGAGCTCAGTAATGTGAGAGGCACTTAGAAGATGCAAATTTGCTTATTTGTTGGGGCAGGCAGTGTGCCCATGACTAGGGAGGCAGGCCAGGGCTGCCAGACCCACACCAAAACTCCCAGTCCAACCACAGCTTCCTGCATGACCTTGTTCCAATCACTTAATCCCGTAGATCTGCTTACAGTGGGTGAAAGGAGAATGCATGCTTTCCCTATCACAGCGTGAGGATGAAGGCACAATCCCTTAATTGCCGCGAGGAACGAGAAGGGTTTGAGGGCTTGTGTTGGTTTGGACACAAATCCAGGAGGAAACAACTCGAGAGGGGTGTCTCTCTCTCTCTCTCTTGCCTGCCAGGCAAGCAGGTCTCGGTAGCACTTCCCCCACAGGTTCGGGAAAAATAATTTCTTGAGTGAAAGTGAAAAAAACTATTTATTTAACAAAACAGAGTCCCCTGCTGTCACGGGAAAAAAGGATATTGAAAACCCCTCCCCTGTCCCCTAGAAGAGGATTATGGATTTTCGAGTTCTTTTTGTAGGTAAAACCTGCAGTCCTGAGCTGGGCCGGGCCGGGCCAGGCAGGGTCTGACGATCCCCCTTGGAGGGTCCCGGCGAGCAGGTCTGGAGATGACAGCAGGTCTTAGATGAAAAGTAAGTTAAAAACAGTCTAAAAAGGAAAAGAAGCCGCTGAGGCAGATCACAGTCTCTTCTCCGCTGAAAGCCGAAGAGATTAGAGAGCAAAAATCTTCTAACTAATTAAATGTTGTTAGAATCGGGAGAGAAAAGAATGCAAAACATTCTAGTTGCAAGGTCAAGCTGGCTGCTTTGAAGAGTTTTCTCGGCTTCTCTCTCCCCCCTTTGCAATTTAAAGGTACACTAGAAATCAAGCAGGCGCTGGGGAATACAGTATGGTCATAGAATCACCTTAAGACAGGGCTCTGGCAACCTCTCTCTGGATTTTGAACACTTATTTCGCTCCCGTGTCCGCAGGAGCGGGTTGGATGGACAGGCTTGTGGTCAGGCAGAGCCTCGGCTCTCGGGGCACGGTCAGACACGCTGCGCTGGCTGGACCTGCTGTGGATTTAGAGGTGACCTTGCCACTTTTCAAACGGGGGCAGTTGTGCCTGTGCAGACCCGGAGTCCCAGGAGAGCAGCTGGGAGCGCTCGGGGCGCGCAGCGCTGGAATTAGTGATTCAGCAGTGATTAGTTAAACTGCTGCGCCATCTATGTTCGGACACGGCTCGTGTTCGCAGCGAGTCATCTCCCGTCACAGCTCCGTCCTCAGCCACAGCGGTCCCTGCACCGACCACCGCCGTGGAGAACGGGGGGTGGCACCCGTGTGAGGCTCCTTCACAGAATCAAACGATCCCAGAATTATTTCTGTTGGAAAAGGCCCCCCAAGATCATCACATCCAAACTTTGATCCCCACCTTGTCCCCAGCCCAGAGCTCTGAGTGCCACATTCAGTTGTTCCTTGGACACCTCCAGGAATGAGGACTCCAAACCTCCCTGGGCAGCCCCTGCCAACACCTGACCACCCTTTTTGTGAAGAAATCCCTCCTCATGTCCAAGCTGAACCTTCCCTGGCACAGCTTCTGGCTAAGTCCTCTCCTCCTGTCCCTGTTCCCTGGGAGCAGAGCCCGACCCCCCCGGCTGCCCCCTCCTGTCAGGGAGTTGTGCAGAGCCACAAGGTCCCCCCTGAGCCCCCTTTTCTCCAGGCTGAGCCCCTTTCCAGCGCCCTCAGAGTTCTCCAGCCCCTTCCCAGCCCCGTTCCCTGCCCTGGACACGCTCCCGCCCCTCCAGGTCTCTCCTGCAGGCCCCAGAACTGGACACAGCCCTCGAGCCCAGAGGGACAATCCCTGCCCTGCTCCTGCTGGACACACAAATCCTCATCCAGGCCAGCTGCCATCAGCCACCTGGGCACCATGGGTCTCTCTTGTCCTGAGGGCCCAGAACAGGACACAGCCCTGGAGGTGCAGCTTTCCTCCCACTTAGGTTGTGCTCACCTTTAGGTTGGCAAACTTGCAAGTCACATTAATGCTGTTTCTGCCATTCCAATGCCTCGACCAACGTCAGGGAAGATCCATGAGGCTCTGTGTCTGGCCACCTGCAAGAGGGAAACAGTACAGCTTGATCCATGGAGGTAAAGCTCAGAATAAACAACTGTAGCTGGCAGGAGAATCAGCTTCTCATTCCTCAAAACCAAGAGATGCCCAAGCGCATTTTTTTCTCACACCACTGCCCTTCTCACTGCTTGCTTTTTAAAGTACTGTGGTTTCATGTTCTCTTTCCTAAAATGCCAGGCACTGCAGGGCCAGGTGTCTCTGTTCTGGAAGTCCAGAACTTTTCCTTGCTGTCCTCCTCACAGCTGAACTCGGATCATTGCAATGAAAGGGTGTGATAAAGGAATCGCTGCTTGTGCTGGTTTTGGTGGGGGTAGGGTTAATTTTCTTTGCAGTAGCTGTTGTGGGGCTGTGGTTTGGATTTGTGCTGGAATCAGTGTTGATAATTCAGGGATGTTTTGCTTATGGCTTAGAAGAAATTATACTTTTTCTGCTCTCACCCCACCCCACTGATGAGTGGGCTGGGGGTGCACACGGATTTGGGAGGGGACAAAGCCAGGACAGCTGATCCCAAATGACCCAAGGGATGTCCCACACCATATGGCATCATGCTCAGAGTCTGAAGATGGAAGAAGAAGGAAGGTGAGGTGTTTGGGGTGATGGCATTTGTCTCCCCAGTCACTGTTAAACGTGATGGATCCCAGCTTTTTCGGGGATGGCTGAACACCTGCCTGCCCAGGGGAAGGGGGGAATGGATTCCAGGATTTGCTTTGCTTGTGAACGTGGCTTTTGCTTTGCCTATTAAACTGTCTTCGTCTCAACTCACAAGTTTTCTACTTTTACTTTTCCAAATCTGTCCCAAATCCCACCAGCGAGGAGTGAGTGAGTGAGTGGGGCTTAGGTGCTGACTGGTACATGCTGTCCTTCCCGTCTGGGAAGGCAAGGGGTTCCAGCAGAAGCATTTCAGATATTTCCTTCTTAGGAAAGTTCTCCACTGGGTTTTCAGCCTAAAAAAAGAGGAGTTTCAGGTCATGCCACCTGTCAATGCCTCGTTTTAAATGTGCACAGAGTCTCTTCCAGGCACATCCCACCCCAATGCCGAGGTAACCACTTGTAAATACACTCAGCAGAGCAACCTGTTGTCTCAGGGCTCTGCACACAGCCAGAAGTGCTTGTAAATCCCATTCATGGAACTAACGACCACTTTGCCTTCAAATGAGCAGGCTGAGTGTGGAGCTGGCTCTCAATTCAGTGATTCTTTCTCTTTGCCTGTGGTCCTGGGCCTTCAGCACTCTCCCCTTTGCCTCACACATTCCCTGAGCAGTGACAGCACCTCTTGGGAGCGCACATGGGGCTCTTTGTACAACCATGGAAGCCACATCCTCCTCCCTAACAAGCCATCAGTGAGGTTTTGAGAGCAGTGACAAAGAGGAGAAATAGGATAACCCAAAGTGGCTTCAGTGTGCTCACAGTTACAGTGCAGCCGATTCACAGCTGGTATCCAACACAGGCTCCTCCTGGAAGAGCAGCAACTGAACCACTTACCCATCACTCCCCTGCTCCAGGAGGAGATTCTCACTCCTCTGTCTTACTCTCCCAGCAAATCTTTGTCTTGATTTCCAGCCACTTTTGCAAAGAGCTTGGTCTCACTGCTTCTCCTCCATTCTCCATGTCCCAAGGGTTAGGAGAATCGCACACCTACTCCGAGAGTTCAGCATCTCTCCATTTTGCATGCAACAACCTCTGGATAAAATCCTGTCTTGGGGTGATTCTATGACCATACTGTATTCCCCATCGCCTGCTTGATCTCTAGTGTACCTTTAAATTACAAAGGGGGGAGAGAGAAGCCGAGAGAACTCTTCAAAGCGGCCAGCCTGACCTTGCATCTAGAATGTTTTGCATTCTTTTCTCTCCCAATTCTGACGACCTTTGGTTGGTTGGAGGACTTTTGCTCTCTAGTCTCTTCGGCTTTCAGCGGAGAAGGGACTGTGATCTTCCTCAGCAGATTCTGTTCCTGTTTGGGCTGTTTTTAGCTTGCTTTTCATCCCAGCCCAGCTCCCATCTCCGGCCCTGCTCGGCGGGACCCTCCAAGGGGGATCGTCGGACCCTGCCTGGCCCAGCCCAGCTCAGGACTGCAGGTTTTACCGACAGAAAGAACTCTAAAATCCATAGTCCTCTTTTAGGGGACAGGGGAGGGGGTTTTAATATCCTTTTTTCCCCGTGACAGCGGGGGACTCTGTTTTGTTAAATAAATAATTTTTTTCACTTTCACTTGAGAAATTATATTCCCGAACCCGTGGGGGAGGTGCTGCCGGGGCCTGCTTGCCTGGCAGGCAGGAGAGACAGAGAGAGAGACGCCCCTCTCGGGTTATTTCCTCCTGGATTTGTGTCCAAACCGACACAAATCCAGAGGAACCATTTGGGTCAGCTAAGAGATCCCTAGGCCAGGTGCCAGCAGCAGCAGTGGCTCCTGTCCCACTGCCCCATGATCCATGTGAGTGGAGCACGCCAGGTGCCTCCAGGCTGAGGCAGAAGCTGAACAGACATTTCCAAGGCCACAGCCTCGAACCGAGCCCTTAGATGGATCTTGTCCTTGTGTTTGCCTCTCAGCTTTAGAGGTCTTGGCAAAGCAGTTGAGAGCTGGAGTTGTAAACAAGGCGGATTTTCCATGGGAATTCCCCCCAGGTCCAAATGGCAGCGAGGTACCCAACCCTCGGTGGCTTCCAGCTCTGCCCATTTGCCCAGTGTGGTGCATTCCAAGGCATATTTCAAAGAAGGGGATGGTCCTGGAAAGGTACTGAGTTGTTAATTATTCCACAGTGGTTGCAGGGGGCAGGGCGGGTTTGCAATCCATTAGTGACTGAGGAATCACTCAGCAGCAGCACATCCAAAGCAGCCAGGGAGATATATGAGGTGTTTATGAAAACTGTTTTATTGTGGAAAGTGTCAAAGGCATCCTTTAAACTGCTCCTCCTTGGAAGGTTCTATTAGCAATTCATTTCTGTCACACCTCAGGTCAAGCTACTGTAGATCTTGCAGTGATTTTTGGGTTTCAACATGTTTTTATTTAATTGCTGTCTCGAAGATTGTTTTGAATCTGGAGTGTGCCCTGTGAGGTGCTGTCTGGGTCCTCTTCCAAGCTGACCCCACAGCGAAGCCTGAAACTTAACTGTGTTTCCCTTTGCTGAAGGACCACTGCCACACTCTGGCAAACTTTGAAATATATATTTTCCTAAAGTCTTGCTGATGGTTTGAGGCTTTTTTCCCATCCATCATTTCTTCTGTCTGAAGGATTTGTTTGGTTTCCAAATGTCTTTCTTTTCTTGACCAGATTTATCCCTCTGCTGGATTCTACCAGGGAGACTGCACGATTTTTTCTGCAGGTGACACCATCACAAAAGCTGCTGGTAGGGGGAGAGGGCTGGCATGACAAACTGAGAGTTTACACACAAATACTCCTGCAAAAAAATCAACAATGACCGGGACAGCCATAAAGGGAACACTGTGACTACTCTGGCTCTATGAAAATCTCTGGGTGAGCAGCTGAGTGTTCTCCATGTCCCATCAGCTTCTGAGAAAGTCCTGGCGCCTTTGCACAAAGCAGTTCCAGTTCAAGGGTAGGTTGGTACAGAAACCTCCTGCAGGCTTTCAGCGCTGTCTCTGCTCCTGGGAACACGACGAAATGTGTCTGAAAGGAGGAGACGTTAACACAGCTTGTCAAGAAAAACATCACTCAGGCTTCAGGTTCAGCTTGTGCTGACACCTCTCAGGCATTAGAGGAGGCCGAATCCTGCACTGATCACAGGAGTAGATGGATGAGGCTGGCGTTTTTCTTCTGCATCTCTGCTCCATCATTTTTTTTTCTTCCTCTAGCTGGACACTCAGTGGCTCTGGGGTCTAAAACACAGACCTGAAAGCATAATTCTGTTCCCTCTTTTACTTCCCTGAGCAAATGTCCTCCAGTCATAATTCCAGCAGTTTGGGTTAATCGTTTTTGATACTCTGAGGTGTCCTATTTACATGTGACTGCTTTATCTGTTTTCTAGCTGGGCTTTTTTCTTCCTTGAATCTGAAGTTCACAGCTTTCTGTCTGTTTTGTAAGAATTCCTCGTAGCTGTGTGCTGGGTGTTGTGGTTTGCAGTAAAAGCTTAGCCCATACCTATTGGAAGGTAACAGGCCATGGACTTTATGTCCATTTTGAAGTATTATCACTTCAACATCTACTTTAAAGTATTTTCAGGTGTACTCCAGAGTTACTTTCTTCTCCTCAGGCAATCTCTTTGAGACTGGAGCCACTTCTTTGCCTCACTTGGGAGAAACTTCACACCTGATTTTTAGAAGAATCTATAAGCTGCAGCTCTTCTCTCTTTCTCTGCAAACACAGACCAAACAGCTCTGATTAGAGCAGTGCTCCAAGCCTGATTAAATGCCTCTGAGGCAGAAAATATTTCTTCTTCTGTGGAAGTATGGCATTAACTGTTCAAGGCTGTTACCGACAAGGGGGGAAACTGATGAGAAGCGTGGTTTCAGAAGTTGTTGATTATGCCCCAACAATTCCAGCCCAGCTGAGTGAGAGCTGGAGAGAGGCCCCTCGTGCCTGTGTCTTTCTGGGTCAGTACAAGATACACCAAATAACAAATGAAATAAGCTCCTAAAAATAGGAGGTAAGCTTTCTATTAATCACTCCTAAAGAGTTGGAATGGTGAGGGTATCTTTTATTTCACTAAAAAGCATCATTCCGTCCTTTCTTCTCCTTTTTCATGCCTCTCACATCAAACCCTTGAGCTGTTCTGACTTGCAACTCACCTGCCACAACTCTTTCACGAGCACATCCCAAAAAGTGATGCTGAGGCTGTGAGACATGAGGGTTTTTTTAAACTAAACGGTCACATAAAGCTTTTGCCTAATAATTGCAGTCAGCTTTAGCTGATGGGATTTCGTTGCTGTTGTTGTTACAACATTTTTATGACAGCAAAAGCCTTAATGTAGAACCAACCCTTCAAGCACACAGAGGATTTTCTTCTATGTATCCTGTACTGGTCACCATGTCTGCACACCCACAGGGTTGATCAAGGCAGAATTTTTATGTCTAAATGATCCCCAGACCCTCAGCTCCCAAAATCATTTGGTGGAGTCAAGAGATCTCACCTGCTTGAACTCTGAGCTCCTGGAAAACAGGGGCAGACTGGAGGCTTCTTTTCCCCTCTAGATTTAGTAATTTCATTTGGATAGTCAGTATTTTTCTGCAGCACGTATAGAAGGCAAACTGTACTCCTCTGCTGAGGATGGTAAATTTTCGTGCTTGGTTTTTCCTGGTTTTTGCTACATCTTGTTTATGGCATGATTTCCTAGGAGCTCACTTTCCTTTTGTACTGAAGGACTTTATCTCTTTTCAGAAGAATTTTAGTTGAAAGATTTTATTTTTCACCAGATGGTGATAATACGTGTTTGCGAAGTTGCTTGCTTAATAATTAATTAGAGCTGCTTAGTAATTTAAGTAGACAATAGATGGAAAGCCCAATTTTCTTGGAAACCCCTTTCACCTAAAAAGGCAAATCAGGGAGCAGCTTTTCATGCAGCATCAGCATGATGGGACCCAAATTCCTTCAGCAGCACACCTGGGGTACAAGAGAAAATATCACTGAGACGCTGCAACCAAACCAGGAGAGCTCTGAACTGTTGAGGTAGGAAATTGTAATTTCATTATCTTGAGTGCTAAGGGAGCAAAAGGAGGAGAAAAAGGAGCTAGAGGGTGAAATAACCATCTTCTCAGGGAACCATTCCTTCCAGAACCACACATGCCAACACCAGCAAACAGGGACTATTATTAGAGCCCAGACACTGACACGAAGAGGTTTTCCATGAATGACAACACTGAAATTTCACTCAGAGCAGTCTGGATGCCAGCGAAAGATGTGCATAAAAATACTTTTAGACCAAGCCCAAGCAGACTGAGCTGTCTTGCAGGTCCTGGTCACAGCAATGCCTTTTTTTACACATGGCATCAGCACAGTTTTTTTGCAGCACCGCTTTTATGCTCAGCTTGCTGAGCTCCACCTGACACGCTGCTGCATTGCTGAACATCCTTTCCTCATCTCCTTCTGCTCCGTTCCATTCATGCTCAGCAGGAATGTGCAGGCACAGCTCTCCAAAAGCCTCTCAGCTTCCCTCAGCCACGTGGCAGGAAAAATCTCCTTCTTGTCTTCCCACACAAGGAGCTGATCTTCTTAGGTCCTTTGCAGCATGATACAGCTTTTTTACAGCTTTCACTGCCTTGGGGTAACTGGGTGCCAGAGCCCTCTGCCCACAGGGTGAGATGGGAGGCTGTGAAACCTCCAACCCAGCATGGGCAAGTTTCCCATGTCCTGTGTAACAACCTGTAGTGAGAGAAAGGTTCTGGAATAAGTGTTTTGACCTGGAATGTCCTATCACAACATCATTATTGAATTTAGCACTTGGTAAATCCTGCTGCAGCTCTGTGCCCTGCCTCTGCTGTCCCCTCACCTGCTGGCATAATTTCTGGTCGTTTTTGTCGTTTCATCCTTCTTACTGCATCCGCTTTTCCCACAATGCTCAGAAATCCTCCTGTCTGTCTGTGCGGGAGGCACCAAAATGCCAAATAACAAATTGTTGTGCTGCGCCATGCCAGGACCATCCCTGGCATTTCCTGAGGCATTTTTTTATTTCTGACTTTTAATTTACTACACTGAAAACTGCTTGAAGCAGGAAGCACATTTTCCCTTGTTTCTTACCCCGGAACCCAGCAGAGCACGAGGCCTTTTTATCCGCGAGGGGCTGTGCGTGATGGGAGCTGGATTTCCCACCTGCTTTTGGAGCGTGGGGCTCTCCATATCTCGCTCTCCCCACAGCTACAACCCAGCAGGGGAGATGGCACCTCCACAGAACCCTTCTTCGGAAGAGTTTCTGCAGGGCTTTTTCAATCCTGCTTTGCGATGAGGTGCGTTTTCCGTGAGGGCGGCGTGACCGCGGGCCCACCTCGCGTCCCAACCGTTGTGCAATGCTTGGAAGAGCCTCCTGCTTTTATGAGCCTGCTCTTCATAACTCATCTGCCAAAGAGAGCTCGGCACAGCCAAGCTCAATAGAAAATATTCTCCTGGGGAAACAGAAGCATTCTCCAGGCTTTGGGTATATTTACAGCAGGCAGATGAAATGCATAAATTAAAAGGGTAGGTAGAGGCTCTGAGGAGTTTAAGCCAGCCAGGGTATGCAGACACTACGCACATTTATTAAGGATAGGGTTTGGGTTTTTTTCACAGGGAATGTTACTGTTCCACGTCTGACTTTCACAGCTGTAGTAAAACACACGGTGGCATTTTGAAAGCGGCGGCACCGCTGTGAATCCCCTCGCTTTGAGTGGTTCCCTGGTAGGAGACCTTGGCAGAGGTGAAATCCTGGAACAGACGGAGAGCTGAAAGCAGGCACAGCTGAAAAGCACAGGATTTAAGTGCTGTGAATAGGGAGCTTGTCTCCAAAAGAGTCACACAGGCCTTTATCCAAAGGAGATAGCGTGGAAGCAGTGGGGTTGTTTGGGATCTTCATCCTCTTTAGCCAGCACAAAGCCACTTTGTGCCTCCGATGAGCACCCTGGGTGCAGGCTGGAGGCTGCTCAAAGTAAATAAATAAATAAATAAATAAAAAATAAATAAATGAGCAGTGCCTGTCAATCCCAGCACTCTGAGGGCCGAGCAGCCCAGGTCTCAGTGCCGGGAGCCAGCCGTGATTCCACACACAGCCTGCGGGCGAAATGGAAACCAGACGGGAACCTCTCCAGCCCCACTGGGCTCGCCTTCCACCGGGCCTGCAATTAATTAAGACTGGAGAGGAGGTTTTGAATAACCCCTTTGTGGAACAAAATACACGCAGTCAAAAACCCAGCTGACAAACACAACAAAACTGACTTCATGGTTTCTTATGAGAAAACCATTAATGGCCAGAGAAATGAAGAAACACTTTGTTCAAGTCACTGGTGTGAATGCAGCATATTCAGATTACAAAGCAGTCTCGCCCTGCTGTAATAAATATCCTATAGCTTTATCCATGGGTAGCCAGGTATATAAAAGCCAGGAATAACACATTAGGTTTTTAGTTAGCATACAGTACCTACTATTGCATGTTCAGAGTTCACTCACGGAGAGCCAGCGCTTCGATGCCTCCGATGCAGCAAAAAATGATGGGCCAGTCACCTGGCCCCCCTGCCATGGCTCTGGCTTGACTTCAGCTCTTTGTCCATGCCCTCCTCTCGTGTCAGCACCCAAGGGAGAGCAGGGCTGCGTGCTAAAAGGTTTAATAAAGAAATCTCCTTTACCTCGGTGGCACGTCGCCGCCTTTTCCACAGTGCTGATGAACCGTGGCAGGTGGCTCAGGCAGGCGGGCAGGAAGAAGTAGGGAAAAAACATCACACTGGGGGAAAATATTTACAGTCTCCAGCCCTCAGCTGAGTGACATTTAACAGTCTGTGATGTGGCAGGTCAGAGAAAAGGCTGTGACAGGTCTCTCCTTGTACAGGCAATGAAAGCGATACTCACCCCTTGTTTTACTGCCAGCACCCAAAAGCAGCTCAGGAGTGTCCAAGCCTGGCTGGTTCCTACCACAGATCCCTCTTGCAAAGGCTGGTCAGCCTCACTCCGTGATGTTTGTGAACCCACCACCCATCAGCCAGGGAGTGTCGGCCCATGAAGCACAGACACAGCAGGTCCTGGTCTGGTCTCATGTCACGTTCTCCCTTTGGGCACCTGAAATCCCTTTTCGCCTGCTCCAGCCCCTCAGCTCTGTCCGGAGGCTCCCATCCTAACCTGCAGCTGAGAGACCTGCAGATGAGACTGCAAAACTCATTGCTCTTCCAGACCTAATCCAACCCAGGAAGCCGAGTTCCTTGTGGGAAAAGGCAGCCGCCATGTCAAGTCAGCATTCAGTCACAAAGCCAGGTAATTTTTGTTAACACCACTGTTACCATCCAGAAACAGTCAATTTTTAAGCTTGGATTCCTAAAATGAGAGAAATTCTGACCTGCACATTGTATTTTCATTAGGTCCTCAAGTAAACCAGCACAGCACTGTGTCATCTCCACAGTTTGACAAGAGCTGTAATTGTTCACATTTGCTCCCATCATTTGGAATACTTTGATGCCCCAAGCAAATAGCAAATAATTAGTTCACTTCTAGAACATGGAAAGAATCCACTGCAACACGAATGAGAAAACCCTGTTCCTACACCTTCGCCAGCCCTCAGAAACCTGAAAGATTCACCTTGCTGAGGTGGCACGAGTGCAAATTCAGCACCAGTCTCTTTGGGCTGTATTCCGAACATTTTGCTGCTTCACAGAGAGCCCTCTTTACATATTTATGACCTGGAGCCATGGCTAACCTTTCCCAGGTGAATGCAGTCCCAGGTGAAACTCAATCATTTCATACATGAAGATGGTCCAGCCTCTTCACCTTGTCCTGCCTGGTACAAGACTAATTCTCTTCAGACCCCTGAAGTATGAGATGATGGTACCATCCTCTGGGTAAGCATGATGTGCTGAAAGCAACCACGACCATAAGACTTCCAGTCCCAAGAAATTGGCTCAAAATCTCGTTTCATGTCTGACCCACTGAGATCAGACCATGTCAGATCTCACAGGGCTTCACAGTCTTTTCTAAGGCACACACAGAGCTCTTCCCATCGGATGAGAGGTGTCTCCTTCCTCCCTCCCCCTCACCTGAAATGTGTGATCCTAAAGGCTTTGGTTTATAAGGAGGATCGGGTCAGGTCCTCCACTAGGTGTTGTAGGGACAAGGATTTTTATGTGGAATCCCTGTCAAAACCAGCTGGGATTATTAATACCAGCCTTGCTTGATCAGCCACCTTTGGATTTTCACCACAAACCTCTCCTGGCCTCTCCAGTTTCTCTTGAGAGACCTCATCAAATTGATCTAAAGAGAAGGCCTGGAGAGAACAAATGGGGGTCACTATGGGGAATGGAAAGGTCTGAATTTCCTTCCCCAAAATCTCTGCAAAATTAGCTGGTACAAAGGTGGCCTTAGGAAGATTTCTTCCTGCAGTCCATCCATGGCTTTAGATACCCAGAAATGTTAGCGATGAAGCCAAACTTTTTATGAAGATGTCATTTAAATTTGAAAGGGACCACTGAAAAGCCAACAAAGTAATGCCCCAGATCAAAGAGGAGCGTTTCTTAAGGAACACCAGCACTCTTCTCCTCGACCTCATGCCGGCTTGGTTTTCAGATCATTTAAGATGAATGGTTGGAGCTACCAGCCATGGGTGAGATGGGGCTGTCAGGGCCATTATTCCTCCTCCAAATGCACAAGAGACTTTATTTCACTGATTTGCCACTTCGAGCACTCGTTCAAATTGCAGTTAAATGAATGCACAAATTTCCTTCTACTACCTTTTCTCACTCACCACACCTTCGGTCAGAGCTGGTCTTCTTCCTCCTAGTAAATTTGGGGTTGAGTTTCCCACTGTGGCTTTCTGCTCCCATCCTTGAGAAGCCACCCCTTCTTCCAGTCCAGCCACTTCTTCAGGCCCTTCAGGGAACACTGAGGAACAGGTTGCTTCTTCCCACCCCACTTTGACCAAACCACAGGTTTTTTTCTTAAATATCTGCTCTGGCAACCACGACACCACAAGAGTTGCCTCCTCTCTGGCTCTGGTCCCAAATCCTTGGGGCAGATCACTGCACCATCCTCTGTTATAACCCACTGAATGCAAGGACCCGCTCAGCGTTTTACCTCACTCTGTAATTTCTTGCATATATTGTGAGTCAACGGGACACACCCAACCCTAAGACAGACCGAAAAACGTGCCACATTTACACACTCAAAACTTTAAATTCAAGTTTCTGAACAGATCTGCCAGCTCGACCACCCTTTTGATGGTCACAGAATAAGCCAAGAATGATATTTCTGCCTGAAGATTTTAAGTGATATCCACACACAAAATTTCTCACTGAGAACCACAACAGGAAGGATAAATTGTGTTCTGTCTGCTCAGACTTCACAAAGAATTTCCCCTTTGTTAAGAAAGACCAGCATTGAGTATTTTCTCAAAAAACTAGATGGACAGAGCTAGGAACTGATGGGGAATTTTTTTCTATCACAGATTTGTTAAAAGATCAACAGCCTCGCTAAGAAGACAATAAAAATGCCTGTACAAAAGTAAACCTCAGTTTTCCCACTGAAGGGAGCATTGCTTTCTACAGCTCACTGACCCCCCAAACCAGGAGAATGAAACCAGGAGGGAAAGGGAAGAGTCTAATAAAAATGTGATGGGTAAAAAGAGAGGGAAAAAAAATAAAGAGCTCTTTAACTGACAAATTTTAAGACATGGTAACATTTACAAAATTTAACAATTTTACTCGGATCAATCTTTATGCTGTTGGAGACTGATCCAGAATAAAAACAGATTTCATCACTTTGTGGAGAAAAGCTTGCCAAAAGGGGTTTCCTAAACACAAACCCACACACTGATTTTGTCCAAAGCAGTACCAATAGCACATAAATATTGTTCAGTTTCTACAAACACGACGGTTTATTACAGCGATTTCTGTGTGACTGTTGCTCTGTGTGAGGATGTTTCCAATGCCAAAGCAAGAAGGCTGCAGAAATCCTGCTTGGAAGCATCTTCCATTGTCCATGGATCATGAAAAGCCCGTGTTCCTTAGAATTTTTAGGATTTGATGAGAGCACTGGAGCTCAGGTTTGAACACATAGCAAAGTGTGATGACTTTGCCCATTCAACACCACACGAAAACACGAAGTCATCAAAGCAAGAGCTCCTGAAATCCCTGCATTAAAAGAAATTCCCAAGGCCAGGAAAGAGTCCAGCTGCCTGTGGCAGACCTCTCCTTGGGCCTGGGGATTCTTCATGGTGCCAAACACCCATCCAGGGGCAGCATTCCCTCACCTGGCATTTCACCTTGGGTTGAGTTAGGACAGCTGTGACAATCTCCTCTGCAGCCTCCAAACTGCAAAACTCGACCACAAAGCACTCGAGACACCTGAATTTGCAGTCACCCATACTGGGATGTGGGTTTGGGGCTAGGGGCCTCCAGAGGACCCTTGCAAGGCAAATTTTTCCATGATTCCACGAAAATGTTGCATTTCTTCTCTTGAATCCAGTAACATTTGGCCCCCATTCAAAGCATGCTTCCATTGTATGGAAATACCATTTTTTTGGTGGAATCAACCATAAAATATTGTGTCTCAGCTCTACCCATTAAAACCATTTGACAATCATTCTGTTCAACTGAACACCTGCTGCCTCACTGTAATGGAGAGAGAAGTACTGTGAATTACATGCTGCTGTAAAAAGAGGAAGGAACTGAGGAAAACCCATAAAAAAATCCTCTGTGTTCAATTTCTGAGAAATACACTCATTATCTGGCTAGAAACATTAGCTGTCAACTAAATGTGACTTGGACACATACAGGAAAAAACAACTTGGAGCATATTCCTCCGAGTATCTGAGGATGATATATCCACACCTTTGAGAGATGAATCACTTTTTTTTTTCCTTTTACAAAGCTCCTACTCACTCCAGTAGTCAAATATGCTTGGGAAGTGCATATTTAAAAAAAAAGAAAAAAGAGTTTTTTTCTAGACAGGTGACCAGCAAGGCAAGAGGTTATTGATTTGCAACTTGCCAGTAGAGCAGAGTGAGGTGGACTGGAGACCACAATGAGCTTAGCATCAAAGGAAAAAGCAACAGAGAGCGTGAGCCTGCTGCCACTGACTGCTGTTTTGATTTTGTTTCTTCCTTTTAAGAGGCCCTGCAACAGAAATGCATCCAGAGATGTGCTATTTTGACCTCTCCTGATGAATGAAGAACACTGTATTTGTATTTTTACTCGGCTGCTACAATAGATCATGTGTTGGTTTCCACCTGTCCATCATCTGCTCACTATTGCATCAAATTCATCTCAGACACACAAAAGTAAAGAATTATTTATCTCCCACAACAGTAAGTAGTTTTAGGCTTCAGGACAATTAATGCCATGGTTTCCTTGCTGTTAGGAATTCAGAATAATAAAATGGCCTGGGTTGGAAAGACCTGAAAGAAAATCTAGTTCCAACTCCCCTACCATGGGCAGGGAATCACTCTCTGGAAGTTCCTGGCTCTCTCCATCGATTAGAGAGGAGGTTTCATGTGAGGCATGACAGTAAACAACAGCTTTTTGTTGTGACAGCAGAGTCCCAATGAAGACATTACCAAAAATCCTGTTAATGGGGTGATCAGAGGGGGCTTCCCCCAGTGCTGCTACGGAAAATGTGGATTGGACAACCAGTCCAAGAGCAGGGTTAGATGGATGACTTCTGCAGGAGCTCCTGTGGGGCTCCAGCTGAGTCAGAGTTGCTCATCAAGCAGTTCCTGATGGCTAAGGAGGCCCTTTCCTCACCCTTTTTTGGGTTTAATCTGCACTTCCCACCCCACTCTCCCCAGAACTTCCTCTCTGGGCAGGCCGTGTGGTGCTCACACCACCCACGAGCTCAGCTGGCTTTCGGCGTGCAGGGAGGAGACAGAAATGCCAACCAAAAGAGCTCCTCCATCGCTGCATTGAGATCCTGATGGAAGAAAAGCAGGAGGAGACAGAAATGCCAACCAAAAGAGCTCCTCCATCGCTG
>VWPU01010027.1:13419-30547 GCA_013398955.1 Callaeas wilsoni | reverse complement strand
CCAGCCCTCCCAAATTAATCCCAGTTACCCCAGTGCTGATGGGCTGAGCCGTCTCTGGGGTTGATGAGGTTTAGCTCGTGTGGAAACAGTGGCAGTGAGACCCTTCATGGCTCAGCAGGTACAGACCTGGCATTTGTGTGGCCTCCCCTGCAGCCTTCAGCTCTGAAAAGAGTGGGTTTTATACATATATATATGTGTGTGTGTGTATACATATATATATATATGTATTTATGTGCATACTCACAGATACAAAATAATGAAAAGAGAAATAAGTGCACCCAGATGGCAATTCCAGATCTCCTCAGATGCCTTCAGTATCCCCACTTCCACCTTTCCATTATCTGGAGAGAGAATTTAAGGTGCCTACACACCTAAATTATGCACTTAAGGATTAATTAAGAATTAACCTCTGATATTGTTTTATAATTAAATTCATATATCTGTCTAATGATCCTGGGCATATATTATAGTGATGAGTGCAAAAAGCAGGAAGGCAAAAATGTGCATGTGGACTGTGTTACAGATGGAAGAATTACAAATATTTTCTTATTTTTGATTCAACTTTCTGTTTTCTTGTGGCATTTCAGTGACATATTGATTTATATTGGTCTAGAACTATTAGACAAAAAATTACTCCAGGTTAAAAACTACTTTGGTTTTTCTCAGCCAGTAAATTCTGATTCTCTCTTATTTCTGTAAGTATGAAAATTGTCATTTCAAGTTTTAAACCTGAACTTTGTCGACAACAATAAACTGACAGAGTGCATCCAAACCACCGTTTTTCTCTCAGTTTACCTTTCTACACAACTTTTAATTAACCATGGGTAAACACTGGGATGAATTTCATTTTAAAATGTTTTTCTGGAGTGGTCTAAGTTTCTGCAGATGTATTGATCCTGAAAATACTCCCTTATCTTTAGCGTTTCCCAGTGATAATTGGATCAAAATTACCTTGGGAATAGTGTTTGCCACAGAATGGCAACGCATTGTACAAAAACAATCCTCCAGCCCCTGAAGTTTTAAGGTTTAATGACTTCTTAGAGATGGTTTAAACTTTTTGTTATATGTAAGTGAAATTCCAACACAAACAGGTTCTTGGGAGAAGTTTAAAGGTTAAGTTCATTCTCTTCTGGTGGGATTTGAATGGTTTAGGCTTCTCTGCAAATGGTCTTGTCCTGCTGGCCTGCTCTTGCTCCCAGGCTGATGCACACTGTCCCCACTCACAGACACTTCCTAACGAGGCAAATATTACTTTTATATATCACATTAGTATTTGTAACTCTCACCAAAATAAACAATTTTTGCTTGAATAGAAGAATTTTTAAAAAAATAAATAAATAAACCCAATGTCCCATCTTCCCTGAATGTGACAACCACAAATGCCGGCTGTCCTAATTATGCATAGAAGGCCTGGATCTCAGCAGCACTGGGATAGGCTGGAAAACGAAAGCTAGAACAACACTTGAAAAGCTCCTGGTGGGTGGGCTGCCAGCCCTTCCGTGGCCACTTGCCAGAACAGTCCTGGGATGACTGCTCAGAGTAAAAAGTCCCTGAGTCTTTGAGAAATCCTCCCCGTTGTAGTTCCATCACTTGTGCTTGCCTGGAATGACCAGTTTGGGATAGGCACCGTCGCTTTCTCCCCAGTGCCTCTGGTTACTCCAGACTTTTTCCTCTCTTTCCCTGTGAGGAAGAAAGGAGCGAGCTCTGTGCACAGAGTGAGGTCCCAAAGATGGACTGTGCTGTTCCCAGCGGAAGGAGGCAGCCAGGCCTTGGTCCTGGAAATTAAGTTATCTCTGTTTCCTCTTTCAGCTCTCTCCTGTCTCTGGTTTGTTTCTTGGTTAAACCGATGCTCATTAGTTGTGTCTGCATTTAGTCTCTAACAATTGGCAAAATTGAGAATACGCATTTGATTGAGCATCAGGGGAGCTTCAGTAAGGAAAACCCAGGAATTTCTGCACTAAGGCAAATGTTAAAGGTTTAGGTGAGGCAGCAAATCAACTCAGAGAGTGCAGAGCAGTGCCTGCCCAGAGGTTACAACCATTCTGTAACCTGCTATAAGCACAGAGGACAGGCTGAAGTGTATATTCAGTTGTTTAAAACCAAAGAAAGCAAACCCAGGTGTGAAGATACAATATTTTTTAAAAGGTTGTTTTATTATACAAGATTGAACCCACACCAGGAAAGAACCGCCTTCCACAGCCCAGGAAAAATAACCCCAGGAAATCTCCATCCACTCCTTAAAACTTCTCACCGAATACACACACGTTACTTCCTTTTAATGGGGTGCACTGGCATATATTAATCAGAAAGTCTCTACTAAAGCAGTAATTATTCCAGTTCCAAGGGGGTGTTGGGGTAGATGTACTTAGTACAGATTAATATTCTTTTAATTATGTAACTTCCTGGGATCTGTGAGTTGGCAGGGCTAGTGGTTTCTCAGTGCTAGGCGTACATGACAAAGCTTCACCAGTCTCTCATCTTTTCCCCCCCTCTCCTTTTCATTTATCATGTGGTTACATAAAAACAGCAGGGAAATGAATTATGCATATTTTTTAGCACACTGAAAAGTTAATGAAAAGTTAAATACAACTTACGTGTGTGATTGCACAAAGCACTTATTTGACCTTGCTAAGCTTGAGCAGGCATTCTAAGATTAGCCTGGCATGTATTTCAAGTGTACGAAAAATACAAAATCGGTTCTTAAAACACTAGTACAGACTGTTTCATGCCTAAATCCTCGTTATGAGCAGTGTATTTATAGGAAATGACTCAACTTTAAAGTGTGCAAAGACAAGTAAACTCTCCTTCCTCATGGCAAAGTGGTGCTCGTGTATTCAGATGTTCCTCGCCAAGCTGCAGCCTTCAATAAATCACGTTCTGCACAGGCAGGAACAAAGACTCTGCAAAGGTTTCCATGTACCAATCTTTGTCCTGACGGTTGTGAAATATTGCCTTTTATAGCTGAGCAAATGGGAGGGAGGGAACAACCGTCTGACACTTCTCTGTTTGAGGGTGTGCACGCAAACCTGAGCGCCCCACAAAGCCCACGGCGACACCTTCGTTCTCCAGCTCCCTCTGCCTTTCCATCCTTTGTTACATCTCATTTTAATGTTAGGCCTTATTAGCCACAGGGCAAAGCAAAAAGTAAGGGAAGAGAGATGCCAAGGATAGAACAAACTCCCATCCTTCCAGCACCACAAAAAGAAAATGTTTTATTCCGTGCTTTATTCCTCGTTCTTCTGTAGTTGGAGAACATGACAGTGCAAGGTCTGATACACCATGAACCAACTCTCCATGCCCACAAGGAACACCCTGGTAAGAGTTGCTTCTGTTTATCCCTTTGTGAAATACAGGCAATAGTTTAAGGAGTGAGAAAAAAAATCGTATTCTTAGAAGTTTCGAGGTCAGCAATATCTGAGAAAATACTGTTCTTGAGATATAAAGAAGTTACTTCAGTAATTCAGCTCTGCTGAGATCTCCTGGACAAAGTTTCAGGCTCAGCTGATAGAAGCAGATCAGGTCTAGGTTTTCTTTACCAGTTTATCCAGAGAATGGGAGGGGGAAGGATTTTAACACTGTTGCCTCTCGAAATGGTAAATACAGGTAAGCTGTGGGAAGTGATTTTTAATACCATTGTTATATTGGGGAAAACAGACTACAGAACAGAAAACCATACATGACACTCAGACAAGAGCCCACGTACCAGTAACCACAGCTCTCAAGTCCTTGACCTGCAATCACTGATTAAAATTAAAAATACTTTTAGTTTGTGCAACTATTCATTTTCCTTGACTTAATGTCTCCTCACCTGTACAGTCTTTTTGTTTGCACACATTACTGTGTTGTATTGCATTATTACAGAGCTCCTGATTTCCAAAGGATAATCTCCTGGTTAAGTTATGTAGGTCTGACCAACAGCTATAAAAATTTATTCCCCCAAATGCACCTCTTTGTATCATGCTCTCCATTTTTGCCATGTCTGAATTAACACAACACATTGCAGCTTTTCCATGGTTTTAGTGCTGGGGAATAAAACATTTTTTTCAAAGTGATTATTCCATGCAAGAAAAGGCTTTAAACTGAAAATACTTCAGGCATGTTATTACAAAGGTGTATAAAATCTGTTTGATATTATTGCCCCATGTAAATTACTTCGGCCTCTTACAACTCTTAATACCTTAAAACCAGCAGCTTAAGGAGACAATCTTGCAATAAAGGGACTACATGTACTCTGTGTTTGGTGCCCTTATCTTCCCTTTCTCTTTATTATGTGTACTTGCATGAAAATCTTTCACTTTGCCACCACTTCATTCCTTTTCCCTTCCCTCTCCTATTGTGATGGAAATTATTTAAGAATTAACCTGCTGCCACTGACTCCTGGGTCAGTTCCTCTGTTTCTGTTTTGACATCATCTAACGAAGATTAATTTGGATACAGGCTCTGAATGGCAGCTCTGGGAGGATCCAGCAGCCAGAGCCTGCACTCTGCTACCGAGCTAAGGAAAAACAGGACAAGTCTCACAGGCTTCAAGTTCCTGTGTTAACTTCTAAAAATGCAAACCTACAAAATAATCAGCGTATTTCTTTGCCTTAAAAGAAATCCTGGGTTTGGATTTTTCCCACTCAATGACTTCACCGTTTAAGCATGATGTAATTAATGAGTTTATCAACTTTTTCTCTGCACATCACAAAAGAAATCTGAAAGCAGGAATTGCCTTGGGACAGACCAAGAGCCTGGTCTTCAAGGAGACACTTTAATGTTTAAAAATATAAATCCACATTACTGAACTGTCAGCTGCAGAACGCCTTTCTGGCAAACAGCAAGGTAAAATAAGTACCAGCCTGAAGAAGTTGCAGGTGTGTCACTGATGGTGGGGAGAAACAAAAGGTGTTAAGGCTGGACCCCCTGGCAGCAGTGACAGTGTTTGAGCCTCTCTGTGTCAGCACACACAAGTCCTGCTTGGCAAATGTCGCTTTGAGTGAGAGTCTCTGCAGTCCATACACAAGGAACTGGAATGGAAAGGCAGGAATGAAAATCCACTGTGCCAGAAACAGCTTCAGCGCTCCCAAGTGCAGCCAAGCAGCCCAGAGGAACACGGAGCAGGGAAGCAAAGCTTGGGGATCCTCAGCGCCGCGCTGTGCAGCCTCGGGTTAGCACATCCATCATACCTACCCAACACAGGCCTGTGCATTCACCACCAGAGCAGCTGAGAACAGAGTTTTACACAATAATCCAAGTCAAACTAAATATTTGACAATTTTGTCCCACTCCGTTTGGCCGAGACTGCTCTTGTTCTTCCCAGTGAGCCGTTTGTGTCTCGTACTTGCTGCTACTGACGGCGAAATGGGATTTGGACACAGACCATTAAGTCTCTATTTGCAGTATCTTTTTGTAGGTTTTTCCATTTTTAAAATGATGGATGTTACTGGTTCTCTGCTGTTTTCCTGGGGGGAGGAAGGCATCTCTGGAATACGTATAGCCTGAAACAGCCGGTGTTTTTTGGCAAATGTACACAAGAGCTGAAAGCAAAAGCACAGGTTTGCAGGGCAGTGGCTCAGCCACGGAGGGGAAGAGGTTCAAGGCCTTCTGTAAAAGTGAGATTCACAACTCTGTATTATCAAATTCAGGCAGTCAAGCAGCAGAGGTTAGAAAAGGATCCAAGCCCTGCCTCTCAATCCACCTGAAACAAGTCAATGCAGATGTGCTGGTACCATGGCACCAGTGCTTACAGCCCACACCACCGCGGTGTCAGACACACCACACGGCTGCTTTGGGACTTTCTTCCTCAAAGAGATACTCAATTTCTCCTTAATTTAATTTTAGGGTGGAGGAAATAGAAACACCTGTGGCTGTTTACCAGCTCATCTCGTCTGTTAGTATTGAACTGTGAGTTTATGTCCCTGAGAGGAGGGCAAAGCAGCTGAGAAAGGGATTTTTTACAATGATGCCTTGATGGGCTCACCTAAACACAGAGGCCAGACAAAATTAAGAGAATAAAAAGCAATTATATTTATTGAAGGGCCTTCAGGTACATTTAGGGTGGACGAAGCCCCCAAGGGGCTACACCCCAAAATGGACAACGGGTCACAGATTTTCATACTTTTATAAGTTTGGTCCATTTGCATATTGGGGGTTAATCTTCCAATTACAGCTTCAGGTAATGAAGTCATTTACCCCAAGTTTGCTCCCCCCTCAACTCACTTTTGTTTACATTTCTTGGGGCCTGAAACAGAGAGGTGTCCTTGATTCTCAGACCTGGAGAGGAATTGTTGTGTCTGACCAAAATGGGAAGAGCAGTTGCTAACACTCTACATGGAATTTAGAGTTACACACTGAAGAATAGCAGGATTACAAATATATGAAAAACATAAAAGCTAAAATCCTAATGCATCACAAAGACCATTAAAAAAGAAGAACCTGAGACACTTTTCTAATTAATTTGCAGAATTAAGATCAGGAGTAAGCTCCTGCCAAGTCCACAAACTAATAGTATCATCCAGGGATTTGCAGTATAAGCTAAATGTTTCAGTTTGGGTTTGTCCCCTCCACTGCCCTTTGGAGCAAGTAGTCATCACACACACAAATAAATATAACCTGTGCTGTTTGGGGGGTTTAATCCCCTTTCCATGTCTTTATTTCTGTCGCTTTGATTCCTCCTACAGAGCTGGTCTAAGTTAGATGGTGTTGAACACCACATGAATGACAGACACTTGAAGGAACCCAAACAGTGCCAGCAAAATCCATTTGTGTATCTGGCCTGTACGTCCAGCAGCTGATGAGGATGCCACAGAGGTGGTCAGACATCAACACATTATTGTAGATATCCAAACAAAATCACACTTTAGAACTAACAGCCAGTTTCTTTCCTTGTTTCCAGTAACTTTCATGGGTGAGCTAACGACAGGCTGAAATTTGTCAAGAATTTTTTTTGCAAATCCATCATTTCCTTAAGTGAAAAAATAAAACAGGAAAAATTCTGTCGCTTTCCCAGGCCACCCATCCTAGGAACAGATTAATTCTTAGGCAGCTTCTCCTCATGTGTGGCCTAAATTCCCATTTCATTTCACTGCAAGCCTCTTGAAAACGAGTTCATTACTGTTCTCTTTGCAATTAGTATTTATTTATTGGAAGACTCGTCACATCTCACCCTCAGTCTTCCCTGCTGCAGATTAAACATGCCAACTCTACCAATCTTTCCCCACACAACATCTTTCCCAGACCTTATTCCTGATGCTCCTCTGGGGCCTCCCTCCAAACTGACAGCATCTTCCTCATCGCAGGGTTCCCAAAATTGGACACGGGGCTGCAGGAGGAGCCTTATCAGTAACGGAGTGGAAAGATTACTTCATCATCTCTCAGACAATCCTGTTTATGCAGCACAGCACTTGCTTTTTTTGGTACTTGTGTTCTTTGGCAAGAATATGGAATTATTAGTCCTTGTTTAATTACTAACCCGTGGCAACTCTCTTTGCTGTAAAGCTCTTGGTTTCCAAGAGCCTGAGCCTGGGTTTTGGCCCCTTCAGTTGACACAGCGAGCAACGTTTCTTTTTCATCTTACAAACACTGTCCTCAGGAATATTCAGGATCCTTCATCCTTGTTTAGATTGTATCACCAGCAAGATTTGCAGTCTAAGATCTCAGTTTTTCCATGCTGCCTCATCTCTCCCTCCTCCCACTCGCGCTGCCTGGCACACAACATCCATAAGCAATGAAATCCCAAAGATCCCATGATTTTGGGGGTTGCCAGCACTATTAATCACAGAACACAAGGCCTAGCTCTACATTTTGATAGCCTTCACCTTTGCAAAACTGCTGACTTGAAAACTAAAGGAAATTTGTGCTTCAGGCAGACTACAAATGATATTCCATGGCAGTACCCTCTGCACAGCTGTCCAGCTGTCATACGTGATCAAATACAGCAAATATTAAGTGCCAGGGTGCATTTTGCTTGTCTGCGAGATTTCAACTGTTTTCACTGTTTTGAACACTAAAGACAACTGGAACAAATTCCAAAATTGGGATAATGTTTACAGAACTCCCAAGAAAGTCTTAAAAATTATGTATCCTTGGGAGCAATTTTATTCTAATTCCATCTAAAAGGAACTTTAGAAGTCTTCTGAGGAGCTTTGTGACCCCTAATTAGAACTTTGCACAAAGAGAGACTGGAAATTAACTGAAATACCCAGACATACTGAAATAGGAACCTTCCCCCCTCCCAATTACATAAAAGCTATAATTATATTTGTTACATAAACATTTTAACTGGGGAAAACATTAGATAATTGAAGACAGTCCCTCCCTCCAAGCCCAGTTCCCCACCACTCACAGCACAGCAAGAGTAAAATTAACTCAGCAAAGTGTGTTCCCAGTGCAAAGCTGCTTCTGTGCACGGATGCTGCTGTGCTGCTCCTGCTGGGGAAGAAAGATGTGAAAGGAAACTATCTGAGGCTATTTTGCAGGTCACCTTTTGTAATGCAGCTGCACAGAGTGTATTTTCCATCTGTTTAATCAGTGTCAAGAGTCCAGCCCGTATGAAATCAGATAAAGAGCAAGAAATTATTGAACAGACTGAACAGTTGCTCTGTGCTTAACCAGTAATGACGAGGATACTGAACTCCGCCGCCGCTGACAGAAATCAGAAAGATTCTGAGCTGCAGAAGGGCTGAAAGGTTGATCAGCTGCAACTCAACTCATTGCAGGATGAGGAGAAACTGGCTTATTTTTTCTCTCCTTAAAACCATTCTTCCCCCTGGAAGTTACTTGCAGAAGGCCACCAAGAGTCGCTGCTTTTCCCTGCATCCAGGCAAGGCAGAAATGCAGCTCTGGCTGTTGCACCTTGCCCTGGGGTGACTCTGGGCTCGAGCCAGCTCACATTGATGGCTCCTGGGGAACCACAGGGGCTGGGCTGACGGAGCAATCCTGCTGCTATCCTGCCACTGAACGCTGCTGGTTTAGCTCAGCCGAGCCTGAGCATTTCCTCCTGTCCCCTTGCTCAGTGCCAGGCCCTCTCCTTGCCAGGGGTGCCCACCAGGATCAGCTTCAGAATCCCAGCCCGGTGGAACTGGGACGGAGCAGATCACACCCAGAGCTCAAGCCAGCCCTCAGAGATGCAAGGGGGGCAAATGGGGAGGGACACGACTCTGTGCACGTGTGGTGGGGGAGGTCTCCATTTTCAGATATGACGATGGATCTGGTTTGTGGCAGTGCCTTCTGCTCCCCAGCAGCACAAAGCTGGCTCAGCAGCCCAGCTCCTGCACACATTCCGGGGAGGGGGAGAGCTGGATTGCCACCGGGTGAGAGGCAACAACATCAGGATTCAGGGATCCAAACTCCTCCAGGTACAGCACAAAGCTGCACACATTCCAGGGAGGGGGAGAGCTGGATTGCCACCCGGTGAGAGGCAACAACATCAGGATTCAGGGATCCAAACTCCTCCAGGTACAGCAAATGCTGCACACATTCCAGGGAGGGGGAGAGCTGGATTGCCACTGGGTGAGAGGCGACAACATCAGGCTTCAGGGATCCAAACTCCTCCAGGTACAGCAAATGCTGTGACACAGCTCTGGGAGTGCTCTGGTAGTGGTTTCTCTACGCAGAGAGGCAGCAGTGGTCTGGGACCTCATTTGTGTAACAAGCTATTTAAGAGGGAAGCTAATTGAAGTACATAAATCCTGAAGAATATCACATCAAGCCAAGAGACTATTATTAGCCCAACCTAGATAATGCTATAGAAGTGCATTAAGAAACCTCAATAAAAAAATTACTAGGAAACATTCCCCACTTCAAGATCCCAAGAGATAAATTCTCTCATGCAATGATTAGATATTATCCAGAATAATAAAAAAGGAATACTAAAAATGGATGTGGAGAAGGAAGGTAGAGACAGCACGAGTTCACCCAAATGGGTCACAGCCTGTTCCTAACATTCACTGCTTTGGAGGTAAGAGATCAGAGCCCTCAAACAGTGGCAGCTGAAAGGAAAATTAAACTATAATTCTGCCACAATTTTTTTTTTTTAATTACATGCTACTTATGTAAATGTTGATGTAAAGTTAATGGACCCAGAAGCATTTCCAGCAGTGTCCTCTGACCAGCTCTGGTCTCATTCTTCCATTACCTGTCCTAAGTATATTGAATTTTCCCCTCTGCCAGTTTCTACTGATCCTACCAGACAGAAATGGCATCTCTGGGTATTTCCATCCTTATGGAGCACCAGGACACACCTGGGTTTCTGTTCCAGTCATCAAACCCATGAGGACTATGCCAATGTGGACAGAAAGCTGAGAGACTAAAAGCAACCAAGTTAAAAAAAAAAAAAAAAACCAAAAAAAACCAAAAACAAACCAACTACACACAGGAAAAAAAATTAAAAGGAAAAGAAAGGGCAAAAAGGAAGAATGAAGTGTGTGCAGTGAAGAAAGGAGAGATGAAGCCAAAATACTAAATCCCAAATAACTCTTTAAAAATGCAAGCAATGTTGTGACCTTAGGTTGGGTCATTAGGAATGAGGTTACGTTGCAATCGTTTACCATCTCCCTTTTTCTCCACCAATAATAAAGCAAAGTTACTTTAGGAACAGCAATCTTGCTTTCACAGAAGATGAAACCCGGACGTTTTTAATGTGACAAAGAAACCTCACAAACCAATACAAATTGGATTGCCCTGTCACACTATGTCAATAAAAAGCCAGCTGACTTCCAGGTAAAAGTAGAGGGCAACGTCCAGTATTCATTAACCTGAACAGGCCAGTGATTCAGGAGGCACAGCCATTTTTATTACTGATAAAAATAATTTTATGTAAGCTGAGTGCCAGGAAGCTGGTTCACTTCAAAGGAGTCCTTACAATTTTGGTACAGTCCACTACCGCACAGGAGTTACACAGAAGAGCTATTTATAGTTATTCCAACTAATACAGAGTTATCATGAACAAGCTTTGGTTTTTATTCCTAGTGTAAAGAAGAAAAGCAGAGCAATGGAAAAACATGCTCAGCAGGTCTCTGTCCTCCCAGGCTGTAACTCCACTGACCCCCTGCTTGCTGCGTGTCCCCTTGCTCTCAGGAGCAGTGCAGGCAGCAGCTCCTGCCCAGCACAGGCTGTGGACAGCCAAGGCTCACTGATGCAGCCCCAGGGAGGTGCAGAACACCCAGGTGTGCTTAAATCTCCAGGTGAAGCAGGCAGAAACACCCCCACACCGGCAAAGGTGGTCTCGTACCTCCCCTGCCGGCTGACACACGAGTGAACACCAGAACACCCGACAAGCTGCACTAAGTACCACAAAAACTAAAACCCCAAACTCTTTTCAGTCTGAAACTGCTTCTGCATCAGAACGGCTGTGCCTCAAACCCGTGACCAAATGAATCCCCCAAACCTGTCAGACCCACAATCCAAAGAGCCACTGTCACATCTCGGGCGCACATCTCGGGCATCTCTGGCTGCTCCCGATCCGTACGGAGCTCTCAGGGGCATCTTCTCCAGAAATCCTAAGGAAGCAAAGTACTCTGAACTCAGGGAAGCAAGAGTCTGGAGATGAAGCAAATTTATTGTTCCAAGTGTTGAAATTAGGGAGTATTTGAAGTCAACAGCCACACACTTGATGAAAATCCAGCGAGTATGAATGAACAAATCCGGATAACCCTTAAATAAGTTACAAAGCTGTTGTAGGATGGTGGATATATATCAGACAGCCTTGTAGGTAACCCATGGTTTAGAAAAGATGCCCTCTGCACAAAGGACAGGCAGAGAACAGCATCACTGAGGTACGAGTCCCATTTCTCTCAGGCAAATTACTGCATAGATATCTAAGGTTTCTGAACAGCTTTTACAGCATATTAAGATAACATAATGAAAATACATTGTATTTGAAACCAAAGAGCAGCATATTAGACATGCACTGGTAGAAAACATCCTGTGTGCCACTAGAGATGTTAAAAGTACCATACACACAACTTGGATGTTCATCTAAAAGCATAATAACTTCCTTTGACTTCATTTTTTTGTGGAAAAAAGTCTACATGGTCATAAATCTGGAACTCTCAACATTCAGCTGTGGTGGGTATGACATGAACATACAGGGTCTTCATGTTCAGGTTCTTCATGGAAACGTCCTTTGTGATCTCTGAACGAAGGAAAGGAGAGAAACAACAGAGTTAGTGCTCTTGCTTACAGGGAGAACTACAAACCTTTTCTTTCAATTTGCTTTATTCAGACGTTTCTGCTGGTTCCACCACAGTGAGACTGAGCCAGAAACTGCTCAGCTTGAAATTCCCTCCTGGTTAAAGCCCAGCGCATGAAAGGGTCACCACGTGTCAGGAGTGTCCCTGCAAGAGCTGAAGAGCCTGTTTTATGTTCCAAAGCAGAACCTTTTGAAAGTCTACATCAGCCCACAGCTGTCACCTTCACATCCTGACAGAGCAGTACCTAGTTCAGAAAACTCTAACACCATGATATGAAGTCAATATGAACAGTACAGCACAGTGCACTGAAAGCCAGAGTCTCTCATAAACAGTTTATTTGTAAAGCAAGGATTGTACCAGTACCTGCTGAAAAACTGCTGCTGGAATCTTGTTGAGTATGCCTGAAGAATTTCATACCATAATTCCCTAAGTCTTCTCACAGCTACATGCACAGAGTTTGGAACAGGAACAGGGTAAAGTCCCAACAACCTTGAAGGACAGAGCACACCTCCAACAGGCTGATTCGGGGGTTGTAATTACTCAAACACAAACAGAGTAATCCCACTTGTGTCGAGGGAAAGTCACCTGCAAAGCCTGCAGGAGCTGGAAATCTTTCACTATTCCATTGTGAAATGTGAAATTCTTCCCAAGAAGCCTGGTGCTGGCTGACTTTGCTTCCAGCACCCATCCGCTGTAGCAAACTGCCCCACTGAGAGCAGAGTGCTTGGAACACTGGGAAGTACAGCCTTGGAACAAAAGTCACCTCAGTAACAAACACCCCAGAGGCCTCTTCACTAAGGAAGTTCAGAGTGATAAGAAACTTGGCAGGTGTAACCGCAGGAACAGTGGTGAAACCCAGATTAACAAGGATTGGGGTCACGGTGTCACTCTGTGCCCCGGAACCCCTCCAGACAACCCGAGCAAATACAAGATAATGTAAAGATCTGGCACCAGTGTTAGCACAAAGGGCACGTTAATAACACCCAGGCTGGCTGGGAGTTATCAGGAGAACCCTTTTGCAGAGTCCTGCCTCATCTTGCTTTGAAAAATGTTTCATTTTTAGACTAAACACGCAGAGTCTGCACTGATGTTTAAAGCCATCTGTTAATTAGAGAACTGAGAAGTCCTAATGGATCACACTGGTACTGTTTTTCAGTTCTCTTCCATTGTAATACTCCTCTTTAAGCAGCTGAATATCCATCCACAGAGCTAGAAGAGTGGAGCTATAATCCAATTCAGCAATCAGGGCTTTATTCCCTCACTAACCCTCCTTCCCAGGAACATGTTCCATCAGGATGTAAAAATCTTTGGTCTGCAGAAGCAGCCAAACAAACTGTGAACTTGGTCTCCAAGTCTCTCATTAAACATTTCTTTTTAAGATCCTGAAAAATGAGGAACTTACATGAACCTATTTCCAACAGTATTGATCACAACAATGAGTTTTAAAAACCGGAAATTTGATTTATCAACAAACTGTAGGGACACCTTCCTTCCCGTGCCAGTTGCTCCACAGAAAGGCTTTGCAGGGAGCATGTGACGTGTCCCCATCATGGATCAATCAGGTACGTGGAACCTGTCTCTCTCCAGCTCAGGAATAAGCAACACTCACCCCTTGGACATTTATTTCTGGAATGTTTTCCAGCATTACACAGGGGGAGTGAAAACCACACTTGTTTCTGAAAAGCTGGCGAGTTTCTGTGCAGTAGACAGCAGATGCCCAACTGCCTGGACCGACAATATTTATAAAAATAACCTTTTCGAAACCAGTAACTCATTTTCCACCAAGTGATTGTTTTTCCTTTTTATAGAACGGGCACCAACCTTCCAATTCATGGGTTATTTTCATCAAATGTTTCAAACAGTTAACAGCAAATACATTTTTATTTTTAGAAGAAACCACACAAAACCTACTCAAGAGACTGAACTTTGTTGTTTTGAAGGTAAGACCTTGAACAGATTGATCAGAAGATGAATAGGGGATTGCAAAGCTGCAACAATATAGATAAACATTAATTGACCTCATGTTTTCTAGAGGCATCGAAGCGTTTTATATGCAGCACTTATTTATCATACAAAGAGATGTAAAGATAAAACACAGCTATGCCAGTGTTTAAACTTAAAAAATGTTATTCAGGGAGGTGGATGCTGAGAATTAAATCTGAGATAGCAGAAGTGTGGCTACAAGGCATTAACTGCACAAATAAACCTCTGGGACCACGCGCTCTGTGTTCTGAGTTTAAAAGAGATCCAATCAGTTGTTTTGGCCTTGAAGGAGTTATCAAATCTGATCTTTCACACCACCGTGAACTGTCACTTTATACACTTTAATTAAAGTTTAAACAGTTCTGGAGAATCCATACTACAAATGTTACAGTGATTTAACCCATTTCCCTTTCAGGTGAAGGCATTTTAAAAAATCCTCACTTCAGCTCAGCCTTAGAGGCTGTTCTGCCTGTACCTTTTCCTGTCCTGTCAGTTCCTTGCCTCTTTCAAAGCTCTGCGGTTTCCTAGATTAATTTCAGTGTCTGAATAGAATGATCCAGTGCTGTACCAGTGAGAGCAACCAAAGAGGAACTGTGCCTAACACCCCTTGATCCTGAGTGCCTGAATCCCTGAACCCCCAGCTGGCAAGGCTGCCCACAGAAATACCTTTTGGTTGATGCAAACCAAGTGTAGTTCATCTCCTTGGTTCTTACCCCTCGTGCTGAGATGCTGAGACATTCCAGTTCTCTGTTAGCACCACTCAGCACCTCATTTTTGGCACTCGCTCAAACTATTACTAGGAAGTTTCATCAGCATCTAAGATCCATTTGAGTTACAAAAATGGCTTTTGAATAAACACATTTCAGGTCATATGAAGTAAAAAATAAAATAAAATAAACCCCAAACAGCCAAAAATCCACAACAAAAACCCCCCCACCCCTCCTTGCTCAGATTCCAACCTATCCCACCTGAATCCTTGTGGACAGCTGAGTGACCCCAGTTCTCAGCAGCTGCACTAGGGCTGCCCCCTCCTGCCCTCCCCACCAACAGCACCTCCTGAGGAAGCTCAGCCCACCCTAAGATGGCCAGTTTGAGCAGGATGTCCAAATTCTGGACAGGTAATGTGTGATGAGCCAACAAATGTCATGGATCCCTCCCAAACAGCTTGTAAACCCCATCACTGTGATGCACTGCAGACAGAACCCTTGGCATCATTTCATTCAGAGAGCTGAATTCTCCTGAATACAGGAACCCCTGGTTTGAGTTGTTTGGGGTTTTACTATGTAGTTTCCAATCCATTCTCTCTGTCAAATGAAGTCCCAAATCACTCTGGTCCAATTTTTCAGCACCACAGGTGGCTACAGCTTCAGTGACAGCTTCCTCATGAATCAGAGATTTTTGTTTCCCATCTGTCAGTGGTTTTGGGGGGTTCTTTACCATTTCAGACCCGTGAGTATGTGCTGAAGCTTCCTGCTTCCCAGGTATCCCCAATGGGATCTGAGTCTGACCTACTCACACTGCTCTAACAGAGCTCCAACACTCTCTTCCACCCACTCCAATTCTCCAAGACAATGCAACAATACAAATATTACAAGTTTGAACAGACTCTTAAAATATTCCTACTGTAGACTCACTTCCAGGAGGAGAGTCACTGTTCAGTCACTCAGCAGGGCACTGCCATTCCCACTGACTGACCTTTACTGCAGAAGGAAAAAGCTTTTACACAACTTGGCTTGGCCATTTCATGAAGGGAACGCATTACAGCTTTGAACTGCTAAATCTGTATGTTTGCTTAAAGGATTTTATTATGCTAATATTGAATTACTGGGCAAAATTACAAAGCAATGTGTGAATAGTGTGGATTTAGTAATTAAACTGGATCTCGGGTTACATGAGCTGCTCCTCAACAACAAATTCCAAGGATCCTCAGACGAGCAAACCAAAGGTTTGTGCTTACCATGAGTTAGTGCTTCATCCAGGAACAACTTTAGCCTCCTGCTTCTGAGCCCAAAAACTTTTGCTGTCTCATGCAGAAGACCTTTGTAGGTTAATCCATTCTGACCAACGGGGTTTTCCATCAGGAGAGTTCCCACTGTTCCCTTCTGGCATTCTGGACAAGATAAAACAGCTGAGTCACTATTGGTAAGAAATGAAATTACTCCATTTTTCTGGGCAAATTGAAATTTAGGATTTCTTCTTCCATTTCATCTCAATTTCTTCACGGTACTGAGAGAGAAATTAGCAATACCAACCTACAGANAGTAAGCTGTTGGTCAGAAACAGGAAATTAGCAACACCAACCTACAGATATTTCCTAAGTTCATGAATTATAGAATCAGAAATGTAAGTGATGACTGACAGCTTGACCAAAATAAAACTTCTTTACATAGGTCAACAGGGTAACACAGTCTGTGAAACATGAAATATTTCAACAGGACATAGAAACAACTACAGGCAGAAGCTCACCAAGCATCTACTGATGATCAAATCCCTTGTAAAAACCACATTTTTGGCTTTCAGTAGTGTCAGAAAGGGCTCATAGCAGGGCACAGAGTAAAAGCAAGTTAAACCAACTCAGCTGCTCCCACAAGAGCTTTCAGAGCACCAGATTAGCAGATGGGAAACAGAATTACACACATCTCCATACCCCAGACCAGGTTAATAATACAATTCATTCGGCTTTTAAATAGAACTAAGAAGTGTTTCACAGGCTGTTTCCAATGTCCTGGTAAAGAGGTGGCTCTTCATTCAAGTTTGGTCTATTTTAGACTCAGCCTTTTACAGTAAGCTGATGGTCAGAAACAGGAAATTAGCAACACCAACCTACAGATATTTCCTAAGTTCATGAATTATAGAATCAGAAATGTAAGTGATGACTGACAGCTTGACCAAAATAAAACTTCTTTACATAATAGGTCAACAGGGTAACAAATTTTGGAAACCATAAAATATTCAAAAGGGAATAGAAACCA
>VWPU01010027.1:0-13336 GCA_013398955.1 Callaeas wilsoni | reverse complement strand
ACTACAGGCAGAAGCTCACCAAGCATCTACTGATGATCAAATCCCTTGTAAAAACCACATTTTTGGCTTTCAGTAGTGTCAGAAAGGGCTCATAGCAGGGCACAGAGTAAAAGCAAGTTAAACCAACTCAGCTGCTCCCACAAGAGCTTTCAGAGCACCAGATTAGCAGATGGGAAACAGAATTACACACATCTCCATACCCCAGACCAGGTTAATAATACAATTCATTCGGCTTTTAAATAGAACTAAGAAGTGTTTCACAGGCTGTTTCCAATGTCCTGGTAAAGAGGTGGCTCTTCATTCAAGTTGGGTCTATTTTAGACTCAGCCTTTTACAGTAAGCTGATGGTCAGAAACAGGGAAACAATGCCCAGGGGCTCATGTTTAACTGCTGCCCCTTATCTCAAACTGGCTCTCCTTCTCCTCTTAGCAGAAGAGGGAGAAAAGCTAGGTACAAACACTGTTTTTATCAGAAAGTACATAGCAGGAAATAAAAAATAACCAAAATCACCAAGTACCAATGAAAACCTACGTATGTCTGGTGGTCTGTGCACCAGCAAGTGAAAAGGGCCAGGACTTGCAGGGCAGCAAGCTCGGGCTGTGAAGGAGGAGCCCAGCAGCCCACGTACCTTGTGGCTGTGCATTGATCAGCTGCAAGTTGATGTACTGGCAGAGCAGGGCACTGGGGGAGCTGGGCAGGGCAGGGGCTGGCCCTGCTGTCACCTGCAGAGTCCTCCCACTGAGCCCCAGCAGGTCCGTCTGGCTCACCAGCTCTGCAACAGAAATCGCACCCGTCAGGCCACCCGGGAGCCCCGAGCTGACAGGGGCTGTCTCACTCCTGACCCCACTGCAGGAGCGTCTCTCCCTGATGACTGACAGCTTGACAAGATGCTCTCTGTGCATCCTCAGGAGCTTCTCTGTTGGAAAAACGGAATTTGTGCAGAAGTATTTGGTTTTCATAATAACACAAAGGAGGTGCTTCGTTTGCTGTGGAAATTAGCTCCTACGTAACATTTCTTATGCACGCAGTGACTTCGGCAATAAAAATAGTTAGCTAACTTCAAACAAGCAAGAAATTATTCACCCAAGCCAACCATTCCCATCTCATTGCATGAAGAGCTGTGATCTTTGCTTGCACCCAGACTCCCCTGGCCAAAGCAGCACTGGGAATGAGTTACTATGCAACATCAGGATATTTATTAATATTAAATATGTTAAACTCCAGGAAAAAAAACAAACCAAAAAAATGCAAGTCATGGCTCATGGATAAAGCCCCCTGCATGAGTATCTGTGTGTAATGCCACCACAGCTCCTGGTCCAGCAATGACTCCAGCCAGGCAGATGGAGAGAATGGGGGAAGACCAGACCCAAAGCAGGAGCCCTGTCTCCAAGGACATCAGAAGCAATCCCTGGAAGCACTGGGAGGAGAAGCTGATGAGGTTTCTGTGACAAAAATGAATTCTGCAGCACTGCCTGAGCCTTGAGGTCAAACACAGCCGCTGATGGGCACAGTATTAAAGATACACAGGAATAACATCACTCTCTGCTGCAAAGAGCTCCAGAGATCAAATCCAGGGAGAACTGATGCGTTTAATTTCTTGTCAGAACTGTGTGTTCCTGTACATATGGAACAGGCACACCTGTCAGCTCCAGCCAACAGGTTTTCATTCCCTAGCAGCCCTATTCACATGTCACACAGCCTGAGCTGTACAGAGCTCATTTTCTATCAGTTCACCTGAAAGAATCTCAAGGGCAATAATGTATAAATTTTTACATTAAGTTTATAAACTTACAAATAAAAAAAAAAACCTAAATCGACTACCCAGCTCCCAAAAAAAGCCCCAAACCCTCAAAAAACATAACCCCTCAAAAAGGTGAACAGCAATCACAAGCTACAAGCTCTCAAAATTCTGCCAAGTGCCACAGAACAGAGTGGGATGCACTGGGGAACGTTCACAAGACTGCTCAAGGAAGCACAAAGACCTCAGGCTGCACCTAAGATTCTAAAATGTGTATTTTAAGTATCAACTTTTGTATATTTGTATATAAAATTATAACGGTTTAAAGAAAAAAGAATCCAAAAGCCAAACACCACTCTGGCCTGCCTGAGGTGCCAGGCACGTGCTCAAGGAAAGGATGGAGATTTGCTTTTGGTTTTATTTCCAGAAAAGCAAGAAAACAACTGAATTAACAAGTGGAGAGGAATTACCAAGATTTCATCCAATGGAAGGGAGCTGGGGCAGGTTTTTCCCAGCACAGCCCTAAACCAGCACAATTTCAGGCCATGGGAAGAGAGAGCACAGGGAAGCAGGGGGTCCCAGAGCTGGAAACACTTGGCCCCAGTAGCTCCCAGTTTGCCATTCCCCAGCTGGCAGCATCCCTGTGGGTCCATGCAGGGCAAGGAGGCACGAGCTGCAGTAATGGGGGCTTGCCCAATTAGCAAATTAGCATTTGGCATTCCAGGACCACTGACATTTTCCCAGGGAAGAGCTCAGGCACAGTGTTGTCAGAGGAGTGTGTTCACAGAACCCTCTCACAAGAGCAAGAAAAAAGTGGATTATTTTTTCATATACATCAATAGACTTGAAGGCAAGCAGGTACTGCAAGTGCTCATCAAAATCCCTTTAAAAGTCAGTTCTCTCTGCAGCTGGGGTTTAAGTGGTAATGCTCTCCTAAGGTACCTTACAGCCTCACAGCCTTTTAAAAAGTGAAAATTAAAAAAAATCAACCATCTGAAAATTATAAAGATGAAGTAAGACATGGATCAAAAATTTTGGTGGGGGATTTTTGCCCCATCTTCCTTTCCCCTCCCTTTTTTCAAGCCCTACGTGATCTACACACACATTTCTTCCCATAAACATACCGAAATTGTTTGAAATAAATCTTTTTCAATATGGGCTACTTCCATGAAAGCTGAGTGCAAGTCTACAAGCATCCCAAACAAAAAGTTTAGAGAGTTTTCAGCAATCTAGAGGAAAAAAAGTCACAGACAACTTTTTTTACTATCTGACTTGAGCCCAGCTTCTTTCCTTTGAATTACTTTTTTTTTTTATGTAGAAAGAGATAAATTCTATTTTCAGTTTCTGAAGGTCAGTACAAGTCCCAGAGCCTTGTTTGGGGATTGTGCAGTTCCTCAGAATACCTCGACACACTGTTGGGGAGGAAATGTTTATCCCAGTACTGCAGTGCTGCACTGAAAAGCAGGGACAGGACACATCTGAGCCTCCCTTAATACAAGAACTGCCTGATCCTGTGCCACTGCACGGCCCTAAAGAAATCTTCATTACAATTAGAGAACAAGATAATAAAATACTGCAAGGAAAGCGGACAGCCCTAGAAACCACGGGAAGGGAATGAGGAGCCACAAATATGGTTTTACTGGGTCCCAATTTTATTAACATACGTGGGAACAACTCGGAAATGACTTGTCTGGAGTGCACGACCTTTCTCTGCAATTCCTGCTGGACACAGCAGCTGATTCCAACCCCTGCTCACCTGGAGAGGCCCTGGAACCACCAGGAGGCCTCCCCTGAGGTTCCCCACGCCAAGGCTGGGCGGATAAAGCAGATGGATTGTATCCAAAGCAAACACTGCAGTTCTGGTTCTGTTCTCTGACACTTTTCAGGACTGTTTTCCTTGCACATGCCTCGAACTCTGACTTCCCAGGGAGCCACATCTGCTGATCAAGACTCGCTTGAGATCTCTGACAACTGCCATAAAAGTCGATTTGATCATCTGATCTTTCCAAGGGAATTTCCAAGTGGTTAGTAAGTGGGCAGGGAAAATACCCTGCTCTGCCCAGGCCACTGCCACATAGTGAAAGGTGAAAATCAGCATGCCAAGATGGGAAGTCCCAAAATTATTCCTAAGGAGCAAAAGTGACATAGAAAGGAAAGGAATAGAACCTTTGTTACTACAGCAGAGGAAGAGGGAAGGTGTAGATTTTCTCTACCACCTCCTTTAGGACTTTGGCATTTAATGGATTTGTGCTGCATCTTTTTGTCCTATCAATGGCAGAAAAACCCCAAATACAAAGTCTTGTATTAATGAGATGGGAGTTTCCCAACTCTTCTGGGGCTTTTGTAGGTCATCTCTTACTATCTGTGGTGACAATGAACAACAGGAGTACACACACACACCCCCCTCAGGCACAGACCACACTGCTAGGAACTGTCTCCCTCCTACTTGGAAAAGGATTTCAAGGAAAACCACCTCCTCCTTCAAAACACAGCTGGAACATGAAGATTCTGAGGCATTTCCTCTACATCCCCTATAACTGAAAGCAAAGCTTAATCCTTTTGTATGACAGGACTATTCAGCTGAGCACCACCTGAAAGATTTACCACAGTGAGCTAATGGATGACATCAGATGGGAAGCCCCCAAAATATCCTCCTAGAAATACTCCCAGGACAGGACAAGGCAGGAAACTCAGGACTGAGGTGGCAACAGTGACATACAGACTATTCCTCTATGGATGTCACTGCTGGATATGAACTGGGGATCCTCAGCAGTCCCATGGGCACCCCAAAACAGCCAATTCAAGCACCTCCCCCTCAGATGTGCTTCAGTAATATTTCCTTGAAGAAAACACTAATGGAAGTTTTTGTAGCCATCCAATTACCATTTTTATAGCGTTCTGGGGTTTTTTAACATTCTTGTGCCTTAACAAAGTTCAAGTCGAAAAAATATTCAATAGTTTTTTTCTAAAAAGAAGAAATGCAGAGATCCTCAAGGTTCTCCGGGGTGGAAAGGCAACATTTTTCTTCTACAGATCACAGTTTGCATTCAGCTTAAGTTCTCACCCTGCCTACTGAGGCATTAGGGAAAAGAAAGCATGGAAAGGCTGATGGCAGCTCGCCATCCAGACACAGCATAGCCTGGGCCCAGTGGAAACACTGAAATAAATCACATTTTGTCCTGATGAGAACTGCAATGGAAGCGAGATAACAGATGAGCACCATTTAGCAGCAGCTTTTGGAAACATGTTGATGTGACTAGAAACACAGTCTCATTAGCTAAGTCCTATAAAATGGAGTATTTCCTTACCCATTTTCCTGACAATTTTATATAGCTAGATAGATAGATATAAATTACACAGTAAATAATTATACAGTAAATGACTCCTAGCTGCTGCTAGAAGGACTTTCAATTTTCCTTGTCATACTCCATTTACCTGTGTTTCCATTAAAAACTGTCAGTTTGGAATTTTTAAGACCAAAAATGCAGGAGACAGCATCTACAAGTCCAGTGAAGTTCAAGGTATTATCTCCTTTTGGATTTTCCAGCAGCAACACACCATCTAAAACCAAAATTAAGAAATTAAAATGCAGTTTGGAAGCAATATCCAAGTCCTAATGATTTTCTAATGACGCTAATTACTTCTAGTGAGTTTCTAAGCCAATTTAAAACTGGCAACACTGCATCTTCCCAGATTTTTTTAGTGGGAAAGGGGAAAGAAAACAGAGAAATGGACTGATGTGTACTTTGGATTTATAGTGTAGAAGTTAGATTTGGGTTTATTAACAAGGCAGTCCCATTTGTATGCCACTGAAGTATAACCCAGTATTATATTGGTTAAAAGCTGGCAGACTGTGCCCTCTGAGATGGTCACCAGCTCTTCCAGCTGGACTCACTGTCACTCAGGGAGCAGCTCTGTGACCACGCTCAACAAGGCACACTTACTTCCATCCATAAACTGTCAGCACATGGAGCAAAAAATTCCCTAAGTGCATTTAGTTTTCTCTCTTTTTAATATATAACTCACCCTTGTAACAACATCACTGCACCAATGTCCATTACAGACACAGTCAGGCTATTCTCTAGTTTTCTTTTCATCTTGGTACTTCCTATCTGAGTTTTTCAAACTGTCTCCTTCACATCCAGGCCTCACCTACTGCACAGTGCTGCAGCAGGAAGTACAAATTCTCAGGCACACCCTCAAATCCAGAGAGGGCACCCCCCGAAGAGACACTCACACAAACTCTCCCTGGAGCAGGAGTAACAACTCCTGTGCACACCTGAGTGTTTCCCTCAGGAGAAATCATGGACAAGTGTGGTTTTGCTCTGAATAAACTTATTTTCAAGAATTATTTCAAGCTCCTATTGGAGGGGAGGTTGCACCATGTTTCAAATGAATTCAGGCTCCAGCACTGACCACCCTTTTTCCAAATTCTCTCTCACACGAGCCCTGACAAATCAAGCTGGGGATATTCATTCCTACCTTGCTCTGTCCCATTGACAGAAACTTTGAGGTTGACGTAGGCACAGGCTGGGCCAACAGACTGACACACACCCCCTCTGACCAGTGTGATTTCCAGCTCTGATCCCTTCAGCTGGGGAAAGAGACAATTATCATTATTTCAGTACTGCTTTATTAAACAAACACTACAAAATATTTTCCTTAAATAACACTAAGATCTCGCCTTGTTATGCTGAATGTGAGTTACCATAAAATAGGGATTTTTGCCATATCTTCCTTCAGTCACAGTGCTTCAGACACGAATCTGCCTGTACCAGATGTCAGGAAAGCAGAGAATAAACAAGCCTGGTTTTCACAAGTGATGAGCAGTGATGACACTCTCCCAAAATATAATCCCAAAGCGAATCTGCCTGAGAGGAACGCTCTTCCAGAGAAATTCAGAGTATTCACCAGGGCCCTGCTCTCAGGCACTGCCTGGAGAAGCCTCCACTATCCTTGGGGGTCACTGAGAACCCCCTGTGGGTCACAGCTGCCTCAGTACCACCAGCCTTTGAGTATCCCCCCAGGAGGTACCAGTGACCCCGTCAGACCTCAAGGCACTCCAGGAAATGCATCCTCCAAAAAAGATCCAGAAATCACCCATATGAACAGCTGGTACTAAAAGGCCATTTAAGCCATTTTGTTGGCTGTAAATTTAGAGATGGTCTTTGGCAAGAGACACAGTCCAAAGGGTGACAGGCAAATTCGGAAGGGTCATTCTTTACTGAAGTCCTATTACAAAGAAGGGAAAAACACTTATGCAGCAACAAATGCCATTCTGTGTTTATCCATTCTACCCAACAATTCAAAATTCATTTTTCAAGTACCTGCTTTTCTGCCCCAATAGTTTCTGAGAAACTGCTTTTTTTTTTTTTGTTGTGTCTTGGAGCAAGTCTTTGGGAAAGGAGCTCAGAGTTAAAGCCTCATATCAAAAATTGATCCAGGATAATTTCACAGAAGTAATGATTTGAATGTAATCACAATAAATGCAGAAATGACAGAGTGCATTTCATTTTAGTTCCAGTCCTCACATATATTCAATATTAAGTAGATTCCTGTTATTCCTCTGAATAACTTCCAGAAATTTGGTGCAATGATCCTGTCACAGTTGACTTGACTTAACACACTCACATGAAAGGATTTCTCAGGAAGGGCTTTCTCATGTCACTGTTCTGGATGTGCCAAAGGAGCTGCAGCAGAACACAGAGCCAAGCATCTGCCCTAAGCAACCCATCTCTGCAGGCCCAGCAACAGAGACTTCCAAGGAGCACTTGACAGTTGCACTGAAATCTCAGTCATCTGTTTCTCTCTGCAACATCTATTTTAAAGTCTAAGTGTGTGACAAACAGTTCAGAGGCACATGAAGCTCACAAGCACAGAAACTGGGCTGCAGCAGGCACAGAGCACCTCCACAAGGAGGTTCTCTGGGGTGACTGTCCCTGCCCATGGCAGGGGCTGGAACTACATGACCTTTAAGGTCCCCTCCCAAACCATTCTATGATTCTGTAACTGAGATTCCTTAAAATAAAATAATAATGAGCAAGTGCATTGTTTCTGTGCCTCCATTTCCCACACAGAGACTGCACCCTCTCAGGACTTGCAGCATCTCACAGCATCCTCGAGTGGCTTGGCTGGAAGGCACTTGACTTTAGTGACCATCTCTGACTTCAGTTCCACTCCTCCTGCCACGGGCAGGGACACCTTCCTCTATCCCAGGGAGCTCCAAGCCCTGTCCAACCTGGCCTTGGACACTTCCAGGGATCCAGGGGCAGCCCCAGCTTCTCTGGGCACCCTGTGCCAGGGCCTCACCACCCGCACAGGGAAGATTTTCTTCCCAATCTCATCTCTCCCTGCCCTGTGGCAGTGGAAAGTAATTCCCTCTGTCCTGTCCCTCCATTCCCTGCCTCAAGTCCCTCTCCAGCTCTCCTGGAGCCCCTTTAGGCACCAGAAGAGGGTCTGAGCTCTCCCTGGAGCCTTCTCTTCTCCAGGCTGAACAACCCCAACTCCCTGCTCATGGTTTTGTTTGAAACACCCTCCCTGCCAAGGTTTCAAGGTGGCAGGAGGCCCTCTCAGCTGGATGACCATGATGAGACAATTGCATTTCTCTGACCTGAGCTATCAGCAGCCCCACAGAACTGGCTGCCAGAACAGTTATTTAGTGAAGGCTTCTGCAGATTTTCTCTGTCTGAAATCCAACATTTGTGCAAATGCATGGCCTGACCTACAAACCTCTCTCAGGGTCGCACACCAGCTCATCATCTCCACAGCTGAAAGGATGCCTGGCTTTTGCTGACATCCAGACAACAGCCATCAGTTCTATCCATAAAAACCTGTGCCTGCTGTCAGGGCAGGATTTCATCTCTACACACACAGCATTATTTACAACTAAACCAATACACTCATCTTTCCACAAAGGCTTTCTTCACTAAAATATACTAAATTAGATTTAGGTAAGAGTAGAAGAAGCGTGGGGTGAGGGGAACCATACTTGTACAGGCATGAAAGCTTTCATGGAAAGCCACAGTGAGCAGCACTAAAGCCCAGGTACAGGTGATTTGAGGCAGGCAACCAGTGAGGTGCTTCCCAGCACTGTATTTCCAGCTGCTTTTACACTCCAATTCAGATCTGATGTTGACTTTGCATCAAATTGTCCATCAGAAGTACCAAATAAGTACTTAGAAGAAACTTAAAAGACTTTCAGTGATTTGTCAACCACAGTATTTACTTAGTGTTTTCCCCATGTTCATCACTAGATGAAACTGATAAGTTTTGAAAAAGGCCAAACAGGGCTTTGTTTCCAATCTGTACAACTTCAGAAGTGCCATTAATAACTATAAAACATTTCCTTTACATACACTACTAAGACGGATGAAATGTGCCCTTTCCTTTCAGCTATTCCCTGCTTCCCAGCCACTCTGTAAATCAAATTTCCAGTTTGCTATTTCCTACACTCTTGTCTTTGTGGTCCGGCAGGACATTTACCTTGAGGAACAGATCATTCTCGGTTCTGCTCTAGGAATGTCTTTTGAATGGAGTAAGTTTCAATAAAACCATGGCAGAACTATCATCGAATATGTCAGAAGAAGCAATCAAAGGAAACAACAGAAATAGCTGCTGATTTGAACTCTGTGAATCTACACTTTTACAACAGACAACTCCAGCAACACAGGGCAGAGGACAAAACATCCTTAAATATTAAACAAGTTGGTCTTAAGCCAAATTTAGCCTTGAAGGAGTAGTTCTAATAGAAAAGTCTATTAATCTAAAAAAATCAGAGCAACAGCATTTTGGCTGTTTAAACAACACACTAATCCAAGTACAAATAACTGTGTATTAAATTTACACAAACAACTGCCTCATTTATTTACTTTGGTATCCAAGCAGCTTGATTTTCAAAAACACCACGCATGCAGAGCCCAAGTATTTTCTTTTGTAAACCAAAAAGGACTAACACAGAAAGTTATAAATAGAAAACAATATCTGCTTTATCCCTCAACTAAATATTGACACAATTATTCTTTAACTGGAGCAGTTTGTTGGGTTAAAAGCAAATAAGATGAACTATGCAAGCAGTGCTTTTCCTTCTTACTTGGGTTGTTTCCTGGATGAGAACTTCCTTTGAGGTAGGCACCGGGTAAGGCTTCAGGTCTGCCTTTATTGTGGCAAAAATGAACTCGGCGTGTTCCTGGATGACGGCATCCAGGTACTCCCCTTCTGGCAGGGCCCTGTAGTACACCGTGATCTCATCCGTGGGGACCAGGTTCCTCTGCAGGACACACAGACACCATTACTCACAGCAGGAGCACACACCAACAGATGAGAACTTGTCAAGTTAAAATTTAAAAAAAAAAAAAAAAAAAGAAAAAAAAAAAAAAAAAAAGAAAAAAAAAAAAAAAAAAAGAAAAAAAAAAAAAAAAAAATATATATATATATGTGTGTGTGTATGTGTGTGTATATATATATATATGTATATTTATCAGGCATTTGTTAAAAGCTTCCACAAAAAATTTAGAAAAAAAACCCAAACCAATCCTTCTGCCAAAACACCAAGAGTCTTAAAACACAGGCATTTAGGCAAGATTAAGTATTTTGATATTCATTATAGTGAAAATAAAGCCTTGTGTCATTACAGAACTAAATTTAAATCAGCCAGTAACACATGGGAGAGTTTTCATGGCCACATTCCTTCCTGGCTATATTTTATACAGAAATAAATCTTCTTAAGTTTTATATATGTAAAAAATATTAAAATATATAAATCTACATAGGTGTGAATATTTTTTTTAAAAAAACACTACATAGATGTGTGCATATATATACATAAAATCTACACAGGTATTCTTTAAAATAGATACAATGTACCAAAAGAGAAATTTTGTGTAATTTTGTAATTTTTTCAGTCTTATGCTGAAGAATGGTCCTTTCCAACCCAGACTTTTCTCTGCATCTATGATTTATGCAGCCTTAACTGCACAGATATCTTTTCCAAAATAACGTATCCTGTGAAAATTTTCTCTACACATCCTTTAGAGCTCTCTCAAGTGAATCCCATCAGAAAGTCATACATGAGGAGTAAATGATACAGGGCTTCATGTTTAATTGAAAAATGCAATTTCTGCTGCATTTTGCCCAGACTGCTGAAAAGGCAATGAAAATGTTTTGTCCCAAAGCACTGATTCCTCACCTTCTTGCGAAGCTTCTGGATGCGATTGATCACTTCCCGCGCAACTCCTTCGTCCACCATGGACTGGTCTGGGGTCACATCCAGCAGCACCAAGACCTGAGCAAATGCACAGAACACCCATCAACAGGGGAAAAACTGGAAACAAGGCGGAAGCAACACGCTCAGGAGCTCAGGACGCTTTTAGAGAGCTCTTCATGTACAAAATAAGGTGGTGGAGAGAGTATTGAACAGCTCCAAGATTCACACTCTCTTGCAAAATGCTGAACTACCTGAACTAACAAACCCAAGCCAGCTTTCATCTCACCATTCTCCTACTGCTTCCAGAGGAACTCTTCCCTTAATCAAGAAAAGAAACAGAGGAAATGACCAATAAAATACCTGAGCATCGGAGTGTGCCTCGAACTGGGCAGATCCCTCTGTCATCTGATACATGAGACGGAGATCTTCCCCATGGAGCTCGTGTCCTTCCACAACAATGCTGCCTGCAGGGTTGGCAGATGGAGAGCATCTCTTACCATCCAAGTACAAACCTCAATTTTAAATTCAGAAAGCTTTAACCAAGTATCAGACTCCCAACACGTGCAATGCATATATTGGCAATGCAGTCAAACAGCAGTTAAGCACTAGTAAGCAGCACTGAATTATCCCACATTCCCATTTTTCACACAAGCACTTCTCCAGGCAGCAGAGCTCACTAAAACACAGCCACTTCAGCAACTGTTTGTGTGGAACCATCTGAATGGAATAAAACTTATAAATAACCTGTATACTCCACCAACTCCAAATTTCCATTTAAGCAGTTCACTAAACAGATATAGCTGCAAAATTCACACCCACTTGTAACTCTGGAATTGAAGGAATGCTTTTAGAATAAAAGCTACTGCACAAATACTCAGTTCCAACCTGATTCAGTCTCACAGAAAGCTTATTCTCTGCGTCATCTTGGCCTTACAGTAGCAGTTAAAAATCACAGAACCCTGAGTGGGAAGGGACCCACAGGGATCACTGGGACCAGCTCCTGCACAGACATCCCAAAAATCCCACCCTGGGCATCCCTGAGAGTGGTGTCCAAACACTCCTGGAGCTCTGGCAGCCTCGGGGCCGTGCCCATTCCCTGGGGAGCCTGGGCAGTGCCCCACCACCCTCTGGGGGAAGAACTTTTTCCTAATAAACCTCTGTCAGGAAGGAACAGTTTAACAGGAGAACAGTTTAAGGTCAATGTCCACGGCCATTTCTGATCTACCGTCAAACCCAAATTTTCTCCTCGCAACAGCTGAATAGGGATAATTAAGCTCCCCTAAGCCCACAGAAGGATACCCTGCCACCCCTGAGGGGTTTGTCCCACTCCAGACCTGTCTCCTGGAATCTCTCCAGCTGCTCGCTGCTCAGCTCCTTGATGGCTGCCATGACGGGCTTGAAGGCTCCCTTGAGGCGCCGGCCCAGCACGGTGTGCTCGGGCTCGGCCCGCAGGCGCACCCCGTACCTCCCCTTGTCCACCGACAGCGTCAGCGCGCGCACGTTCAGCTCCTGCAGGGACACAGACACAGCTCGAGCTGAGCAACAGCCACGCCGCCGGGGAAGGAGCGAGCGTCGAGGGGCAAGGCTTGTACGGGGCTGGCTCTGTGGAACAAGCCACTGGGAGAGCAAAAGAACCCAACCCTGAACCCAGCTCCAGCAGCAGACCCCGGGCTCACCCTCAGCCTCCGGGCAGCAGCTCTGTGTTGTAGGAGAATGGCTCGCTGAGCAAGGACATGCAGAGCTAAGCTACGTGCACAGCCCAGGTTTCAATAATTATTAAACAATTTCTCAGAGAAAATAGATACTGAGAGCAGTTTCTCATGGGAGCTGCTCATTGGAATGTGCACAACCCAGGCCTCAGCAACCTTGACTATCCTTAATAAGCAAGAAAGAAGAAACAGTCACTGGTAGGAAAGCAACAAGATGGGAAGACAGGATGAGAAAACAGGAGAATGTAACCACAACAAAAGAATTAAGAAAAAGCATGATTGTTTAGCTATAGCCAATCCGTATTAACGATTATACGCGTGATAATAGCTATTATCCAATCATAAATTGCTAAGTGGCACATGAACAAGCTGGCTAATGTATATAACCAGGCCTATAATAATCAATAAAGGGAGTTCCACCAATAAGTCTATGAGTACGTGTGGTTCATCCCAGCAACTCTCCACACTCTGTTATTAACAGACAGCTCTCACCTCAAACCAGCCCCCTACTCAGCAGCCCTTTTTATGTCTCCCTCAACTGCCTGAAGAGCTAAACCATTCCCTCTGTGTGCAGTGGCTGGAGCCAAGGGCCTGGCAGAGCTCAGGAGGGAACAGTCCTTTCAATACACATGGAGCCAGGAAAGCATAACCAACCATTTTATGGTTGAGGTTGTACAAAACGGCCTC
>VWPU01010026.1:0-51562 GCA_013398955.1 Callaeas wilsoni | reverse complement strand
TGGCGGCTCCGCGGCGCTCAGCGCGCCATGGCCGGGCGCGGGGGCGAGCGGGCCCCGCGGAAGCACAGCGGAGCCGAGCCGCGGTGGGGCCGCGCTCCGCCGGGAACTGAGGTCACGGGGAGGGAGGGAGGGACGGAGGGAGGGAGCGAGCGGCGCTGCCCGCCCTGGGCTGGCAACGGGACCGCCCCGGGCCGGCAACGGGACCGCCCCGCTCGGGGATGCGGGACCGGTCCAGCCCGGCCGAGCGGGGCCGACCCGAGCCGAACGGGGCCGAACGGGGCCGAGCGGGGCCGAACCCGGGCCGGCCGAGCCCAACCTGGCCGAATGGCGCCGAGTGGAGCCGAACACAGCCGAGCCCAGCCCGGTGGAACCCAGCCCGCCCCAAACACCGCCCGCGGCGATGGCGGTGGGACCCTGGTGACCCCGCGAGGGGATCGTGAGGGGAGATGGCGGTGGATCCTTCATGAGCCCCTGAGGGGAGATGGCGTTGGAGACAGTTGAGGGGATGTGAGGGGATAGTGAGGGGACGCGAGGGGATGTGGCACTGCGGACAGTGAGGGAAGGTGGCACTGGCTCCTTCACAGCCCAGGACTCAGTGAGGGGACATGAGGGGAGATGATGTTGAGGACAGCGAGGGCATATAGAGAGGTGGCACTGGCTCCCTCACAGCCCTGGGATTAGTGAGGGGATGCGGGGGGAGATGGCACTGGGGACACTGAGGGTCGTGAGGAGAGATGGTCTTGGGTGTATCATGGCCCTGACCCCAGTGAGGGGAGATGGCATTTGGGACTCCCATGACACAGGGAGGGGACACAAGAGAAGGTGGCATTGATTCTCTCACAGCAAGGAGGGATGTGAGGGGGATGAGGAGAGATGGTGTTAGTTCCGTCACAGTCCGGGGGACAGGAGGGGACAGTGCTGTTGGGTGCCTGCTGAGTGAATACACAGTGGATTTGGGGACATGAGGTGCCCACCACCCACCCAGCCCTCAGAGCCAGGGCCCAGCCTGCAGCTTTGCTGCACTTTAAGGTGCTGGCCTCAAAGGAAAGAATCAGTAGTGAGGGAAAAATGGGGGATCCATATGGCACCGCACCATCTCTGGCTTCAGCAGTGCTTCCTTCAGTTCTGCCCCAGCAACCTGAAATAGGGGATTCAGCACTGTGCTGGGGTCCCTGTGCTGGGTGGCACCATGGGTCCAAAAATGGGCCACATTGTTGTTCCAGCCCAAGCCTCCATCGGTGGGAGAAGTTCCTAAAAATCTCAAATACAAGTCCCACTTGCCATCACAGGACAGAGATGTGAGTTGGTGCAAAGACTTAAGATAAATTATAAATAAAGCCTGAGGCTGAGGTGAAGGGTTATGACTTGGGGCTGGCTTTGCGCCTGCATCACCCGACCCTTGTAACTGAAAATGGAACTGAAAGTAAAAGCAATTAAATGTGAAAGCCAGCAGCTTCCAGGAGTGCATTCCCTGCCATTCCCACCCCTTCCTCTGTAAATAACCTGCTGGCAGAGAAGGAAAGGGTTGAGCAAGGGCTTGGATGGAAAAACCAAGCCAGGCCACCCCTTCCTCTGTAAATAACCTGCTGGCAGAGAAGGAAAGGGTTGAGCAAGGGCTTGGATGGAAAAACCACGCCAGGTCAAGACTGCTCTTTCCCTGCAGGAATGGCCCAGCCAGTTTAACAGCTTTGGAAACCATGGGAGAAACTCCCAGGTTTGGGACAGAACTGAGCCAAACCAAAAAACTCTTTCCCCAGCTCCCCACCAGCCTCTGGAGAAGCGGAAATATTGCATTAAAGGAGATCCCATGGATCAGAGCTTGTCTTGGCATGTGAGGAGGAAGGTGACTCTTTCCTGCTGAACTGAGGAGGGGGGAATAGAGCAAATCCTGAGCCTGAAACATCCAAGTCTGGTCCCCAACAAGTCACTGGAGAGACTAAAGTCAGCTCTTTGTAAAGCAGCCCAACAGATCCCACACACCAGTCTATTCTTTCCTGGTGAATTTTAGGATTTAAAGCATAAAGTATAAGGCAAACGAGCTGTACAGCCCCAGTAGGTACGTGCATCCATTTGCATTCCTCATTGCTCCGGAGGCACCAGGTGCAGTATCCACACCTCTACAATCCCATGGGGGTTGGAATGAGCTTTAAGGTCCCTTCCAACCCAAACCACTCTGGGATTCTGTGGTAGAACAGACTTCCTGGTGTCCTGCTGTTTTCCTGAATGTTTTGAGTGCCCCAAGTATTTGTTTTACTTCAAGTAAAACGAGTTGGTTATAAACCCTTCAAGTGCTCACCACACAATTATGGATTTACATGGAAAATTCTCTGCTCTCAGCATTTAAGACAGCTCCCATTCTCGTTAGAAAATCTTGGGAGGATCCATCCCACTCTCACCACATGCTGGGTTGCTTCCCACCCTCTCCCCAAGAGATTTTTAACTCTTTGCTCAATATGTGCAGCCTGAAGTTGGCAGGGAGAACATGATCGCCAAGGAGAAGAGCCATCAGGCGCTTGTCATGGATGGAGAGTGGGGAAGGACAGAACGAGTCAGTCAGGAATCACCTCCTGCAGCAAGGCAGGTTACGTGCAAGATACTTCCACGATACCACCTCATGCAGTGCAGTCACAGGGCACCTCAGTAATGCTGCCAGTGATCCGGGGGGAAATTAAAGAGGCACAAGAAACATTTCAGGAGTAGCAGTATGGATTCCAGCAGGAATAAACAAAAAAGTATTAGGAAAATCATGGAAGAAACTGCTGGGTTATAAGGATAAGTCGGCAGTGAGCCCTGTGAGCACACCTCCATTTCCACAGCCAGGCACAAGTGGCTTGGTTTTAAACCCCTTCCCATTTCCATTTGTTAACAAAGAGACTGGGAACCAGACATTCCTTTGGCAGTGGCTGTTGGGAAGGATTTCAGTCACCAACCGCTCACATCCTTGTGTTTGACTCAGTGCTTTATTGGCAATCATGACAGCACCCTGTAATTAGCACACGTGGAGGTAATTATGTCATAGTGGAGTGATTACACTTCCGGGGGTCCTGGCACCCCCAGCGTACCCCCCAGGGAATGAGGCAGAGCAGATGATCAATGTAAGGTCACAGTCAATCAAAAGCCAGGTAGGCCAGCAGGATTTCCCAAATCCCGTTCTGGTGACAAACCTGCCCAAAAAGGGGTTACTTTGGCAAAGCCACACCAGGCACATGCACAGACATGGGACTGCAGAGAGGCTGGGCAGGGGCTGGCGGGAGGCACTGCAGAACTCCTGAGCAATGGCTCAGTCATGTTCCTTCTGCTGACCATTCCTTGAACTATTCTGAGGCAGGAAATTGCATGAAGGAACACTCACCTCTCTGCATCCCACTCTTGCTCTTAATGCAGCTGCTGCATCCACGCGACTACTCAAAAAAACCTTCCGTTGTTATTTTTAAACTCCAGACCTCTGCGGGAAGTTTTTAGGAGAGACCTCTACTCCTAAAGGCCCACAAAAGATAACCAAGGAGAACACCAACTTGGAGCGTACATTTACTGCACACGGCCTGACCCTCTCTCGGCTGTATAAAGGCTGCAGATTTCAGGGTGCCAATGCCCCACGTCATGGAATCCCGGAATGGTTTGGGTGGGAAGGGACCTTAAAGCTCATCCTGTTCCACCCCTGCCATGGACAGGGACACCTTCCACTGTCCCAGGGTGCTCCGAGCCCTGTCCAACCTGGCCTTGGACACTTCCAGGGATGTGGCAGCCACAACCTACCCTTGGTTAAGCTTCAGGACATCAGGCCAATTCAGACTGGGACAATCCCAAACATGAACACAACTGTGTCATTAATCATAATTTTTATACATTACCAAAATAAAACCATCTTCATCAAGCAGAACAAACAAGGCCCTGCTCAAAATAGTTTTGAACCAGAGCGTTCAGTCCTTAAATCATCCTCCAGCAGAAAAAATCGCAGCAACCCTTTGGCCAATGCATGATGGGGCTCTAGCAGCCCACACATGAAACCTTCCCTTTTCCCACCCTGAGACCTGAATTCAAAATGTAATTTTGCCTCATAATTAATGACCTCATTTAGCTCTAACAGCAACACCAGCGTCACATGCAGAGCTCTGAACATGCGAGGAGGAAACCACTGCCCACTTTGTCACAGCCACTGAATCATAACATAACCCATTGTGTTTGTCTCTCTCACCTGGTATCAGCACTAGCAGCTCTGTGTTAGCAGGGACTTAAAATGGCCAAAACCTCAGTGCTGTCTGAAGGAAAAGTGGAAGTTTTTCTGGATCTGAAAAAGGAATTGCTCCTCCATGACAGGAGGTTAGGGTTAGTGACTGTGCCCCAAATTTCAGAGGAGGAATATCCGCTACTCCTCCCTTCTAAAACCTGTTCTACTACATGACACTAAGAGAATGGGACTTCAAAAAAGCTATTTCTAGCTAAAACTTATGAGCTTTCCAGGGCTTTAAATGCCAATTTTTTTAATGTCTCAAGAAATTAGCTTCCAGTTCCAGAAAAATAAAACCATCTGCTAATTGGGCTGGAAATGAGGTATTAAGGTAGGAGACAAGGAGTGTCCCATTCACTTTCCCAGCAGACAGTGCCATGGCCAAGTGCTACGTTTTGTGTTTACTCTGATGCTCTTCCAAGTCCTCCATGAAGGACCCAACAGCCCATCCCCAAAGAAAGGAAATAAAGGAATTTCTCATGCCTGTTCTTGGGCCCTCCCAATTGGAATAATTTTACCCATAGATTTCTACTCATTATGCTCAAAATGGCAGCATTTATGTTAAGGAAAATCCATTTGCTTTGGGAAAAAAAGGCAGAAAAGGATTTGAGTGCAGAGCTGCCAACCTCAGAAATACAGACAGACCAACAGCAACATTATGATAAAGTGTTTATTCCTTTTTTTTAAATATCAAATTTTTTTTACACATAATTTGTTGATAAACAGTCCCCCAATATTAAAAAAAATCAAAAAAAGAATCAAGTGTGTATTACTATGGGCAGAACCACATCCCATTGATGACACACCCACTCCTCTCTTCAGCTGCCTGCGAGGCCGCAGCGTGGTCAGCCCACAAAAGTCAAACACAACCAGCTTTTGGATTCCTGAGTATTGATTCCCTCAAGTTCCCTAAGTGAGTCTGTAAAACTCTGAAGCATCAGTCAAAGTGTGACCCAAACTGCTGCGCTTTGGATCACGGACTAAGCCTCGTCTACACAGTGCAGGAAGAAATCTCTTGAGCGCTTCAGAGGGGAATGATGTACATGAAACCGACCCCGTTTCCCAAGCTGACTTCCGAGAGAGGCAGGCAGAAACACCTCTGGATTTCTCCTCTTTAAATTTCTGTTAGAGTTCTGGGGAGCCATTTGGCAAGAAGTCCAAGTCTGGTGAAGAAACCTCTAGGACCTGCTCCTCCTTTTGTTCGTCAATGACACAGTTTTACAGAAAACTGATCTGAAGTTGAGCATTCAGCAAGTACACTTAAATATTGCTACTTTTGAGAAGAGGAGACGGCAAGAGGGAGAGAAGGAAGAGGAGAACATGGAGGACGTACAAGGTTAACAGTCCTGGAGACCAAGTGTCTACATAGAAAGTTAAACATACACAGCAAGGAGGCAGAGATTGTCACGGCAACAGCATAGCTCAGCTCTGTCCTGCAGCTGGTAAACATGCCAGAGACAGTCACCAGGAATACTCCCTCCTCTTGTCAGAATTACCCATGCCCAGAAACTTCCAGATGTTGGGATTCCACTAAACATCACCTCTATGTTCACCTGCAGCCTCATGTACACAAATGCAGTCATCAAGAGGCCAAGTGAATTCCTTCAGTATTTTTAAGGAAAAAAGTAAATCTCAGAAACCAGGAGTGGCTCCAGGGCACACCCAGAAAGCAGCTCTACAGACCCACATGGATCCCCGCAGGTGCTGGCAGCTTTACAAAGCAACTTCCGAGCACTGCTTTACTCTCCAGAGCTGGACTTCCATGGTGAAACACCTTTGTTAAGTGATGTGACATCAGGACACTGCAGCAGTGGTTAATGAGGAGGGGGAAGAGAAAAGAACAAAGTGCCTGATTTTAGGCTGGGATACCTGGCTCCCTGAAAACCTGAACAGCTGTTGGTGGTACCTTTATCCCCGCTGTAGCCACAGCACTCTGCCATCCCTCCTTCCCTATGAATCCTCCCACTCTGGGCCAGGTCAGCACAGGGACCAGCGAAGGGACTGCCAGAGGCTGAACAGAGGATGTGCGTGTGCATGCAGCAGAGAGGACACACAAAGACAACTTTTAGACAGCGTCTGAAACAAAGACAACTTTTAGACAGTGTTTGCTAAACATACATTCTATTCTATTTTATTTTAAACTTAAATACTCACCGCTGCCCCAATTTTATACTAAATCTTGCTCCTAAAAATTATTCACTAATTCAGCAACACATAGCCATTCACTCAAAGCAAGGCTTGGAAATTAAAGAGATTTAAATCACCAGGCTTGGACCTTCTTGATAAAAGAGTTTTAGAAATATTTATCAGTTGGGGGTCAGGGTTTGTCTCTAGCAGCTTGGAGAGAGTTACCCATGGAATTCTAGCACTATGGATAAATGCTTCCATACAGCTTTGGCAGAAGGGCAGGATTCAAAACTTATATTTGACAAGGAATAAAAGTGAGCATTGAAGCAGATTGGCTGATGCTCTAAAGCTTTTACAGCATAAATTCTGTATGTGCAGCCTAAGTCAGCGTGGCCATGAGAGCAGAGCCTGTCACCAGCTGGGTGCAGAGCAGCACCACTTGGGCCAGCTGAGCAACGGCTTCTGAAACAGAGAGGGTGATACAGAGGGCTAACACTGAGTAGCCAACACTGAGTAGCTAACATCTGCTGCTCCAAGCAGCTGCCAGTAGATTCACCCACAGGCAAAGGGCACAGGTTCAGCTCTCCTGCATCCAAGAGAGCCAACCTGCCCCGGGCTCCTGTGTTACCTTGCTCCCAGGGACACCTCACCAAGCCCCACGGTGCCAATCAGGAGCAGATTCAGCTGTCTGAAGTCACTCTGGATCCAGGAGCTGGGAGCCTCATTGCTGCTGCTTCTGATGGTGAACCAGATGCAGACAGGAGTGGGTCTGCTGGATCCTGTTTCCTAAGGCTTCTAGAGAGACCTGCTGATACTGTACTCCTGTACCAGCTCAAGCGTTGCCCTTCACAGAGGGGCTTCCGCTGATTTGAGGTGCTGACTGCAAGGAGAATATTAAATCAAACCTTCAGCAGGGGTAACTCTACCACCTGCCTGGTGAAGATGAGAAAGCGCAGTCTGGCCTCAGTAACTCATTTTGAGCAGAGCCTCAAGTGACTCACTGGATGCTGCTCCAGACGGCCAAGCACTGCTTCCCACATGGAGCAGTGCCTGCTGCTGGCATCACAAGCAGAGGGATATAAGCCAAACGTGTCTGGGAGCTCCAGGTCTGGATGGTACCGTCCCAGCTCACGGAGAAGCTCCATTTGACAGTGGAATGCCTTAAAGCCCTTTATTACTCCAAAGGATCTCCTGGCTGCCCAAGTGTCTGAGGCAAATCTGACACCAGCACTCAACGACAGCACAAACTCCTATGAGGTGACAGATGAAACCAAATCTGTGTTGTTTTTAAATGCCACCTGCACAAAAACAGCCCAGCACACACATAGGAGACCTGCTAAAGCAACAGGGAACATGAACACCAGGACACAGGCCTGAGACAACGACAACACCACATGGAAGCCATGAACAAAAGTGTGTCTGGTGCTGCTGAGCCATCGCTCCAGGTTTAGCTCAACACGTCAAGTTCAAGACAAACACCTAACACAAAGCCACTTCTGAGATTTTCAAGTGGGACTAAATCAAAGTTCCTACTTAAAATTTGGTTTCAGCCGCGCTTTCCTTCCCCTTCCCCAACCCCAACAGAGTTTTGGGGCTTTGCAGAGCATCACAAAGGAGTTCATCCCCTCCAAAAAAGCTTCTGGAAAGGGCTTCCTACAGCACAGCCCAGGTGAGGCCTCACAACACAGGTGACTCACCAGAGATATCCCAGAAGGCCACGATGGCTGTAACGCAGAAGCCATGTCAGTGCATTTATTTCGTGAACCCTGCTGGGGAGCCCTCACTCTTGAGAAGGTGTAAGATCAGCACCCCCAGCCATGGCATTCCACAGCTGAGAGGCCGACCAACCCCAGACATCCAGACAAACTAGAGTAAAGCAGATTCTTCCTTCTTCCAATCACAGCCCTGCTTGGAGCCACTGAGATGAAGTTCATTCCTCCCTGGGCACAGGGAGATTTAGAGCCGTAACACACAGTTGGTTTGTTAAACAAATTCATCATTAAGGTTTAGCCTTAAACTGGTTGAGCTTGTTCTTTTTGCATGAGGAAAAACATGATGTGGGCAAGGCTAGAAAAAACTGTCAATACTCCTTTTCCCTCCCCCCTCCTTCCTACAGTTAACACCAGCACATCTCCAAATAAGTTAAAACGTATCTTATAAGTTTTGGTAGCACCAAATTCTATCCCTTCCCTTCTTCTATCCCCATGTTGTAAACTGGAGCACACTGGCCAAAGAGCATCACAGAATATTCTGAGTTGGAAGGGACACACAAGAATCACTGAGTCCAACTCCAAATCAAAGCATAAAAGGATTTGGCAAAAATAAGCATTGGCCTTCTCCGTGAACACAAAAAAACCCCCACTTCCAAAAAACCCCCTCGCTCCTCTGGCAAAGCCTTACACATCCATGAGCATCTACACACCTTTAGTAGCTGCCAGAATAATTTCAACAGCTGGATGTTGGATTCCAAGGAGCTGCAACAAATCCAGAGTCCACACTGGACTCAGTGTGCACCTCCTGTCCTGTGCACGTGTGGCCAATTCCCATCACAACATTTGTGCTGGACAGGGTGGTGAGCGCAGTGGCTGCTGCTTTTTATTCATAGCATTGGAGCTTATTCTAAAATTGTACATTTTAAAAAAACCAGTAGTTTTAATCCAGTATGCATGATTAAAAGCTATCCACATAATGCAAGGATGTTTTCTTTCTTTTCAAAGCCCAAATCTAACGAGTGAAACAGAAGAGATGTGTTACTTTGGCTGCAAATAATTTAAAAAATCTGGCTCAACATTCTGCTCGTCCATTGTGGTGTGTAATTGAGATACTCCTGTAGAAGAAAAGATCACCCAGTCAGCTCCCTCCTCTGCAGTTATGTGGGAACAACGATGCTTTTGGCTAGCAAAATGAGAAGAGCAAGATCTGCGTTTCCATCTGCTTGTTCCAAGGCCTCGATAGCTTCCTGCAGGGTAAAACCAGCACCGAGGATCCGGTTGACATCGGTCGCAGGAAAAGCAGGCGGTGGAGAAGCCCCTGTGGTCAGTCTGGTGTAGGCAGCAGGTGGGCTCAGCGGTGGTTCCTCACTCTCACCCACCAGCCGCAGACCTTCAGGTGCAGCACTGCCACTTCTCTCAGGTGCCCCTGTGAACAGGCTCCGAGTATCCTGTGGTGCTCCTTCACCCAAAGCAGGTGTGGAGGAAACAGGTGTGCTTTGCTCCAAAGTTGGACTAGGTGGACTCTGAGAAGCTCCTGCCAAAACCTCCCTCTGCTCTGGGCTCTGCTGCTGGCCAAGGGTGGCTGCAGAACTCGCCACGACCACATCACTCTTACCTGAACCCTTCTGCCTCTCTAAAGCACCTCCCCCGAGCACAGCCTGCCCAGGACGGATGGGCCCGGTGCTGACGTGCTCTCTGCCAGAATCACAAGGCTGGCTCCCCTCTGCTCCTCCACCCTCAGACCTCACCTCAGCGAAGGAACAGCTCTGTTCCTGGCTGGCTGGATCCGAGCCTTTCCGCTCACCTTCAGGAAGCCCCTTCTGCTGCACTGCTGGCTCTCTGTGAACCACTTCCAGCTGTGAGACTTCTTCCGAGGCAAGGATCCTACATTCTCCTTTCCGACTGACAACCAAGAGTTCATGAAGCTCTTTCAAGGCTGATGCTAGAGGGAAGCATGGCTCTTCTGAAGATCTTCCTAGATCTGTGTCCAGCTGGTGGATGCTGGAGGGGGAAGAGCTGTCTGCTGCCAAATTAGCCACCTCATGATACTCTGCAGGAATTTCACTAGTGCTTTTAGACTGCAGGACATCACTGGTGGGAAGTGGATCACTCAAAGAGGATGGAGACTTCAGCAACTCCACCTCCATGGAGAAGGCCTCCGAGTTCAGGTTGGACGTATGCCCGTTCTCAGTCTGCTGCTTCTGCTCCCTTGCTGAGCTCTGCACTTCAGCTGCAGCGTGCTCCACTGCATCTATTTCCATGGAGGCTTCCACGTGCACATGGCTACAGGAGGCTGACAGTTGGATACTCCCTTTCACACCGGAAAGACCTGCTCTCTCCAGTCCATCTCTCATTTCCATGGGAGGATTTTCTGGCTGTTTGGCTTCTGCCATAGCAGGTTGCTCAACCCCACCAACACAGCAAGGAGGTTCTGGGTTAGTTGTCTCAGTTTGCTCCTCAAGATGTTCCTTTTCTGGCTCTTTGCACATCCGATGGTCTGGGGGAAGCTCATGTTTTTGCTCCTGCTCTGAAGACAGACAGACATCTCTATCCTGCCTGTGCTTGGAAGCAGTGTCAGCCAAATTGACTTTTGTCACTTCCAGAGAATGTTCCTGACTGTGATCTTGTCCTTTAGCATTACATTCCTTTAAAATGTCAGCACTATGTATTTCTTTGAGTGTCTTCTGTGAAAGGTGAGCTGGATTGGAGCAGGTTCCATCCCCGGTGTGTGGAGAGGGGTCATTATTTGCCAAGGAAGAGCTATTGGAATGATGCTGTAATACCAGAGGATGTTCTTTTTCTGGGGTTATCTGGTGCTTAGGTGAAGAGTCAGAAGTCTTGACAGCTCTAGGATCAATGGGCTCTGCGAGGCTGGATTCAGATGAGCAAATTGAAGCAGGGGCAGAGACAGAACGATCAAGTAATTGATTTGTGGAATTACAGATCTTGGAATTTAGTCCTGAAGACTGGACTGGATTTTGAAACCCATCAGAAGCTGGTAATGAGGGCATTTCCAGTGAGGTAGTTTCTTTGTCACTATTCTCTATGGAAGACAGAAGGAAAGGAGCAGTCAGGACACGGCAGAAGCACCATTCGCACCGTGGCAGCACAAACTGGAATGGATGGCTCTAAATACCTGGTCTGTGGCCCACTCCAGCTGCAGTAAACACACACTACATGCATCAAGGCTTCCGACGTTCTGTTTGGATTAGGAAACAAACACACCAAACTCGTGTTAGCATTCAGAGCACACGACATGCGTGGTTACAGTCCTGCACAGCTCCCCTCCTGCCTGTCCGGCACAACAGCATGGAGGCTGCAGGAGCTCCAGCCTCCCAGAAAGATTTGGTACATTTGGTACATCAAGGCAAAAATAACTCTGCCAGAGCACAATTTAAAGGCTGTTCTGTACTATCTACGCCACAGAGCAGTCTGTGGGTGATACTACGCAGTTGGTAAACTCTACACAGTATAACATGTGTCTAGTGCTGTACTGGTCTGTGCTTCCTTTATAATCAGGAGACACATTTCAGGAATATGGGAACCGAGATGGCAACATAGTTCTTGGGTTGTGCTCCCAGGAGTGCCATCAGACCCAAGAGAAGGTGACCAAATACCAGCCAGCTGCAAAAGGGAAGTGTACGGATTGTAGGGGGAAAGAAATCCCTCAAAAGAACTGCTGCCAAAGGCTGGGAAGAGCAAAGCAAAGGAGAAGCAGCCAGAAGTCAAGCCCAGCTTGCTATTTCCTTGTCTTCACAGAGAGCAGACGAATTGCAGATCTCTATCAGAAGCACCAAACACTGGCTGTGGTTATTGGGGGAGATTAAGTGACCTTATCTTGCTGACAGTCTAATCTCGCTGATGTATCAGCGCTCTCGCTCGTTAAATCACTCACACGACCTTTGCAGGAGCGCCAGTCCTGCCACCACAGCTCTGCTCTGCCCAGGATCACACACCCAGGGGTTCTGTGCTCTGTGATGTGCTGCCCTTTCCCATCCCAGACTCAGTGGTCTTCAACACACACCACTGCTTTTTCTGGAGTCTCTTTTTACAGGAGTACTGGGGCACAGCTTGCCTTGTCCACACCTCCAGCCAGGATTCCCTTTAAATTCCACAACACGACAGAAATCTGCCTTTCTCTCCTCAGCCTAGTTGCTTCTATTTTCTGTTAACTAAAACCAGTGCAGTACCCGCTGTGACACCATCCCACTACTCATCTTCCCCAAGGGTGGCAAAGAGCTTTGTGACAGAGGATATGGATGAAAAGCAGAGGGATCCTTTCTGTCTACGTGGAATGATTACATTCATGTGCTCTGCTCCCAAACCAACCTTTCAGGGAGGAAGCAGAACTGTCTTTTGACCCGCTGGATCGTTAATAAGGGTCTGATCAAACACATCAGGGATTTGCATTTAGGTAGCAGCAGGAGCTGGTTTTCTGCCAAGCACTCCTCAGTATCATCCTTCTCCTGGGGCAGCCACAGGAGCTGAATCTCTGTCCCGCCAGTGATATTGATCCAGCTAAAACTGGGAACAAACTCTTTCCCACAAAGTGCACCATCAGGGCTAAATTGCTCTCTGTACCAGGAAGAGCCTGAGTTGTTTGTGGTGGCAGTGACTTGGACTGAAGCTGCCTGGATGAAAAGGTGTGTGTGGGATGAACTGCCTGGCTACACTTCCTTCTCAGCAAAACAGCTCCGGGTTTGCTGCCAGGTTTGTAAATCCTCCACGATCACCAAGTTCCCCAGTGGTGGGAAATCGGCACAGGAGAGCATCAAGCCCTCAGAAATAAACAAGGACGTGGAGGCCCCAGATCCCAGTGAACCCCAGCAGGACTCCACAACCACCTCAGCTGCCTTCCATAGGTGCTGAACCACCAGCAAGGCAGCTGACAGAAATCATGAGGCTCCCTAAAGTGGGCTTCAGGGGATTAAATAAAGCTCAAGGATAATCCAGGTGCATTCAAAACAAGCACTTTAATAGCCTCCAGGTGCAGGCAGCCATTTGTGTTGTACCATCTCCTGGAAGCCAGAAAAAATTCCTGCTGTTATAAAAGAACACACATCTTGTGGGGAGCTGAGCTTCTTTGGAGCTGCATCACATTCTCTTTCTGTCCTTCTTACATTTTCTGTTTTTTCCTTTCTTGGTTTTCTTGGTACCACCTAGCAGCAACTCAAGTTTTGGAAGAGAGAAAGAGGGAATGTGCTGACATTTTAGGATACAGTCAACAAAAGCCTTTGGGCCAGAGGCTAGTACTGTGTCTAGAACTGTCAGGACTGTCACAGTCAATCTGAACAAGAGCCACTTTACCTCTGTGCCTTGGTGTTCTATGAGCATTAAGTGAACACACAAAATGGATTTCCTATTCCCATAAATCTTTTACATTCCTCTAGAGCTCAGCATCAACAGAAAGTGTCCGAGTGCTGGCTAGCCTGAACAATGCCTCATGGTCCTTAGAACTGTATGTGGTACATAAGCAGCTTGGATTTAAGTCATTTCAGGCACTTTTCTTTTTAAAAAACTTGACTAAAATGCTTTTGTTGTAAAGACTCATAGTTTGGGCTGAGGTTTGCTTGTTATTTAGTTCTCTTTCAATGGAGAACTAAATCCAACCAACTGTAATATCCGCAAACTCTCACCCAAAGTGGAAATATATTCCAAAAGCTAACCCAGGCTTCATCAGGCTCCAGGTTTTAACACGAAAAGAACTAATATTTACACCTGCCAGGCTGTGGGAACAGACAAGAGCCTGAGCTCCTGAGCCTGACCTTTAGTGACGTCAAAACCTGATCACAAGGTCAAACCCATGTTTGTGTTTCTCTCTACTGGCTGCAACTTCAGTTAATAAACATTCAAATTTAGCTAGAAAAGTCACACATTTAAACTATTTCTTACTGATTCATTAAAGCCAGACCTTCCTTCTGAGGTTTTTTACATTTCTGGAAAACTTATACTCTTAGGATGAAAGAAAATTAGCCAAAGGGAGCAATAAGCGCAGTCCTGTGCTCCCCTTAATGTTATCAACGTCATTATTTTTAACTAACTGCTTACTGTTTGGATTGTCAAACAGTAACTGGGAAGTGTTAAAGAAAAATTTCAGTGCATTTCAGCTAGATAGATATACATAGCTATAGATATATAGATATGTATCTATACGTAGATAAATATATAAAAATTTTAGTATCTAATGATATATATTAAAAATATAATATATGGTTAAATCTTTTTATCTCATTTCAATTTTAAATATGGGCATGCTGGAGTCTTGAAAAATTAGCAAGAAAAATGTTGAAATCAACTTGATCAGCTTAAACCTGACCCAGCAAAGAGTTCTATGAGTATGTAGGAAGCAGAATTTACTGTGTTCTTTCAGAGGAAAAATGAGCAGTAAAACCCAAAGGTCTCTAAAGAACTCTTGGATATAAAATGTTATCTTTAAAAGTTTTGGAAAAGGCTTAAGGAATACACCCTGAGGTATTCACAGCTTCACTGGAACAGCAAGGAAAAATAATGAATTTCCCCTTTAGGTAAAAGCTGAATTAAGGGAGGAGTTGAACAGAAAATTTGAGTTTCAGGCTGTTTTTGGCTCATAGCTCAGCTTTCAGCTATTTTGGCTGAAAATAAAATTGCATCACTAAATTTTGCAGCCACCAATACTCCATGTAGCCACCACACCGGTGCAGCGTTTGGATTCCAGGGATGCTGGGAACAAAACTGCAGGAAGATGAAAGTTCTCTTTGCAGGTCATGTTTAAGGCTGAGGATGTGAATTCAGCTTTTGAAACTTAGAGCAACTGCAAGGAGGCAATTCCCCTTCCAAGGGCACGAGCACCATTCCAGTGAAAATGCTGAAATAGTGCGAATTCTAAAAATTGTCATGAACTTTTGTCACCGCTACAGCTGCTCAATTTTCATGTGGTGCAGCCAATAAGAGCAGGATTTTGGGAGCCTCCCCAAAGCTGTGCTCACACGAGGCTGCAGAAGCACCACATCTGAGCCACATCCATGCCGGGCACTACAACGTGATCCCGGCCACAGACAACCATCAACCTCCACACTTCCAAAGCCAGGAAACCAGAGCGGGTGGAAAGCTGCAGGGAGAGCGCGAATTAAACACCAAACAGCCCCGAGTGCCTTCGTGCAGGTTTTGCAGCCCAGAAAGGAAGAGAGAAGTGCGCTCAGAGGCCATGAGCAAGAATAAAGCCCCTTCTCTCCACCCTTTACTGGCTGATGCTGCTCCCAGGAGCTGGAAGGGGAACTGCTCACAGACATCCTGAAATGCAGCAAAAAAAATTGCACGGATTCCTATTTCAACTGGGCTCCTGCTGGTACCTGCTTCCTCTACGGATTTCTGTATTGCTTCCGCGAGCTCCTGGTCGGCGATGTCCTCGGGCCGCACGTCGTCGCGCCCTGCGCCGTAGGCCAGCCGCGCGCACTCGGGCAGCTCGCCCTCGGGCAGGAAGGAGGTCTGCGAGCCCGTGGTGCCGATCACCAGCACATTCTTCTTGAGATCAATGGAGCACTGCGAAAGAGCATCGAGACATCAGGGGCCTGCGGAGAGCCAGGCGGTTCCCAGAGAAAAAGGGAGACGCGAGGCCAGGCAATTCGTCTCCAACGGGAACGGCTCGCAGCAGGTAAGGGTGGGCCAGGACTATCAGCTCTAACCAAAGCGCTCTGTCTGACTCGATTTGTAATAAATCATCCAGCTGGAAAGCTCTGAGCATCTTTGATCGGAGCAAAACGCTCCAGGCAGCAGCCAGGCACCCTAAAGCTGTCCATGATGGATGTAGTGTACGTGCTTCCAGGCTGGAAGATAATCCACCACCAACTCTCCCCCGGAAAATCCTAATGAATTCACAGGCGAGGCACTTACATTGCATTTCTCACTAAACCTGCAAGAGCCAGGTAACTGTTTCAAAAGAGGTTTTGATACCTGATGCCTCTTAAGCATATCCAGTCCTAGGAGCATGTCCATGGGCTGCTCTTCAAGGATTGAGAAGGAGCACGCCAGGAAATCCCCTTCGATCTGCACCTGAGCTGAAACACAAGGGAGAAGAAGTTCCCACTACAGCACAACAACTCTGCTTTCTGCTCTTCCACCTCCAGGGAAAGGTCTGGGTGAATCTGGAAGCAGCACTCTGATGCACTGTTTTGGCCACAGAAATTCTGGCCCTGTGCAAGCCCCAGGACTTCCAGGCCTGCCACAGTCCCAGATTAATTATTTTAAAAGCTGATGTGCCTAAGAACCTCAAGTCCTGCTTCTCTGACCCTCCAAGCTTGAGGGGCTGCAAACAGTTTATTAAAGCACAAGTCTAAGCAGCAGCAACAGCAAACAGAATCAATTTTTCAGTTATAAGGACAATCACCTCCATCCAGAAAAGCTGCACAAGAGCATGGAGAGGCTTCTCTTTCCAAAGGAACAGCAAACACTGCACTGTGCTGGAACCCTTCCCAAGCAGCTCACTCTGCCCACCCGAAACAGGGAAGGTCGTGGTGTTTCACATTCCCCTCGGGTGTTGCCCCCAGAGAACGTGTGCAGGAGCTGGGACTCCCTCACCTCAAAGGGTTACAGTAACGCCATTAAAATAAAGCATTCAATGAGACAGAAAACAGAGTTCTGTGCTCAAGACAAACACACATTGCAGATGCACTTTGATTTTACTCTGCAGGAGCTCCTTACAACTAACAGCACCAATCCTCAGCGCCAAGATTGCGGGAAATGCAGTCGAATCCCTGCTAAAGCTACCCCAAAAATGCCAGTACTTACCTAAGTGCACTCTGCCAATGATTTTCTGTGTCCCAACACCCTTAGCGATGCCAGCCCACCGCCGATCCACCAGCCTCATGATGTTGCACCTTTCAGCACAGGCTTGGCTCATGATGGTCATCTGGGCACCTACCAGCAACAGAACTTGTGTTAAATCCTGATGGTTCAGCACAAATTTATATTTTCTCCTGGAAGAGTGTAAGATCTGGCACTCAGTGGCTGGGAAACCAACCCACCTACCCCAGGGCATAGAGGCTTCCTGTGAATCCCACTGTGCTGATGTGGCTGCCCAAACACGGGTCAGCACTGACCATTACTGTAGGAATGGAACAACCCCAAGGACTTCCCCTTGGAGGATGTGGATGAAAACCACCACATTGAAGGCGTGTGAAATCCCCCCATCTGCAAAATGAGGGAAGACTCATGCACATGGCAGCAACCTTCCAGGCATGGAAGTCCCAGAAACTCTCCCAGGAGCCCTAATCCAGGGTGTTCCCACACTGCTTCTCCCAACAATTTGCTCTGCTCTGCTCGCCCAGTTTGTGCCCAGGGTTCAGTAAAGTGCTCCAAAATCATCTCATGCAGTACTTTATTACAGGATTTTTTTGGGAAAACTATTGGAATGTTTACTGCTGCCCTCAGTGATGGAGAGTGTGGAGAAAGCACCTGAGTCCACAAAGGCTTTCACGGGGTGTCCGTTGACTTTGCAGTTGATGTAGAGCATCACCACCTGCCCAAAGCTCTCGGGCGCCTCTTCCATCGCTATCGTCATGTTCTCTTCAATGTTTTGTTGCCTGAATTTCGTGGAGAAGAGAGAGAAAAATCAAAATTTCTGTCAACCAGACCTTGTAACATCCCTCTGACTCACAGAGAGAACTGGAAATCCCACCTGCTGCTGCTGACCTTACAAACACACATTTAAACCACAGCAAAGACTGCTTCCTTAGTGAAACACAGACCTTGGAGCTGAGGACTGCTAGGAATGATCTCAGCTTAGTCCAGAGACATTGAGTCACTCCCTAGCAGCCACTGTCCCTTCCAACCCCTGCCTAACTCACACTTCAGCTCCTAACAACCTTGTGCTGCCAACAGGAACCTGCCATCCCTGTTAACCTGGAGAACTCAGAGCAAAAAACCTGTGGATTCATTAGTCATACTGAGGGCACATGGAGAAGTTGCCAGTAGCTACATCACTGGAATCCCACACAGCAGCTGAACATTAAAATCCTCTGGTTTCCCTGGTATCTTTCCTTTTTCAGGCATAGGAAAGGAGGGAGGTGAGCAAAACAGCAGAAAGAACATGACCACGAGCACCAGCCCTTGGTGCAAATTCAAGCTGACAGAAAAAATGTTCTTCAAGAAGTCCCTCACACTCCCAGGAAAATCTTGGAAGTGATGAGTATCTGTAGTGACTGCATCTGAAACAGCTTTATCTCTCAAAAAGGGGAAAAGGCCCCAATTTTGATGCCATATCATTTTTCACTGAGTGGGGTGTGAAATCTGGGGACAGCTCAGCCCAAGCTCCCAAACAGCTGCAGAGCCTTGGGTGCATCCCCTTTATCTGTCCCCCACCTAAGGAAGAAGGGAAGCGCTCCTGTGCCTCTGAGCAACGTTTCACTACCTACAAATGTCTATTTTCTGCATTGCTGAGTGTTTATCTGGCACCAACACCTTGTCAGTTGTAATGTGCGACCACTCCTATCACCAGTGAATTTTGGTTCTGAACAACAATGGGTCTGTACCAGACAGACACTTTCTTATTAGGGGAAAACCACCAGCCATGAACCGACTCAAGAATTTACCACTCAGCCAAAGAAATCAAGCCTCAGCCCAACACAATTACATCTGGAAGGCAACAAGAGGGAGCGAGCTGTTGAGCAGAATGCATTTCTGCAGAACCTCTCATCAGTGAATTAGCCAGACATGGCACAATTAGCAAGACGCAAAACCAAGTCTCGAGGGCAGCTGGGAGAAACGACGCCGTGTTGCTGTGCAGAGCTCAGCTGGGAGGTACCACCAGCCCAGCTCTTGGGTTCAAAACACACCCCAGGCACCGGAGGCACACCTCTCAAGAGGAGATGTGCTTTCCACAAGTGCTCCAGCCTCAGAGTGGACCAACTCAGGCAGCTCCAAGACATTACACGCACAGACAACAGTGCTGTCACCTCATATCACGCAATCCCAGAATGGTTTGGGTTGGGAGAAACCTTAAAGACAATTCAATTCCATGCCCTGCCAAGGCAGGGACACCTTCCACTATCCCAGGCTGCTCCAAGCCCTGTCCAACCCTGAACACTTCCAGGGATGGGGCAGCCACAGCTTCTCTGGGCACCCTGTGCCAGGGCCTCCCCACCCTCACAGGGAACAACGCTCTGTGATCTCAGCTGGACACATCTCCAGGATGGGGTGCACCTACACGTTCCCAAATCCCAACCTTCCCACGTGCAAAGGCGGCCCAGAGCGTCGCCTTGCAAACAAACTCCTTGATACAAGGAATGGGTTTAGATTCTGCCTCCTCTGAGGAAAAACCACCATGGATGAAGTATACAGCAGTTTTTTCCCCCCAGAGAGGACCCCAAAGCCTGCAAACCACTTTGGTTTGCTACCTTATGTCTTCTTCTATCTTGGCCTGTGCCTCGAGATCAAAGGGGTCAGCGGAATAGAGCCGGATCCTCTCCTGCTCCCGCCGAGCTCGGTCCTGCTGTTGCTCCAGCAACACCCTGGTGAATTTCTCTGCAGGAACAAGGAGATAAAGAAATGCTTTTTACTGGAAATTACTCTTGCAAATCAAATTCTGGCACAGCAAACGTTTCTTTTGATGCCAGCTGAGGAACAGACTCAGCAGCACATAGAAAAAAGCTTCCTCTGAGGGCAGCATGGATGGACCTCAGAGGATCAGTGGCAAACTTGGGAACCTACCAAGATGAAAAGCAACTGGACAGAGCTCGTTCTCCTCACGTCCCTACCCAAACACTGCACAACCAAGCTCAATTTCCTGGCACATACATTTTTATAGGGAAAAAAATTTAAAAACCCACACAAAGGCTAACAACAAAACTTCCTTCAAACCCAAGGAACGTGGCAAAACCAGAGATTATAATCCCTAAAGATGAATGCCTACCACTGGAACCAGGAGGTTTTAGCCAGGTTTAAATGCACATTTTAAGATCACAGTTTTTAGATTCCCACTTTCTGGGTGGCCTCTGGCCATTTTTTACTACTTGAATGGGATCACATACGTCCCCAAAAGGACTTGGCAGTCCATGAAGGTCTGTACAGAGGGAAGGTTTGGGTTTGCTTCCAGAGATGCCGTTCCCAGGAAGCAGCTCTGGCTCAAAGGCTGTTATGTGCTCAGGGAGGCGCTGGCTGTGTTTGACTGCTGGATTTTTGAAATCAGGCTTCTGTACAGCAGGTGCCTTCATCCAACACAGCCACAGGGCACGGATCTATGCAGATATTTGAGAATCCGAGCTGGAGCTGAACTGGATCTGTGCCCAAACACTGCCAGAAGCAGCAGTGCAGCACGACAAGGGCAAAACCAGCCCAAACCACTTCCTCCTGACAGCCCAATGCAGCAATTTGGGACTGAAAATGTACATCTGGGTCAAAGCTTGATGTGCACAGACCAGGCAGAGCAGCAGAGGAGCCAGTTCTGGGTGCATTGGGCTTAACCTCTGGTTTCCTGTGTCAAGAGCAGCACCTCTGCTCAAGGTGATGGGAAAAATTCCCAGCAAGAAGCGTGAAGAAGTCTGAGAGTGCAAAGAACATGGCTTCAGCTCTGGATATGAACTAAAGGCAGACTTAAAAACTAAATAGGCTGACAATGTCCATGGAAGTTCCTTTCTGGCTTCCTTTGACACAGAGAAATCACTCGGATGTAACCTTGAAAGTGGATAAAGTCTCCTGCTAGAAGCTCCTTGTCTCCTTTTATTTCTCCAAACTCAACAGGATTTATTTCCCAACTAAACATCCTGCAGAGGTTCAGGAGCTCATCTGCTGCTACCCAAAACTCCTGTCTTTTCACATGGAAAGGACACCAGAGGTCAAATCTTTCACCACAGGAAGAAGGAGAGACCAACATCAGCTGCAGAGGAAGTGAAGGACAAGGCTTCAGCTGTGCCCAAAACATGCAGACATTTCCGAGATGAACAGAAACTTACACATTTATGACTATTTCTGTAACTATTCTATGACTAGTTCTATAACTATTGAGAAAGTTCCTGAAAGCCACCATTTCCTTGTTCCTTTCCTTCTCCCTTTCTGCGGTTCACTTCCACAGCACACAATCACTACGGACAGAGCTGGGTTTGGAGTGTGCTGCTCTCCGCTGAGTCCCAGCGGGACCTGAGATGCAGCAAACACACCACCTGTATTGGAAAATGTGCAGTAAGGAGTTCCTTAATGTAAAAATCAGGAGCTGAGTCACTGGTGTTCACAGACACCCAAATTATCTGTGCATCCGATATTTCTGAGTAGCAGATATTAAAGAAGATATTGAAGATGCCAAACAGGAGAAACACATCCAGAAATGGAGGAACTCTGCCTTCAGTGCTCCCAACTGGCAGCTTTTATTTTCACCATCAAGGAACCTGCAGCACATCTGAGCTCATAAACACCCAGGGCTGCCTCTGATGGGAGCCGACCCCAAGCAGCTCCAAGCCCAACTCACCGAGGTCCCCGCTCAGCAAGGCCTCGGCCAGGGGCGGGTTGCGCTCCTTCAGCAGGGACAGCTCGTGGGGGTTGGCCAGCAGCATCTCCCGCAGCAGCGCCGGGTTGTCCAGACCCTGAGGGAACGAGGGCGCGTCCGGAGGTGACGGGCGAGGACGCTGCGCCGGGGGCTGGTGCTGCTGCGTGGACGTCCCGGGAACGGCGATGCTGCTGAAATCTATCCTGGGCAGACCTGCGGGGAGGAAGAGCAGAGCTGTTGGTGCTTCATTGTTGCAGTTCTGCTGGAAAAGCCACGGGAAGGATGAGCTGCCCTTAATGCTGCATGAGAGCAGATTCCATGAGCAGCAGCTCGTGTCGGAAGCGCAGCCACATCCCCAGGTTACTGGGTTAGCGACGCTGGCGCATTTATGTAACCGGTCTCATCTGTCTGCCCCATTTTTAATCCCCTGAAATGCACTTGCTGACTAGTTATTCTCAGCTTCACAAACGTGAATCCCTCATGGAGGGACTGCAGCGCTAAACCCAGTGGCTCTGAGGCACTTCGGAGTCTCTCGGGTTAAAAAAGAGCAGAGGAAAAAAAAAGTAGCAACATTCCTGCAGAGCTGCATTGCAGGTACCCATCCTCCAGCTGAGGGGGGACAAGGACCTCAGCAATGCTCCCATGCCCTTCTTAGCCCGTGGCACATTTTCTAGGGATATTTTGTCACTGGGATTTGCTAGGAGTGGCTGTGAAAGGCAGGACAGAGGCACAGGGCTCCACTCAGGCATTCCCAGAGGAGCCTTTGGCACGCACACAATTGAGCCACTGGGTTTGGCAAGATGTGGCTTCTCAGGGAATTTATCACAGGACAGGTTCAGGACACATATCCACAGAGGCTGTTCCTGGGTCTGAGCCACTCACACGACTGTGCCATCACATCCAGCAGGAAGGGAACTGGCCATTGTAGGAAAACTCACACACCTTTACCAAAGCTGTTCTGAATCGGTCACCTCCTCACTGCCTCCACACTTCCCCAAAGGAACGGTAAAATGGTATTGACTTCCTCAGAATAAAACACTGAATCAGAAGCCCTCTGGGTCATTTACAAGCCCTCCCGACTCATCCCAGCCACCCTCCTTCCCTCAGCGCTTTGCGCAGAAGGTGCTAAAGGACGCTGACAGGAGCGGGTGTTGGGTAAGTCTTGATGAATCTCTGCAGGCTCAGGCAGTGTTGGCACGGAGCCTCTCTCACCTGGGAAGCGCATGGAAGGCCGTGGCTCCACCGTCTCCTTCTGGCGCAGGATCACCACGTCCCCGTCCTTCAAGCCATAGGAGGCCAAGGACCTGTTGTTGTCAGTCAGCGGCCGCTCCGCATAAACAATCTGTGCCAGGAGAGCCACCAGCACCACCAAGGAGAGAAAAGTTAAAAAAAAAAAGGGCAAGATGTTATTTTGTTATAGGAGAAAAAAAACCTTTCCAGTAAATCTTCTGGATCCATCTCAAGCTTCAGAAGGGAAGGTGTGATGTCCTCACAGGCCCAGCCTCAGGCACAGCAGGGCCTCGACACGCTCATGGTTGGACAACGTGGGGTTGGTCTTGCTGCAATCCAGCTGTGGTTTGACAGCTGGCACCACGGAGAGGGGCCGGTCTCTCCTGATTGGAGGCCAAGATCATTAAAGGGAGGCAAGTCTTGACCGGGACTGTCTGCCCACATTCCCAAACTCCAACCTCCACGATTACACAAGCCATGCACGTTTTCTGCAGCGTTCCCTGCCCCCGAGTCAGCACCCACTGACCCCGGACCAGCTGCAGACGTGCCAGCAGTGCCGATCTGAGTAGGTCCAGGGATGATCCAGCCCAACATCCATCATTCTGCCTCTTCCCACAACACGGCTCCCCAGAATAACCAGTTTTACAGGGACCTCAATCATTAGCTTAGTGCTTTCCAGTTCACTTCAGTGATGTAACTCTCCAGACTCAGAGCACCCAAAGGCACTGCTCCTGAGACTGCCATCAGTCCATGGAGGGAATTAACTTCTTGTGATTATAAAACACAAAGTCACATCCATTTCTATTTTGATAACCTGGTTTAACAAGGGGCCCACACACTAAACATAAAAACACTGCGATAAAGGTGAATAATCCCCACGGAACACCTCCACGAACATCAGACCTGTAACACCTAGAGAGGCCCTAAGTTATGGGAAAACCCAAAATGTAAAATAAAGCTGGATCAGAAGTTCCCAGAAATGGTATCTGGCAATACGAAGGTTTCCGTGCCACCACCAGAGCACGGTGAGACCAGGCAGATTGGCCCAACCGCCTCCTGCCCTGGCAGCACTCCAGAGCACAGAGAACTTGGCCTAAGCTCCTCAGGCACACGATCAAATTTCACATTTACCACCTTGTTCAGCCAAACTTCGTCTCTTTGGGGCTGGAAAAGGCCAGTTCAGCAACAACACCACAGGTCAGGACTGGCTGACCCACGTGGGAGAAGCTTTCGCAGTCCTGGCGTGGATGGGCTGCGGCTCTGCCTGATGCTATCACAGGGAGCAGATCCAACAGGATCCCAAAAGACCAATCACTACCTGTCTTAAGGTCTGGATGACACTACAGACTTTCATTGCTTCACTCCAACAACTCCAAAATCTTACACGGACTCTCCCCGCGGCACTCGGCAGTGGAGAACCATCGTCAGCAGCGGTGCCAAAGCAAGACAAGGCAGGAGTAGCACAAATGACCAGAACCTCACAGGGCAGCCATCAGAGAATCGGCGAAACACACGGTGGAACAAGGCACGAGCTTCCTACCTCCTCCCCACCACCACAGTGCGCTGCCTCAGGAACCGGCTCCCTCCCAGGGCCCGCGTGCAGTGATTTGAAGGTGTGTGGCCTCTACCCCCCACGTCCTTGGCACAACCAAGGGCAGCTGGGGCTGGCAGAGCCCCGGCGCAGCCTCTCACGTTACTGGAGTGAGTCGGTGCCGCTGCAGCGACAGCCAGTGTGTCATAAATCCCAGCTGCACACCCAAATCTGAAATGGCAGATTCCCTGTGCAGACACTCTGGAAGAGACAAGTTAATCAGTTTAAGTGAGGCTTTACCTCTGTCATCTTGCTGGGATTGGATTTATGAGTGTTCGGCCTTACATCCCAGACAATGAATTGAGTGCCTGGCACTCGCGCCACGTCCATTAGCAGCACAGATTAATCCACTCCTGACCCATTCTGCTCTACTCTTAAAACAAGCTGATTGGATTTTGCTGCCTTTTGATTGTCTGGTTCGCGGCAGTTCTTGCCGGCTGGCAGGCACCAGACATGGGTTCTTCTGGACGTGACTCAGATAGGGATGCAGGCACTGATGGATTCACTGTGCGTGATGCCAGAGGGTAGAACCTCCTTGTGGAGCGGGGAACCCCAGCCAGGAGTGCTGGATACCACCTGCAGCCATCAATCAAGCCAAATCTTGGACCCATCAAATATTCCTGAGCACGGCACAGATGGAGGGCACAGAGAGAAAATAAATGAAGGGAAGGAATGAAGAGTGTGGCTCTGCTGAGAGCCTCCTATCCCCTCTCCCAGAAAGCCACAACACTGGTGTGTGGAAGAGACTGTGGAAAGTCAGATTATTTCCCCTCTCCTCGCCCACCTCCTCTTATCACCACAGCCACCAGCAGCTGCCTCTGTTATCTCACCGACCTGTGCCCGCAGCCGTGCCTCGGGCTCCTCACAGCTCCCTGCCCCACCTCAAACTGCAGCACCCAGAACTCACTGCCCAGACCAGCAGAGAACAAGGCTGGGATTAACCCTCCTCCACGCACGGGGTGGTTTACTCCACCCTGCGTGACCCTTACGATGAAATTCATTCTCTCTTGTGCCAACACAGCACCTTCAATGTGACATTCACCTTGGCTGAGGAAAAAGGGCAGAAAACAGCCAAGTTTGGGAAACGTAAAACTGCTTATTTGCGGTTTAACAATGCAAAATCCTTCCACACAAGGAGCCACTTCACTGACAACTTGTATCTTTACAACTTTCTCACAGAATCATTGATGCTGGAAAAGCCCTCCAAGATCATCAGGTGCAACCTGTGCCAACCCCCCACCTTGTCCCCAGCCCAGAGCACCGAGTGCCACGTCCAGGCCTTCCCTGGACCCCTCCAGGGATGGAGACTCCAAACCTCCCTGGGCAGCCCGTTCTCATGTCTGACCGCCCCTTCCATGGAGAAACTCCTGCTGATGTCCAACCTGTTCTCCCCACTGAAGGTCCTCAAAACACCTCGCAAACACCAGGCAGAAAGAGAAGAGAGAGGAGCGATAAATAACTGCCTGGAAAACACGACACGACGTGGCACAGGATGATGCACGAGTGGCAGATGGATGAGCAGAAGGAAGGCAGAGGTGGCTACAAAAGCGCAGCGCTGCTCCCCTCGCCTGGGGCTGGCAGCACCCAAACCCCACACAGGTCAGCTGTGCTGGAAAAACTCAAACAAGGGAACTCTCAAAAAAAAATACAGAGAGAGGTGACCTCTTGTCATCCTAAACCTGACCCGGAGCTGCAGGTCACCACGACACAAGGGACAAAGGTGACAGTGAGGAGTTCATGCTCCAGTTCGTGCCTGGCGATGGCGAAGCCACCACACAGTCCCCAACACAGGGATCGTCCCCAGATCTGGGAGCTCACTGGTGGCTGTGACACAGCCATGGGGGACAAGGGGTTTGCTGGAGCACAGAACCTTTGTGTGAGGTGGGTTCTCCCTTTCCACTTGCCCAAAATCAAGAGTTTTTTTCCTAAAAGAGAATCCATCCTACCTGCATTTCCTACCCATGCTCTGAGACTGTTTCTTTCTCATCACCAATCTCCCATTCCAGAAAACAAGGCTCTCCCAAGGCAAAAGGAAAGCCTAACGTCGGGAACCAGCTGGGTCAGGGATATCCCAGCTCCAGGGCTGCCCCTGCAGCAGCCCTTCCAGCGCTGACTAATCTTGGCTCGGCTGGAAAAACACTTTGTTAATTTAGACTGGGAAAAGGCTCGGGAAGCAAAAGCCACCACCACTAAACTCCACAAACTCTGCCAGGCATGGCCGGAGCCGAGAAAAGGAGCCGACGCCGCCCTGCCCAGGACAAACAGGGAGGAACGGCCAAAAACGCGGGACTGAACCCAAAACATGAGCAAACCCCAGACAGATGGCCCAGAGCCTCCCCCACACGCAGCCTCCCCCATGTTTTGGCACGCGAGCGAGCCCTGAATCCGGGCTGGAGGGGGATATTTGCTGGGAAAACCACACGCATGTGCCTGTTCAGTCCCCACACCTGTGTGGGAACAAGAGAGGAAAAGGCTCAATGTGCCCTTTCCGCCCCAGACCGGGCAGGGGTTTGATGGCATAAATAAACCTTTTCCCGAACACTTCAGCCCCGTTTCCCGGGGTCTGAGGAGCGCACGGGCCACCACCTTCCCCGCTCCGACTCCTGTGGTCCTCTCTCCAATTCCTGCCCCGTTTAAGCATCAGATTCCTCCAAAACCTCAACATAAAACAAACCAAAACAAACCCACATTATTTTCTCCCTTTCAGCTGCGCGGCGGGCGCGGACCGAGCCTTTCCCAGAGGGACCACAAGTCACCGGCCACCCGGAGCCCTCTCTCGAAAAGATTTTGAGGGAAAAGCGAGGTGCTTCTCCCCAAACCCGAAAGGTCGGCGAGGGGAGGAACCGGGAGGGACCCACCACCCCTGACAAGCCCAAACTCCGGATGGCCGGGGCGGATCCCGGGACCCGACCCCGCGGGGCGCAGGGGACACGGCCGCTCCCAACCCAGGAGACCCTGACCCTGCGGGACAAGGGGGCACGGCCGCTCCCAGCCCGGGGGCACCGGCCGGGCCCTCCCCGGCGCTCGGGGCGGGGGCAGGCCCTGACCTGGCTCTCGGCCGCCGGGATGCCGGACTCCAGCTCGCAGAGGGCGCGGAAGTTCTGCAGCTCGAAGTCGGCGTCCACCTGCAGGTTGAAAGTGATCTCGGAGCGGTCGCGGCGCTGGCAGAACACGGTGAGCAGCATGGCCGCACCCGCCGCCACCGCCGCCGCCGTCGTCAAGCGCCGCCGTCGCAAAGCGCCCGCCCCGCCGGTCAGGCGCTCACGTCAATCGGGACCGCTCGGCCAATCAGAGAGCGTCGAGGGAAGGAGGCCCCGCCCCTCCCCTCGCCGGCACGTGGGCGGGGCCGGAGGACCTGGGTGCCACCGTTGGTCCCCGTGTCCCCGGGGTCCCCCGGGCTCCCTGTGTCCCGCGGGGTTTCCTGGGGTCCTCTGGGGTCCCTGTGTCGCCAAGGGATCCCTATGCCCCTGGGCGTCACTGGCCACCGGCGGTCCCGGTGTCCCCAAATGTCCTCCGGCCGTTCCTGTCTCCCCAGGGATCCCTGTGCCCCTGGCGGTCCCTGTTGACCCTAGGTGCCCCCCCCGTGGTCCCTGTGTCCCCAGGGTTCCTCTGGCCGCAGGGATCCCGGGTGTCAATGTGTTTCCAGGGGGTCCCTGTGCCCCTTGGCGCTCCCTGTGTCTCTGGGCGTCCCTTTGCCCCAAGGGGGGGGTCCCTGTGTGCTAGGGCCCCTGTCCCCTCAGGGATCACGGCGTGTCCCTGGCAGTCCCTGTTGTCCCCCTGGGGTCCTGTGTCCTGCCCTGGGTGTCCCTATGTCCCTGGTGGTCCCTGTGTCCCAGGGAACCCCATGGGTCCCTGTGCCCCACCCACTGCCCCCAAGGCCTCATCACCTTCTTCATCCTTTTATCCACTGGTACCTCTGACCCCATCACTCCCACTGTCCTTTCCCCACCTTCCATCCCAAAACAGCCCTGGTGCACCCCAAAAGCCGCTCACTCCATCTCACACCCCTGCCACCCCTTCAGCTCCTCCTTTTCTTGGGATCACATCTTCCAGCTGTTTTTTTTTCCTCTAGACCCCTCAGTGTGCATTTTGGGGTGATCCCTGGCCCTTGCTGAGCTTCTGGAGTGTCCTTGAACTCACCTGTTTGCATTATGGGGCACAGGGTGGCTTTCGAGGTGCCCTGTCCTCCTCTGTGTACCTTTGGTGACACTCCAGACCCTTCCTTGTGCTTTTTGGGGTGTCCCAGGTCCCCCCGCGTGCCCCAGACTCTCCCTTTTGCCTTTCAGCACTCTCCAGCCTCAGCGCCATCCAACTGTTCCATCCCAGCCCACCCTGGGGAACACCCGGAGCAGGTGAGGGTGAGGTGGGGACACAGCCCTGAGCTCTGGGACTGCATCCAAATGCCCCACACCATGAATTCACTTCACTCCCATCCATGGTGAGAGGAACGAGACTTTATTTTGCACTGAGAGCTAATCTGCAATCCAGATCATTCCAATCCAAATCATTCGAACCCAACTCCAACCCAAATCATTCCAACACTGGAGCGAAGCAAACATCATGAGTCATCGGTAAACACTGGAAGTTTCCTGGTCACGGGTTTGCAGACAGTTTGGCAACAGATCTGCCCCCTAAAATTTAATTTTCACTCTCAATAACCCCCCAGGTGGAAAAATAAAAAAGACCAAACGCAGCCCCACAGCGCATCTGGCACCCACCAGTCCTCACACAGACACACGGGAGGCTCCGAGCACTGCCCAGCCCTCCTGGCGCCGGGAAAAGGCTCCCACAGGGAGCTCAGTCGGATTTCTCCTTCTCCTTCATGTGCAGGAAGACAATGCTGAACATGAAGAGGCCGACCATCATGGAGAAGGCGCCGGCGTAGTAGGGATATGCTGAGGGGATGAACCGCTCGTACTGCGTGTGCTGGAGGGGACGCACAGACACCTGGCAGGGGACAGCGCAGCCGTTACTGTCCAGCAGCCTGGGGCAGCCTCTCCTCCCTGGAGAGGGCGGGATTCACTCCCCCATGCTTACCTGTGTGGAGGAGTAGAGGTGGGTGTAGCCCAGCCGGTTGTAATCCACTTTGAACTGGAACACGCCGTAGACGTCCGGCAGCTTGAACTGCACGCTGTATTTGCCACCTGCCAGAGAGACGGGGTGACACTGAGGGGACACGAAAAGCTGTGGAAGGTGAAAACACTCCCAGGGTGGGACCAGGGCAGCAACGGGGACCTCCTGCTCCTCTTGAGGGGGACCCACTGCTCCTCTGGAGGGGAGTCTCCCTCCCGCTGCTCCTGACAGGACCCTACTGCTCCTGACGGGGACCTACCGTTCCTCTTGAGGAAGGTGCGCACGAAGGGGTCGATGCGCACGAACTCCAGCTGGATGTCGTCGCCGTCGAAGGGCACCCACTTGCCGTCAGTCAGCTTCTCAATCACAATGCTGTACTCCTGGGACAAATTAACCAGTGATGGCTGAAAACGAGCCTCGGCCCACTCCAAGCTCCAAAGTTCCCAAGTTCCTCTCCCCAGGCGGCTCTCGCGTGCCCCCGCCCCACCAGGCCGGCAGCCTCACCACGAGGTCGGTGACGGTGTAGGCGTTGGGCGGTGCCAGCTCCCCGACACGGTGGTGGGACACGGCGCCCACGCGCAGAACTCCCTCCTCCTTGAACACCCAGCGGGACAGCGCCACGGCCAGCTCGTAGTTACCCGTCTGCGAGTACCTGCAGAACGAGGCATGCTGAGACAGCTGAGAAGATACCCCATGGGCCAAACCAAACAGATGGGAAAGCAACACAAACTGAGCTGAGGCTAAAGGCAGGAGCTGCTTTCCAAAGTGCTTTGTTCTGCAACAGCAAAACATTGCATTGCGTCACCCCAATTCAATTCAAGCTTTCTGCTCTTTCCCAAAACATAAATGTTTGTTGCCTGTTTCCCAGGACTTTTGTCCTCAAATTGCTCCCCAAACATTCCTCAGCCAGGGAAGCAACGCACCTCTTGGAACCGGGAGTTGCTTTCTGCACGGCAGAATTGAAGAAGGCATCGCTGAAGAAATCCAGGGAGCCGCTGAAGACGACGCGGGCGTTGTTCCGCGCCTGCAGCCCCGCGATCAGCAGCGTGTTCTTCCCCACCGCGTGTGGGTACTGTGGAGCAACGGGGTGGAACAGGGCTTAGCCCATTTGGGGGTGCATAAAGAAGAGTTTACTGTGGGGTGGGACAGTCTGGCTGTAGTACCACCAGCTGCAACTAAGGAGTAACCACAAAGCTCAGAAAAAGCAGGAATAGGATTCTGATACCCACTCTAGCTGGGATGGAATGGGAGAGATGCTTTGATCTAGGCTGGCCTCTCCTCCAGAACATGAAGGACACGTGTCCCTCACACTGAACACCTCCCCACCAGTGGAAAGCAGAGAGGAAGGCAACATCGGGAAGCAGCCGAGAGCCCAACCCTTTCAAAATCAATCAGGAGATCAAACACTCCAGGATTTTCCCAAGCAGCTGAAGTTAGAGGGACTGAATTGTGGAAGCACAGCTCAAAACAGGAGAGAAAGGAAGGGAGCGTACCTGAGTGATGGGCTTATCTGGGAAGAAGGAGTAAGAGGTGGAAGAGCCAGTCAGGATGTCCAGCACCAGCGGGTTGTCAGGATCAGCCACCATCCTTGCAGGGAAAGCCACGGTGAGCAGCACGAACATCCCCAGGGTCCCCACACCCAGAGGAACATGTGGCCACCTGCTCAACCCCATGGACCTTCTCACCCTTCCAACCTGCTGAGAAACTAAATATTTCCTCCACTAATTTGTTAGAAACCATTCCTAAGTCAACAACTGAACTACTTTGGAGGATTTCCTTCTATTTTTGTTTGAAATCAAGAGAGATTTGTTAAGCTCACGTTAAGAGTCCCAGTGGCTGACCCCACGCTCACCTCGCAGCAACACCACTGGTTCAACTGCTCTTCCCCCACCTTTCCCCCTGCTGCTCACCCAACTCCTCGGAACAGGATGGGGTTCAGTGCTGCTTTCCCCACAATGGTGGGGGCCTTCAGCAGGTTCTCAGTGTCGGCGACAATGAGCGTGTGCTGGGGAAACAAGAGATCCGTGTGAGGTGTGTTGGGGTGTAATGACAAACAACAGCTTCTCAGTTAAAAGTTAACTATTTTTACAGATAATTACAACTGTTGGATGAACGTTGTAGATCAATTTAAAAGCAAAACAATAGCATCTTTGCATTTATGATCAAATTAGGTTAATACTAATCCTCAAGGAAATATAAACTGCCACTTGATAAAGACAGCAACACCTACAGTGTTTTATTTCCCTGTATTTAGCAACCTTCATCCTCAAACCAGGACAACATGCACATATGTACTGCTTCAACAGTTTACCTTAAACAAAAATTATCAGGGTTTATTTAGCTCAGACTTTAATATATGTTTCAATTTTAAAGTGCTGGATTACATCATGCGGGAAAAACTGTAGAAATGTTTGTGTGTTTCTATACTGATCTGAAAATCTGGGACTGCAAATCTCCCTTCCCCCATCTGAAGTGTCGCACTCGGTGTCTGACATGCTTCACCCTCAGCTGACATTCTCCCCCAAAGCTTCAGAGGGATCCAGAACCAGCATTAATGACAGTCTCACTGCCTGCACACAGTGACCATCTGAAACCAGAGCCTGAAGGATCCTGACAGCGGCAGAACCAAATGTTACAACATGGATTATTTACCACTTTCTTGGGAGGAGGGTGGCGGAGAAGGGATAGAGGAAAAATGGGAGAACAAGGACAGAAGATTCATCCCTAAAGCTTTGCACCTGCGTGCTCGTTAAAGCAGCCAGAAGGTGCAGGCAAAGCCGTTACCTGGCCAGGGTCAGAGATGTCGTAGTTGTGGTGGTCGATGACAGCTGTCCTCTCCTCATCGAACTCGATCCCGCACTCACTGCCCAGCTCTCGCAGGGGGTCACCTGCAGGGACACAACGCATTGTCTGTCACAAGACACATAAACGCAACAGCAAATTCAGCTGAGAGTCATGTGTTCAATGCTCTAGGAGCCACACCCCAGGGAGCAACATAATTTCCCCAGCTAAATTCCCACTGAAGATGTTACTAAAGGCACGAATCACTCATTTCCTCCCAGAGCAAGCGCTAAGATGCACAGGGAGCAGCTGGTTTTGCTGCAGTGAATTAATTCTGTGGAGGAACATCTGCACTCACCAATGTCTGAGCTGGCGGCGACGAGGACGCTGCCGCCGCCATCGATGAACGCTGTGATGGTCTCCACATTGATGTTCCCACCAAAGTCTGAAAGCAAACAGCAAGAATTCATGGCTAGAGCTCAGAAATAACCCCCCAGCAGAATTAAAACACGGCAAATCGCCAAATCAGTGGAAGAACCACCAATAAAGGCTGTGAGGGAACTGCAGTTTGCTACTGAGTACATCTAAAGCGTAAGATTTAACTAAAATTCACAAAACAGCTGGAAATCCCCTTCCAAAAATGCCATCGAGCTCCAGAGTTTTCCCCCTCCGCATTTACCTTCTATGGATGGGGAGAAGATGATGAGGTTGTCATACAGGAATTCCCCATATTTTATCAGGGACAGGCCGGCGTCATCCGCTGTCCTGAAGGTGAGGTCAAAGCCCCTGTCTGCAGCCAGGAGACAAAAGTGACAACTTCTGCATGGCATGAAACTACACATGGAGTAGCAAAGCAGCAGCAGGATCCAGAGGTTTATTTCCCCAATGAAGGAACATTTCAGAAAAACTGGCTTAGGGGATTTTTGGGAGCAGCACCTGAGGGCTCCCACATAAACCCAAGGGGTGGATCCCCTGAAGAACCCTGGTGTCAAACGATGCCCCGCTGTCACCCATCAAACAGGGACTGGTGCTGCAGGGCACACAAACACAGGCACAGCTGGGGAAACAACCCCCATCTCCTGCCTCATTCTGACCAGACAATCCCAAAAAGCCTCCCCCCACCCTCCAGGGAACCCCAGTCTCCTCCCTTGGCTTGGGGTCTCCTCACTCAGCCTGACCACGGGACTCCAAGAGCACCCCCCTCCCAATCTCCTCCTTCAACCTGACACGGGGACCCAAATCTTCTTCATTCTGACCAGGGGAATCCAAACAACTCCCTCTCCCTGGGACCACAAATCTCCTTTTCTGCCTGACCAGAGACCTCAATCTCCTCCCCCATTGTGACACAGGGAACCCAATCTCCTCCCTCATCCAGGCACAGAGTCCCCATCACCTCCGACAGACTGACCAGGAGACCTCAAACACTCCATTCTCCCTCAGGGGACCTCGATCTGCTCCCTCAGCCTGACAGGGGACCCCAATCTCCTCCTCCATTCTGACATGGGAACCTCAAACACTCTCCTTTTCCGCCTGGAAACTCCAATTTCCTCCCTCTGCCCGGTGCAGGATCCCAAATCTCCTCCCTTATCCTGAACCGGGAACCCCAACCACCCTCCTCTCCCCTAAGGGACCCCCATTTCTCCCCCATCCTGACGAGAGGAGTCCAAACACACCTCCTTCCAGCAAGGGACCCCTGGCTCCGCCCTCGGCCCAACCAGGGGACTCCAATCTCCTCTCTCGGCCTGACCCGAAGACTTCAAACATCCCCTTTTCCGTCCGGTAACCCAAACCTCCTCCCTCACCGTGACCCTGGGTCCCCAACCCCGCTCCCCTCGCCCCTTCCAACCCCTCCCGAGATCCCGCCGCGGCCCGCTACGTACCCGCGAGGCTGCGGAAGAACATCGAGTGCGTGTCGCGCAGGTTCCCGTTCTCCAGCAGCACCAGCGTGCGGGGCCCCCCCTCAGCGCCCGCCGCCAGCACCGCCAGGAGCCCCCACACACCCAGAGCGGCCGCCGCCATCTTGGTCCCGGTCTCCGAACCACCTCACAGGCGGGCAGCCTCCAGCCAATCAGCGCCAGAGCAACGCAGCCGCCAGCCAATCAGCGCCAGAGCCACGCAGCTGCCAGCCAATCAGCGCCAGCGCCGCGCAGCTTGCAGCCAATCGGCGACAGACAGCTCCGCGAAGCCGGGACGCAGCGCAAGCGCCGTCGCGACAGCGCTGTCGCGACGCAGCGCGGCCGCCGTCGCCGCGGAGAAGGGAGGGCCCCGCCGCCGTCCCCTTTCCTGCGCGGCGACGGCGGCCGCGGTGGCCTGGCTCGCCCGCACTCGCGGTGGGTCTGAAGCGGCGGGCGCTGGAGCTCGCTTTGCCCTTGTGGCGCCTGGTGTCGGCGGTGGGAGCCAAGGCGAGGGACTGCAGGCCGAAGGGTCGCGCTTGCGGCACGGTCCAGGCGCTGCCCGCAGCCCCCTCGGAGCCTGCGGGAGCTGCAAGAGGAGAGGAAGGGGTTGTGGTGGGTGGGTGCAGGACCCCAGAATGCGGCTGCGTCCTGCGAGAAACCCCTGAGAGGTAAAGGGGTTGAGGCAGAATTGGTCCTTCGTGGGTCGCCATTTGATTTCTCAAGGAAAAGGAGGAAAATGAAGAGTGCCGGCGATATCTGGGAAAAGAGGATTACCTTGGTCCAGGTGCAGCATCTGGCTGGCTCGCCGGGATCGGAAGTAGTTGCTGGCGATGGTCTCGCTGTCGCTCCTGTCCAGCACCAGCCTGTAGTGGTCTTCATCGGGCTGCAGGTGGCAAACGCTGTCAGCAGCGCCAGCAGTAAGGCAAAATTAGTAAAACGGGACGGAAATGGAGGAGGAATGGGCCATACCGCTGTCTCCCCGCTCTCATTCGAGCGGCTTGTCCGGGTAGGTTTGGGCTGTGGCGGAGCTGGAACCGCTGTGGGAAGAGATGGCGTTAAGGGTCATTGAGTGTAGAACAATCAGCACTCTCCTGACTGCGCTCCCTGATCCCGGCACTGCTCAGAGATTCCCGAGGGATCTGCACCACGTGCCACCTTAGATCATGTTATTCAAACTTTCCAGACAGCCTTTATGCGAAAGATGTTACTGGTGCATGCAGCCCAAGCATGACGTGCGGAGCCCAGCAGAGCTGCGTGCCTGCATCACCTTCCTCTCGCCTGGGCGCTGTCCCCTTACCTGCGGGCAGGTGCGTTTTTTGAATGACAGGCTCTGGAATTCTCCAGCAGCCACTCTCCTCGTCCCAGACGGATTCACGCCTGATCTTCTCCAGGTTGCTGTAGTTGCAGTCACGCCAGACGAAGGACTGCACCTGATCCAGCAGCTGCTGGCAGAGCATCAGGTCTTGCTCCTGGCGCCGGATGGTGCTCAGGTAATCCATCTTTTCCAGCCCAAACTCCAACTGCAGGTCTCTGATCTCGGTCTCAGCAGCCCGGAGCTGGACACAAAACAAAAAGGCAGAGAGACCGATGGTTACTATGAGTACAGGAATTTGCCAGGCGGAGAAAGACACTCAGGAAAGATTCAATATTTGGAAAGATTTCTAATTTAGGTACAAATTAGGATGAACTTTGTGTGGAGAGATTATTCCATGTCCGTTTTAAAGAAAGATTTCTCATGTTTCTCCACAGGGATGATTTTTGAACAAACCTGAAGCTAATCTTACTGGTGTGGTCATGGAGCTCTTGGAAGTTCCTAACTTCAGTTAAAAAGGTGCAGTATTTCTTTGATAACCTAAACACCCAAATAAAGCAAGTCCTTCATGTGCAGGTCTAGGAGTGTACACACAAATGTCAATTTGTTTTGCAGCCCCTCTGATTCTGCCACAAAATATGACAGCAAAACCGATTTTCAAGTGTTTTGAAAATGAAGATTTTAAATGTAAAATTTAAGACCATTACTTTTATGTTTTATTTCTTGCCCCGGAAAGTGTGCTCAGAACTGGCAAGAGCTGCAGCAGATCCCTAGTAAAGCAGAGGGAGTCGCATCCCCTCCCATCCCAACACATTCTTCTCCAGCCAAGTGTCACACGCCAAGCCTTTAAAACGGGTGGCATTTGGGCTTCAAAAGCTTAATTCCTCACCTGAGGGCTGTTGCATCTGGGATTTCATAAAAGCCCACACAATCAGTGTGGTGTATGAAATACTGACACACCCGGAGCCATTGTCTAAACCTACAGCCCTAAACCCTGTAATGTAAAAAATGGGGATGTGGAGGAGGAAGGAGCTGCTCCCTCACCTTTTCCTGCACCTTCTCCAGCATCTTGCTCTTGGCTCGAACCTCCTCCTGGATGGAGTCATAGACACTGAGGAGAGCCTGCTCACCGCTGTCCTCGTTGGACTCCTGCAGTGCAGCCACCAGCTGCAGCCTCCGCTCATCCGCGTACTTCTTCCGGCGTTTCTGCTTTTCCTTCAGGTCCTTGTTTTGAGCTTGCTCCCTCCTGGCCACCTGCTGCTCCAGCATCTGCAGCCTGGAGAAGGGGAGCACTTCTCTGAGCTCAGTGGTACTTAAGAACCAGCTGCACAAGTGTGGAGGATGCACGTCCTTCCATGGGTGACATTTGGGAAGACACAGAAAACTGGGAATTATGATAAGATTTTCTGCCCTGAGTAATCATGGCAGATTCTACTCATTATTAACAGTTTCTGACATAAAAAGAATCCCAGAATGGTTTGGGTTGGGAAGGACCTTAAAGACCATCTCGTCCCATGGGCAGGGACACCTTCCACTATCCCAGGTTGCTCCAAGCCTTGTCCACTTTGGCCTTGGACACTTCTAGGGATCCAGGGGCAGCCACAGCTGCTCTGGGCAAAATACTCCACAAAGGCAAAGCATGTGTTACTCCACGCACCTCAGTCAATAAGGATGTCCAGAAATCCATATCTATGCTCACAAAATTATCTTTAAAACCCTTGTTTGTATAATTTATATTTAAATTCTTATTTAAATAAACATTGAATATATTATTATATTTAATATATTTTTTAAAGATGCACAAAAGGTGCCAAAATTACACAGAGAACTATTTTAAGTGCTGGGTGTGGGAGTGGTAGAGCTGAAAGCCACAGTGTGGTTTCCATTTTGGGGCAGTATCAGCCAGAGTTGATTTGTGTGACCTCAGCATTGTTAATGGAGCACTGGCACAAGCCCGTGTTTGAAATAATGCTCTGACATGGAAATAAAGCCATGCTCCAGAGCCATTCCTTTGTCTGCACAGGATCTGGAGCAGAGCAGATAGCTCAGGTTGGCCAGCACTGGCTCAAATTGGCTGATAACCCCTTTACTGATAACAGCCTCTTAATTATCTCCAAACCCTCTGAAATGGCTCATTCTCCCCCAGAACTGACCTGCTATTCTGTGGTACCACTCCTGCCAGGCGACCTTCCCTTTCCTTTGCTTAATACATGATTGAATCCAAGGATTCAATCCTTGCTCTGCTGAGCTGCCCCGATGTGTAAAGCTTGAGCAGGTGGCTTTGAAATTCCCACACCTGTGGAACCGAACCCTCCTGCCCAATCTGCACAGAACCTGGATTTAACAGTGTGATTAGAAGGCCATCTTCCCTTGTTTGCCACAAAAGGAATCGGATTCATTCTTGCAATAGGACTAGTCCTGCAATAGGACCATCAACATTTGATATCAAATCCAAATGAAGGGTTTCTTTGGAGATCTCTCCATTACAGAGAGAATTGCCCACAAATTACAGACACTGCTGTTCTGCATTTCATAGCAGCTCCTTTTTGAGCCAGGAGAGACCCAACAGAGCAAGCACATGCCACAGGAAAGCTGAAAGGCTGGTTAAAACCCACAGAACTGTTCAGAATCAAACTGTCATCCACAGCCTATCTTGGGTTGAACTCTTCTAATTGTAGTAAAGTTCCACACAATGGAGTAAGTGAAAAATGAGCAGAATTTGCTTCAATTCTGTGTGTTTCTGGAGCAGCCCAAGCCCCCATGCTGCTTCAGTATGATGTGGTGTACTTTGTCTGAGAGAATTTTCTCAGGACAGCTCTCACATGGAGAAAACCTTGAACAAGGTTGCCTTTGAGATGGGCTGAGCACAAGTCTTGAACCTGCCTCTCTCATATCCAAACTCTGTCCTCCAGGCCCTGACAGTGCCCCTAAAATAGGATTATTGGGAAATTCTGCTGTCAGTTCTGGCTGATGTGCTGCAAACACTGTGAGATGCATGAGCTGGAGGCAAAAATGGTCTCAGTGATGGAAAGAGTCCATCCATGAGCCACAGGACAGCTACTGCCTTACCTGTAGGTACATGAGAGGCCTCCAAGTGCCCTTCAAGGACCTCTTTCAAGACGAAAAGGAGGCATCTCCATAACCTGTGTGGGTACTTAAGGCTCCCCTGCCTGCAGCTCCAGGCAGGATTTGTTACCAGGAACACACACTTTTTGGCATCCACATTTGCTGACTTGAACATCAACATGTTTCTCTCACAATTCTGGCGCTTGGCCTCACCGAGCACTGCAGGGAACAGCTCTTCTTCCACCCAAATAGGGCAAAGTTAGTTTGGGGTTAAAAAACAGCTTGGAGAAGAGAAGGGTCCAGGCAGACCTTAGAGCCTCTCCTGGTGCCTAAAGGGGCTCCAAGAGAGCTGGAAAGGGACTTTGGACAAGAGCCTGGAGTGCCAGGACAAGGGGGAATGGCTTCCCACTGCCAGAGGGCAGGGCTAGATGGGATACTGGGACGGAATTGTTCCCTGTGGGGGTGGTGAGGCCCTGGCACAGGTTTCCCAGTGTTCCCTCGCAGTGTTCCAGGCCAGGCTGGACAGGGCTTGAAGCACCCATGGCAGGGGTGGCACTAGATGAGCTTTAAGGTCCTTCCCACCCAAACCAGTCCATCACCTTAACTCACACATGCCTGGTTTGGGGCTGCACTGACAGCTGGAGCTCAGCAGCTGTGGTGTCATGGCAGAAGGCACCTGCTGCTGCCTGTGGGTGCTGCTCAGGGGACAGTTGGCACGAGCACAGACGTCACTGACCTGGCAAGCACCAGCTGCTGTTCTGCAGGCAGGGAAATCCCCGGGGCAGTGACAGCTCCCGCTGCTCCAGCAGTGCCCCTGCTCACCCCACCAGCGTCTGTGACGGTCCCAGATGCTGCTGGGTCCTGGGGACAAGATGAAAACAAAGGCTGTAGCTCTGGAAAGATGCAGTGAGAGTCCTGGGGGAGATGAAGCACAACATTACCCACTCAGGTTTATTCATCCCGAGGGGAGAAGGAGTCTGGAGGGTACCTGGGCTGATGTTGGCTCTTCATGTGCTGCAGCAACAGCATCTTCGTGTGAAGGTGTGTGGTCAGAGGTTGTTCCAGTCTGCACGTCAGCTGAAAAGAGGAAATTCCCACAACGTTGGTAATGAGCTGTGCAAATCTAGACATAAATCTGTGAAACCATCTCCCAAAGCCTTCACCCAAAGCCAGGAATGACGTGTCTGAAAGGAAAAGGGCTGTCATTCACCTACTTCTGCTGGTCAGTAAAGACCATGAAAGACTGAGAGGGTGAGGAATGCAGATTGTACAGGGCTGAGAGAGCCTGGCTCCAAAAATAAACCATTTCAGAGGCTGGTGATGCACATTTGTAATCAGAGGAGGAAAAAATAAAGAGTCTCTCAGCCTTCACCTTAGAAAGTGATAGCACCAAAAATGAAGGCTATAGGTTCAAGAATTACTAGTGGGTGATAAGTGCTGTATGAGCACATTGCAAACCATGCTCTGAGGCACTGCAGGTGTCCATGAAAAGCAGTAATGGAGAGGAGAGCTGGCAACAATTTATAGATGTGAGAGGAATATCCGCCCTGCAGCGAGTCCACAGGGAGAGCAAGTGCTGCAGTACATTTGCATACGGAGGAAGAGACTGTGGCAGCCACCCGGCCTCGGCAGTGAGAGTCCAGAGGGATGGGGACAGAGCAGTGACCTCTACTCCAGAGACACGCTGTCCTCAGGGGAAACTGCTACGTGGGCAAAAAGCAGGCGTTTCATTCAAAAATGAGGCTTTTCATTGCCTCAAGGCTTACAGGCTTGGGTCAGGGTCAGGCAGGTCTCAACAGGGAAAGAAGTCAGGGAAATAGGGAAGAGGACAAAGCTGGGACAGTGTCTTAAATCTGGCCCAGGAGAGGCAGAATTCCTGCTCCTTCTATGGATAAGGGTGGGTTGAGAGCAGGGACTGCTGCTGCCAGGCAGCACTTGCTGCAGTGGCAGCCACTGCCTTTTAAATGCTGCAGTGGCTGCCACAGATCTGACTGCAAAAACAGTCCCTGCTCCTAAGGGAACCTGGGCTTGGCTGCACAGCCTCCACCTGCCTCCTCCACGCCTGCTTCCTTCCTGAGGAGATCCTCGAGAACGAGAACAGACACCTTGAGATTAAAGTCATCCCTCAGGCTGCTGATGTCCTTCTCCAGGCAGATGCAGGACTCCTGCTCCGCTTGGTAGCTGGCCTGGAGCCGGGCCAGCCTCTCCTGGTACCCCTGCAAGGCATAGCAACAGCCCTGTGACTGTTCCCGAGGTCACATTCCAGGTCACACCTTACGCCCATCCCAATACAACTCCACCACCCCCTATTCTCTGACTTTTTCTGTGACTTAAGTTGACACAGTAGCGATTGTTGTTGATGAAAGTGACTGTTCAGCCCTAAAAACGGCTGCCTTGGGTGGTTGTGGTGCCCTGGAATGAACTTTGTAAAGAGCAAGGAGAGAGTTTTGTTTCCCTCTGGCTCCTCATTCTTCCTCCTGGCTCTGTATTCCTCTTTTTCCTCATCTCTGGACTGTTCCTAACATCTTTGACTACTGCTTTCCTCAACTCTTTTCCTCCCTTCTCTGACAATTTCACATGTAGTTCCTCCAAAAATTCTTCCTGGGAATCCATTCCAATCCATCTCCAGAGAGGTGGGTTGTAATAAGGCACATGGCCTCCATAACACGTGGTCTGTTCATAGCAGAAGGCCAAGGATTAGAAAATAGAGAAAGAAACAGAAAAAGAGAAGTGTTCTGGAAAGGCTGAACCATATTTGTAATGATTACTATGAAAAACGTTTTAGTTAAAGTCACTCTGGGATATCTCTTCCCAACTTACTTCTCTGATCAGCTGCTTCTCTGCTTCCAGATCCACCTGGGGTTTGAGGCAGGGAGCTGGATTTGCTCCCAGGTGAGCAGCCTCAGCAGGTAGAAGCCCTACAAAGCAAAGCAGAAATAAAAATCACTCACAGTCACTGGGTGGGATTGTCTGCAGAATTCCTGGAAAGAGAACAAAGAAGCTGGGTGCCAGGAAAGAACATGGCAACCCCTGTGCTCCTTGAAACCGCGCTCGCTGCCAAAACACCTGCTGGCCTGGGGCTCCATAGGCGTGGGGAGAGAGGGAGAGGTTCCAGCTTCAGGGGAAATATGGAAGTGAATATAATTATGTGGTATTTATAAATACAAACATCTCTTTCACAGAAAAACAGGGGACTTCTTTCCAGGGCTATGCTACAGATTTGGGAGATAAAAGACACTGGGAAGATGAAAAGTGCAAGAAAATTACCTTCTTTGTTCACAGCTATTTCTGAAAGGTGGCAGAAAGGGAGAAAAAGTCATCCTACAGCCTTATTCTCCTGCTGAAAGCTGCCTGTTTTTAGGGGCTAATTCTCCAAAGGTGATCAGCTCCCTAAAGACTGCTCTTCCTCATTTGTTCCTACATTTGCTATTCCTCCTCCAGAGGACAGAGCAAGTGTGCTGAGGGCTGGGCTGAGTCCTCAAGCACTGCCATAAGGAGTGCAAAACTTCTCTTGTAGTGTCAAAAATTCACATTTTAGGAGAACAGGCTGAATGCTCACTTTGAAAACATATATATATTTTTTTTTTTTTTAATAAAGAATTTTACAGTATTATTTCTTTTGCAGCTTATTTTTGTTCTTCCAGCTGAAACCTCTCCTCTGCAACTGACCAAATTCTAGTCACAATCACCAAAAATAACCAAGGATTTGAATCATGTCAGCATTTTCTAACAGAATTTCTCATTATTGAAAACACTGGATTATTGAGATGGTCTTTGCTAGTAGAATAAGGTCAATTTGGCAGCAGTTAAGGAAAAGTCTGTAACCAGAACGGAGAACTCTTCCTCCAATAGGTAAGGGAAAGGTTGAGGTAAAATTTAGCTAACATTTTATGTGTAAAACCCCCTTTTTTGACATCTCTGCAGTCAGTAAGGGCTGTCCTACCTGACAAGTCACTTGTGCCCATCTGTTCAGCCAGAATGGCCTTCAGCTTCTTAATCTCCTCCTGGTACTCCCTCAGCAGGGCATCCTTGGGGTCCTCATTGACGCAGGGCTTGTTCCTGATGTTCTCGGTTCGATTTGCGTAGCGCAGGGTGCTGAGGCTTTCCTCATAGCTGTCATCAGCCGGAGACACGCATGCCGCCATCAGGGTCCTGGTGTTCCCTCCCAGGCAGTCCTGGAGCAGCCTGGTCAGCTGGGACTCTCGGTAGGGAATGTGTCTGCACCTGCCATCGACCAGGGCCGAGATGACGTTGCCCAGGGCGGACAGGGAGAGGTTGATTTTGGTGGCCTCTTTGAGCCGCTCCCCCGTGGACAGTCCTTGACTGTCTCTCACTTCCTGCCAGCTCCACTAAGCTGAGTTTGGCAGCCCTAAGGTGGTCCTGCCCTCGCTCATCTGCACAGAAACAATTCCCAGTTTGCTCTTAGAAGGAAGCATCTCAACAGTCAAGAACGAGGACTCTCTCTGCACCACGTCCTGTTCTGGCCCTGTTCTTTGTCTGCTTTGGGCCCTGACTCCCTGAAGTAAATAAATATCTACTTAATCTTAACACTGCGCATTTTAGTGCTTTCCTCAACAGGATCCACGGTAAAAACGTCATGCCTGTTCTTGCTCTCCCAGTGAGCTCTGAACACACACACCCCCCCATGCATATCTCCACAGTATTTACAATTTCAGCCAAAGTTCTCTACAAGTAACATGATCAGACCATGAGTTTATACAACTTTTTTCCTCCTCAGATTGTTTCATGAGAGGAAATTTAGATGAGATATATAGAAATTCTTCCCTATGAGGGTGGGGAGACCCTGGCCCAGAGAAGCTGTGGCTGCCCCTGGATCCCTGCAAGTGTCCAAGGCCAGGTTGGACAGGGCTTGGAGCACCCTGGGATAGTGGAAGGTGTCCCTGCCCATGGCCCAAACCCCCTGGATGAGGAGATGGATCCTGGTGAGGAGTCAAAGCTGGTGAGCGGGTGCCATTCCCATCACTTTAAGGCAGGAGCAGATGTGAGCTGAGGCTGCCCAGCTGCCTGGACACACAGCTTACACATGGAATACCTGCTTCCTGGTCTGCATTTGAGGCTGGAATAGTGAGATGGCACATGGTCCCTGTGAGGAAGACAGAGTGTGTCTTCCTTTAGGAACCCTGCACTTTCACTGGCTCCTTACCTTTCCCAGCCTCATACAGAGCAAAGAGTGGGACATGCATCCCTGGAACTGCTGTCCTAAGTGCTGGACCACATTCTTGGATGTCCACATCCCAAATATTCCATATGATTGCAACCCAAATTCAAAGGAAGAGCTCATTTTGTGTTCCAAGCTCAGAAAGCATTGAGATTTTAACTGAATCTGCCCTTTTCAAGGCAGACTTCCACAAAACTGGCCTTGAAAGGAGTCAGAGTTCTGTTGCACAGCTCTGGACAATACCTAAACATGAGCAATGAACAATCTGATGCATGAGGCAAAGGTGAAAGTTCACAGGTAAACATCAAAAACTCTAAAATCTGTTGTCCCAGGATATTTCTGTTACAACAACAGATTGGTAACTGTGGAATTTAATGTTTGCTGCTGAGCAAAATTGTTTCACTCCAGCTCATTCTCACGTGTCAAGACATGGGAGAACAGGGTAAAAACAGATGGGGCTTAAACAGAGCACCCTCTCCTTGTCCTTTCTGAGTGCTGGCGTGAGTGGGCAGTCACAAAAAGTAGGTTTTCTAACCCCTTCCCTTCTTCCCTTGGTTCATGTAAACACTGCCAGGCAATCAAAAAGCTGTTTTGGTTCCTGCCAGTCCTTTTACCCACCAAGGCTGTTTGTTTCCAGCTCATGGTTTAGTTCCCATGGTGTGAGAAGGTCCCCAGACTTTTCCTGAAATGTCTGCAGCAGCCTAAAGATCTTCCCTGTCTAATTCCCTGTCAGCCCATTGGCCTGGGCTGATGGCAGAAGCACACAACATAAAGGAATAAAACATCTGCTAATCTAAATAAAAATACTGTAAAAATAAGTAAGTATAAAAAGTAAAATAAAGTTTTTAAAAAGGTGTAAAAATCTGAGCAAAAATACTGATGGGAACTTGCAAGTTTCAAATATCTGCAGCCAAGAGCCCAGTATTTTCCATAATTCCTGAACATGTTACTTTAAAAAAAGTAATTTTAGTCCCATTAAAATATCAACCCCCATAAATTATAATTTACTGCAGGCTCACCTGGAAAAGAAATTTAAATTCTTTATGAAGCCTAAAGATGACAACAGAAATACCAACTTCCTCAACTACTTCAGCTAATGCTCACCCCAGCAGAACCATCCAGTTTATGGGGACTGGCCAGAGCCCTCAACTTTCTCCTCAAATATTCTATCTGGTTTTAACTGCCAAAGCTGCAGGTTCCCCACCTGCCATCCCATTCCATGTCCTGTTTTCAAAGCTTTACATCAGAGAAATTCAGGCTAGATTGAGGGCCCTGCACCAATCTGGAGCAAAGAAGAGGAGTGCAAATACTTCTTCTTCCCTGTTGGGGTTAAAGTTGGGATTTTACAGACTCGCACAATGCATCCACTGTCTGTGCTAATTGAGAAACTCCCCAAATCCGTCGCTTTCTGAGTGGAAAATGAGGTACTGTCATCAGCATCGTGAACCACAATTTTGGAAGACATTGTGTTACTTTCCCCATGACTGAAACAGCTGAAGAAAATGAAGCCAAGCTGTTCCCAGCCAGGGTCGAAGACAAGGCAGAGATTAATTCCTTTCTGCTCCCAGAAAAACTCTCTTGAGGTCCCTGTTCAGACCCAGCAAGGCAGCTCTTCCAACTAAAGAAACGCCAGTAAGATACTCATCAATGGAAAATTAGCCACTAAAACTTTATTAAAGGATTCTTTAATTCCGTCTTTAAAAAATATGCCCTATGATTAAGCTCAGTGAAGGAACTGTCAGGGGATATGACCTGAACAGTTTCGGTTGGGAGGGACCCTAAGACTCATCTCATTCCTCCCCCTGCCATGGGCAGGGACACCTTCCACTATCCCGGGTTGCTCCAAGCCCCGTCCAGCCTGGCCTTGGACACTTCCAGGGAGCCAGGGGCAGCCACAGCTGCTCTGGGTACCCTGTACTAGGGCCTCCCCACCCTCACAGGGAAGAGGATTTTTCTCCTGGACGTACAGTCATTTGGGATGTAAGGGATGTAGGATGATGAGTGACCACAGACATCCTGCACCCTGCGAGGCCCAGGCCTAAGGCAGGACACCCAGGGACCCACTGACAGTGCAGATTTCCATCCTGCCAGTGAAGATGGAGTGGGAGCGGGACGAGCCCTCGCTCCTGAGGGTGAAGGCCGCAGCTCTGTTCCTGCGGCCCGCGTCCATCAGCTGCTCACGCTGTGCACGGCGTGCAGGGACAGCCCCTTCACGTACACCCCCTCCTCCGGGTGCTCCTGCAGCTGCCAACAGGACAACGCAGGCCAGGTCAGAACGAGAAGCACTGAAACCATGGAAAATTACACTGGGAATGGCACGGAACTTTGAGGGCTACGTGAAATTAAACTGCAGTATGGGAAAAACACATCTGACTGCCACCAAAAAGCCTGACTTCTGAAGGAGAAATAAAACCACAGAAAAAGAGGGAACCACCTTCATGCCTCAAAGAATTCAAGTTAAAAGTTGCTGATTGATTCAGACATCCCCCAGGCCATGAGGAACCCTGCTTCTATCCACCCTCCACCTTCTCTATTATTAAGCTGCATATTTTAAACAAGAGTCAAAATACATCTCACCTATTATGGCAAAGGCTCTAAGATCTCCTCAGTCATAGGAAGCTTTTTTTAATGTCAAAGCACAGATACAATATTCCCAGATATTGTTCCCAGTGCTTTGCTGAACTCTCTGCTCTGAGTGGGTAGCTTGAGCTCACTGACAACATTCCCAAACTCACACCTGTCACACACAGGTGAACTGTCATCATTTTTCTCCAGATTAATCAATTTTTAAATGAGCAAAAGTCCTACTCAGGCCCCTGGGTTGAGACAGAGCATTAAATACCCAACAGCATCTTCTCAGTAATTATCAACCACACAGATGAAAAGTTTCATACAGAATGTTAATAAGCAATGGAAATATCCCAAATTTTGAGTTACCCATCAAACCTACATAAAAAATACAAAATAATCCAGAGATCCCTGCACTCCTACACCAGCCCCCTCCACACTGGGAATTTTAAATGAGCTGAATTAATTTTCCATAGCTCTGTTACACCCCACATCTGCTAAGTTCATCACCAAAACTATCTTTATCATGTCAGCTGGGATATAGAGATACGGTTGTCATGATGGAACAACAGAGACCACGTTTAGCACTGTGATTTCCAAAGAGAAGGCTCAGATACTTAAGTGATGTTCACAAGAAATGATCTAAAACAGTGATTGCTGTTTAAAAAATCCCACAGAAGAGAGCAAAAATGGCTGAAAACTTAACTGGGTGGGATTTATACTTGTTCCAAAGCCACGACTGCCCAGGATGAACCCAGATACAGTCACAGCCAGAGTGTTCAAACACTGTGACTTGTCTGTGCTACTGAGAACCCCAGGGGTGCCCTGGCTCTTTTTTGGGGGTGTTGCAGAGTCCCTGGGGAACACCTGACCAAGGACATGGCTGTAGTCACTGAGGTGAAAGGCAAAGGAATGAACAAAAATGGGATTCTGGGGGGAATTGGGGGACACAGAGGAATGCAGCAGGGCAGCCTGGGATTTGTTTTGGCAGGACACGACTCCCTCAAGTAGTCAGTGGAGGCAGCAACAGGCAGTGTGACAGAGTTACCCTGGAAACTGCTCTGCCCAGCTCCTGCCCTCCCAGTGCCAACTGCGTCGCCATGGAAACCTGTGTCACCGCCGATGTGGAACAAAGGATGGGAAACTGCAGCAAGAAGTCCCCTTCTCCCACTCTCCCTCTACAGGAGACAGGCAAAACATGCTTGGAACATGGAGCAGAGAGGGGTGTGCCTGCCTTAAAGCCAGATACCTCTTAGAAATACCTGCCCCGTAAGGCAGTTTGGGTCTGTTGCCATCCCAGAGCGTTGCAAGGTGCTACTGCCTTGGTTTTATGCACCAGGGCAGTCCTGCAAGGAAGTAAATTGGGACAGGAGATTTCTAGCTCCCTCCAGGAATACGTACAAAAGCATCTGCAAAGCTATCAAGAGGTATATTTTACAAAGATCAGCCCCCTGATCAGGCTTTTGGGAGAGTTTACCCTTCTCTGTGGTCCTGTAAACTTCACATGTCCCCTCAAAACAGATCAGCTTTTTGGTTTAAGCAGATAAAGAGATCATCCATGGCTCCACTGGATCAGACTAAACATTTATAAGGCCCAGAATCCTCTTGCTTTAGAGACAAGCATGAGATGAAGAGGATGAGGAAGAAATTGCCCCATGAGCACTTTATTCCATCCTTGTCCAGTGAAGTATTTTCACAGAGCTGCTGCTGAGCTACCAGGCACTATCACGTGGGGTACACTGGACATGTCTCCGACTGCACCCTGTTCCTAAACTTGCACTAAACTCCCTCAAAAGCCCCTCTTAGCTTCCATATTCCTCACGAAACTTCATATTCTGGCACTCAAGCTTCTGACAGAGACATTTCCTGCACTTCCATAAGTCACGGTAACACCTATCTGAGCTAATTAAAGCACTTAATTAAGACACATGGAGTCAGTGTCACCTCCAGCTTCTGCTTGGTGTCAGCTCCTAGAAGGTCTCATACGTCTTGTAGATCTCCAGGTAGGTGGCTCTCAGCAGGAACTTGGTATTTTCAGCACACTGCACAACACAGGGAGGATTTGGGGTGAGGCTGCACAGTACAGGCAGCCCACCACCCATCAGCACCTCATCCAATCTCCCCTGGCAATTCATTCCAGGTGGAACCACTCAACACACTCACTGCAAGGGACTTTTGGTCCTTCCACACCTCAAGTCCATAACGTCATCTGCGATGAGGGTGCAGCTCATCTGACTATGGGCAGGCCTCAGCTTAAGGATGAGAAGCAGTGCACCCCAAACTTGTTCCCACTCACACTTCATGCCATCAGCACTCACTTCTTGGGACAGGACACCAAAGTCTTTTGAGCAAAAACTTGTCAAGGGGATCTCTTTCACACCCACCTGTATGCTCTCAAAGATGTGTTCAAATGCCCTGGGAACGATCCCTTCCTGTGAGGAAGGATCCACAACTCCCTGCATGGTGAATGACTTCCCCCTGCCAGTCTGGCCGTAGGCAAAGATGGTGCCATTGTAGCCTTCCATGACGCCCTGGAAATGAGGGAAAAACAAAGAAAAAAGCCATCATCTTTGCCTAACTGGAAATACATTGTCCAGATTCATTCCCACCCCCTAAAAGGTATTTTAAAGGAAGAGCTGGAAGTAAACATCAAACAGCTGCTCAATCTTCACACTCCATCAGAGTATAGTAATTACAAAATTAGCATATAAATCAATGTTTTTCTCCCAAAACTGGGAATCTTGAAGCAATACAGGTAGTGAAAAGCAGTTGACAACACCATCACTTAGAAAACCAGAATATTTTTGCCATAGGACACAAAAATCTTATGATATTCAAAAAGACAACTGGAACAATAGTTGGTTGTGTGGTGGCCAAGGGGATGGTCTCTAGCTTTGAATAATTTTTGCTTGGCAAGCTGATCACTGTCACTTGTCCCTATTTCAGAGAAGTGTGGTAGGAACAGAAAATAACTGGACTTCTTAAGGTTTAAATAAGAAAAAAAGAACCTATTAATCTCGTATCTACTGTTTCTAGCCCCGCTTGTTCTCATGATCAGGAACTTCCATTTTAAAACCATCACGAGCCATTTAATCCATTTTACATCTTCTAACAAAACTTTTTTGTGGGGGGAAGTTGATCTTTTTTTGCTTAACAGGTTCATTTCTCACCTCAGCTGTTTTCTGTGCTGATCTGTTAACAAGGAAACAAAGGGATCCCTTCTCATTTTATCAGTCTAAGCCAGGCTGAGGTTCCCCATCTTCTCTAAGGTTTCTCACTTTACAGTAAAAATGTCCCTAAAATCATCAGTTTGATACCAGAGAAGCTGTGGTTGTCCCTGGATCCCTGGAAGTGTCCAAGGCCAGGCTGAACAGGGCTTGGAGCAACCTGGGATAGTGGAAGGTGTCCCTGCCCATGGCAGGGGGTGGGAATGGGGTGAGTCTTAAGGTTCCTTCCCACCCAAACTAATCTGGGATTCTATTATATAAACATCCACCTAAAGCAATTAAATGCAGTTCTCCCCTCAGTGCCCTGCTGGCTGATAACAAAGTTTTGCTTCTTGCCAATTTGCCAGCCTGTTGCCAGGACACTGTCTGCTCTCCTCTGCGCTCCAGGCTTGTAGCTAAACCTCTCGAAGCAGTGGACAGGGCTTTCTGCCCATAAATCATAGAATCCCAGAATAGTTTGGGTTGGGAGGGACCTAAAAGATCATCTCATTCCACCATCCTGCCACAGGCAGGGACACCTTCCAGTATGGGGAAGGTCAAGTGGATGCTGCTCCGCTTACAGATCACTCATAAAACTCCTCAGCCCATGTCCCAAGCTATGTGTTCACAGAATATCCTCAGCTGGAAGGGACCCACAAGGACCAGAGTCCAACTCCCAGCCCTGCACGGACACCCCAACAATCCCAGCCCGTGCCTGAGAGCACTGTCCAAATGCTCCTGGAGCTCTTTCTTTCACTGTGGTCCCCAAAACTGCCCCCATCCCTGGCTGTGTGGGGCTCCCCTGGCTCCCCACTGACCTCCACGAGCGGGTAGGCGATCTCGTTGTAGATGTGCTCGGTGCCGTGCTCCACACTGAACGCCTCATCAAAGGAGAACTGCCTGGGGGCTCCGCGAGGGCCGCGGCGTTCCGCAGGAGGCACCTGCCCCGTGCGCTGTCCACGCCGACGATCGCCCGGCACCCCAGGGCCGCCTCACGCCCGCGCAGCGGCCGGCAGCACACGGCCACCTTCACCGCCTCCGCGGCCATCGCCCCGGTCACCCACTCACACCGGAGTCACCCCACACACTGGGGTCAGTGACACACACTGGAGTCACCCCACACACTGGGGTCAGTCCCACACACCGGGGTCAGTGACACACACTGGAGTCACCCCACACACTGGGGTCAGTCCCACACACCAGGGTCAGTGACACACACTGGAGTCACCCCACACACCGGGGTCAGCGACACACACTGGAGTCACCCCACACACCGAGGTCAGCCCCACACACCGGAGTCACCCCCACACACTGGAGTCACCCCACACACCANGGGGTCAGTGACACACACTGGAGTCACCCCACACACTGGGGTCAGTCCCACACACCGGGGTCAGTGACACACACTGGAGTCACCCCACACACCGAGGTCAGCCCCACACACCGGAGTCACCCCCACACACTGGAGTCACCCCACACACCAGAGTCACCCCACACACCGGAGTCATCCCACACACACTGGGCTCAGCCCCACACACCGGGGTCACCCCACACACAGGGCTCAGCGACGTGCCTGAGAGCACTGCCCACACATCTGGATCAGCCCCCCACACACTCGGGTCAGACTCTCCCCCACAGGTCACCCCACCAATCCAGAGCACCCCCCCACACGCGCTCACTCGGCGGGACTGGGGGCACCAGGGGCTGGGAAGAGGCTGGGGCAACTCTAACCATGGGGGTCTGCACCCGCTGTGGGCGGGAAGCACTCACCCCTCGCTGGGGACACGCAGGAGAGGGACCCCCGAGCCAGGGAGGCTGGGGGAGAAGGAGAGAGTACGGAGGGAAAGAGCTGGGGAGGGATGGAGGGAAAAGGGGAAGCTGGGAACAAGTCTGAGGGGGAATTAGGGCAGGTCAGAGGGGAGGAAACCTGAGGGGGGAATTTGTGAGCTGAACACTAAGAGGAAGCTGAAGGGAGGAAAACCCAAGGGCAAGAAACTCTGAGGTAACTTCTGGGAGCTGAGACACGCCCAAGGGGGACTGAGCAAGGGAAAACCCGAGGCAACCCTGCGGGTGCCGCGCTGGCCGGAGGGCGCGCAGCGAGCCCCGAGCGGCCGGCGGGGCTGAAGCCGGCGGGGCTGAGGGCG
>VWPU01010022.1:0-21151 GCA_013398955.1 Callaeas wilsoni | reverse complement strand
GAAGAAGGAAGAAGAAGAAGAAGGAAGACGAAGGAAAACGAGGCACCGTTTGTGCTGCGTGCTCCTTACCCCCAGGCTGGAGTCGGAGTTTTTGAGCTGGCTGGGCGGCTTGGAGGGGGCAGCCCGCAGAGCTCCGGGAAGGCTGGGCAGGGCCTGAGGGAAGGGCTGCGCTGCTCCCGGCACGGCGGCCTCGGCTGCGGCTTTGTCTGGAGCATTGTTTGGCCCGGGGAGAGCTTGTCCAACAATGTGCTGATTTGGGAAGAATGGCAGCATGCCCATCCCTGCTGCTGCTGCTGGAATGGGAGCTGGGTTAGATGCTGCAGCCAGCCATAAATGGAGAAACTTTGCTGTTAGATGGGATTTATCACAGAGGGTTTGGTTGTGGGGTTTACCGAGGGAGGAAAAAACAGTTCCAGATCTACTTCACTGGTTTTTGTTCTTTTAACATCCCCAGAGGCAAACAACTCAATTTCAAGCTGATTCAATAAAACTCTGACTTTTCTAAACATTCCCTGTGATAACTTACTTAGTGCTTCCTGTCATTTTCAAAAAAAACTGGGAACAACATCCTAGAGGATGCTGAATGGAAAAACAGGGGGAAACCCCACCTCAACTGGCATTAGGAAGAATTTTTTTAACTGAAGAGCTGGAAAGTGCTCTCTAAAATGAAAATCTGGATATTCAGAAGAGCTTTCTGCCCTCCTCTGGCAACCTTTTCCTTGCTCCTGGTCACTGCCATGACTCAGAGCATGTCCAGGATTGCAGAACACAGGGATCAGTGGAGGAAACAGGATCAGAAAATCCTGAATGGTCTGTGCTGGGAGGGACCTTAAAGCCCATCCCATTCCAGCCCTGCCACGGGCAGGAACACCTTCCACCATCCCAGGCTGCTCCAACCTGGCCTTGGGCACTGCCAGGGATCCAGGGGCAGCCACAGCTTCTCTGGGCACCCTGTGCCAGGGCCTGCCCACACTCCCAGCTAGGAATTCCTTCCCAATATCCCATCTAAATCGACCTTCTTTCAACTCACAGCCATTCCCTGTGTCCTGTCCCTCCATCCCTTGTCCCCAGTCCCTCTCCAGCTCTCCTGGAGCCCCTTTAGGCCCTGGAAGGGGCTCTGAGCTCTCCCTGGAGCCTTCTCCTCTCCAGGTGAACACCCCCAGTATCCACAGCTGATCCTTCCTCACACGTATTGAGGGCATCAGTGGCACAGAAATTTGCATTCCAAATTGACATCTGTCACAGACCGGTTGTTAAAACTCATTTCTTAATAAAATGAAGGCAAAAAGCAAATTCGTGGTGCCTCTTCAGCAACCCACATTCACCTGCTTTGAAAAACCCCACAAAATTTTGCCCCTAAATAAAAGCATATTCCAAATGTACAAAAAATGGCAGTAACTGAGCAAGCAGAGTATTTGACACCCTGCTTTTGCTACACAGGGAGAAAGTCAGGTGCATAATTTGGAGCTGGGCATTTCTAGTGATTTGGGGTGAAATAAAACGTCATTTACACTTGAGAGCTTCTCCTCGTGTTGCCAGGCCCGAGCTCACTGCTGGCATCACCCCTATCCCCAGCACCGTCTGCAGGAGCATCGTTGGAGGCTCTCCCAGCAAACCTGGTTTCTAAAAGGAAGAAGAGAAAACTGTGTAAATGATTAAAATAATCTGCTCACAGCTACTTTTTGTAACTTCCACATTCTCAACCTTTTCAGCTCCACTGAAGTGTGCAGCCAGCACAGAACTGTGGAATGGGATGGGTTGGAAGAGACCTTAAAGATCATGGGCAGGGCCAGCTGATGGTAAAAATTATGTATTTTAGCAGTTGCAAGACTGTCCAGGGAGAGTCAGAGTTGCAGGGATGGCCTTACACTGTTTGCCTGCATGTTCTCCATCTTCAGGAGCTGCTGCTGGGGCAGGGGCAGGTGAGCAGGGCTCTGCAGCAGCAGGTTGGAGGTGCTCCCCAGAATTGAGCTCTGAGAAAGGATTAAAACAAGGGTTAGTTGGCAGTCAGGGACAACAGAGCACTCTTGAAACATTTCCACACAGTACTGCTTGAAGAAATGTAAGATTTTTTGAGTTAAGACAGCAAAGGAAAATAATGATTTCCCCCACAGAACTGATTTTGCTTCAGAGAAACATCCAGATATGCTTCCCCTCACAATGATCTACGTGAAATCCTACTCCAGAGCCACTAAAACCTGGCAAATCTATCAAACATTCCCACTGTTCATTCCAAATATTCTGGATCACTTTGCCACCACAACTGAGCCACTTAATTAATAACTTTGGGGCACCAGCTTCAGACTCTGCCACTGGTATATTCAGCATTATGAGCTCTGGCCAGCACTGAGGCTTAAAATAAACTTTAAAAGGCATCATGATTTATGCTACAGGCCTGCAACTGCCTGGCAGCATCACCTACCAGGTAAAATATAGGTTGCTTTAGAGGTTGTGGTCTAAAAATAAATATACAGGACACTGTGATCATGCCAAGTACACCCTTCTTCATTTATTTATTTTTTTTAATAGGAAAGATCACCAAAACCAAGGAATGAAGACTTCAAAACACCTCCCCAGTATTTCCAAGCCTAGGCTGTGTCTCTGGGTGGCAGGGTTAAATTTCCAAGGGGAAAACCCTCAATGCCTAAAATATGATCTTCTGGACTCAGAAATGTGCCTTTCCAAACAAAGATGTGCCATATCTAGATTAGTTCTGCATCTGTTTTAATTGTCTCAGTGATTTCCAGGAGAAATTATCCAGGGCTGTTTATTGTCACCAGCGCCAGGGCTGTTCCTTCTAGACTTGGCTCCAGCCACAAAGCAAAGTGGTCCAATTGCAAAACTTTCAGAAATAAAAGAGTGGAAAAATCAGTCTGGTCAGAATCCTCAGAGGAAAGGCTCTGGATTTATAAAGATTTAATGAACTGCTGGATGACTGAGGAAAACATCCCCAAGAAAGCTGAAAATGCAGTATTTTAGCACAGGATAATTTATAACTGAAAGAAATTCAGAGAAACAAGTTGAAAATCAGGCTACCTCGAGTTGAAAAATTACTGGGTGAATAACCTTCAGATCCCTTCTACTGAATCCTTTTTTAATAACTAAATTATGTGACTTTACAAACCCCTGAATATAAAATACAGACCCCAGACATGAGCTGAATCAGTGTGACTGGGGAGGTGCTGCAGCAACAACACCGAATTTCAAGACAATAAAAATAAAACAGTGACCTGCTTCTCTGGCTTTAGAGAATACTCCAAAATAAATCACCCAAGAACAGAAAAAAGTGCCTTACAGAAGAAACTGGGATCATCAAATCCTTATAAAACTCAGGTTTGGAGCTCATTAAATGACAGGAAGCTCCCAGGAAGAGAAAGAGACTTTTAAGTCTCTGGACAGAGAAAACACAGAGTTGTTTGGCTGCAGCCAAAAACCACTGGAAAAACCTTTGGAACATCATCAATCCCACTGTTAATTGTGGAAAACATCCCTGGCTCCAGCTGTGAGCACCAAACACTCACCCTGCCTCCCAAGGAAGCACAGGCTGAAGAGAGAGCAGCAGGAACTTAAACAGACCACTTGAAAATGTAATTTATATCTTAAAAAAAACCCCAAAGAATGATGTATTTTTTTATATGGGCAAAAGCAACTCATTGGATGGGGCAAAGTTAAGCAGCATTTATTCAAAATGAATATATTCACCTACCAGTTTTTAGAGAAAAATAGGAAAAGCTCAATATACTTAACATAAGGAGTATTTCTGCATTTTAGCTGGGTCTTTTTTAAGATCTCTAAGCCTGACTATTGCCAAGAGAACAGCAGAAAGAACTGATGCTGAAGGACACTTTATTTTTCAAATGGGAATTTCTGAAACATCAGAAATAAGGCCAAGTGACTGACCCCAGTCCCTTGTAGTTATTTGTGTAAACCCCTGCCACGAATATTAAATTCAATTTTTGGCTCCTGGCAGAGCTGGAGAAATCCCTGAGAGCAGCTCAGCTCAAGTTCTGGATGTGGGTGCATATTCTCATTCTCTGATTTCCAGCACAAACTCATCCCAAAGATGCTTCCCATTATTTTTTCAGGAATTCTGGTGCCCATCTGGAATCACAAGAGAACTTTGGGGGGGTTTATGAGTAACATCTGCAAGCCACTATTTTTTTTATGCAGCACATCTGGGTCCCTGCAAGCTTTAAAAGGAAGGTAAGGATTCAAACTTGTTGGTTTGAACCAGATAAACCCAGAAAGTCTCTACAGGAGTGTGGATGAGACAGGGACGTGCCAGGCTCCCTGAGAGCTCATTTAAAGAGGATTTCTTCTGCCAGTAATGACAAGTTTTGTCTACACTGGCAGGTTTTAAGTCCAAAATTTAGATAAAATAACTCGATTTTGGACAGTTAGCACTGCTTGCTCCCCCCATCTCATAACTTTCCTTAGAGATTTAACAAGAACATTTGATTTTAGCTGCAATTCCTTAAAACTTTAGGATTTCTCATGTTAAGATCTCCCCAAATACCTTTTTTGATGATAGTTCTTTTCTCACATACCTGATGAACTTTATTCAACTGCAGAAAAGGTGGGCCCACTGCTGAATTTATGAGGTGAGGTAAACCTGCAGATGCTCCAAGAACTGTTTAAGAAACACACACACAAAAATTTGTGTATTTTACAAATTAGGCAAGTAAAAACCTTTAGAACTATCCTGCATTTTTGAATTTGTTTTCCAGGAAATTTTTAAGTGTACAAAGGTCAGTGTAAGGGAATGACAGACTCCTTTAGGTTGGGAAAGGTTATGAAACCTCTTGATGTACAAATACCAGAGTGTGACAGCTCAAAGGTCCCTTCCAGGTGCTCCTCCACACCTGAGAGTTGATTCCAGGCCACAGCTTTATCTGAAGTGCTTTAAATTCAGCTTTAGCTCAAGTGTTTCTTCCCTGAAGTGGTCACTTCACGCCCCACTTCTGGGTGTCCTTGTCATGAGGTGACATTCATTCAATCTCCTCATTACCTGGTTCCTGCTCTGAGCACTTCCACCATTTGAAATGTGATTTATTGGGGTTTATTCACTTCCTAACAGAACACAGAAATGTTTCTGGCTAATGCTGTAAGGAATGCTCTGCACAGCTGTGGCAGCAGCCAAGAGAATAAGGACTGACACTGGGAACAGGAGAAGCACTCAGGCTGCAAAATTCAGAGCTAGAATCAGATTTAAGCTCACCAAAGTCTTGCAAAAGACATTTCTTTCTAAACCCATTTCTAATATGAACATTCAGAGCCCACAGAGTTGATACAGGGATATTTGCAGGTAACACTGAATTTCACCCAAACACAAGAGTGTAGCAGAGCACCTCTTGCTTTTGCTTTCACAAAATGTGAATTTGTCTCCACAAACTCACTGAAACAGTGCCTGCACAGATTTTAAACATTATTTCTACTTCTCTCCTTTGCAAAAGCCTTGCAGCACTAAGAACAGGGTTTAATTCTGAATTATTTTAGAACAGCTTACCAGGTTTAACAGCGTGGCCACGCAGCTGGGGCTGCAGCAGCATCTGCAGCATTGCTGGATTATTAAAACTTTTCATGATCTGCACTGGATTTGGCTCTGGAAGCAAGCCTTTCCTATTGTTCCTCATCTCCAATTAAGAGATAAAAAGTGTTAGAAGCAGCAGAAAACAACGAATACATTCGAATCCCTCAAACTTGCGTGATGGCAATGTACACATTTCATCTGACACAGAAAAAACCCATTTCCTTCCCTGCTTCCTGCTCTTTTTCCCCTCAAATGAAAACACCTAACAAACTATTCCAACAAAATTTCAAGCACATTTCTTTTTTCTCCCTTGAACCCAGAGTTATCACTACAGGAGAATAAGCAGGGCACTGTATCTTGTAACAGACATGAGAAGTCTTTTACAGAGATGTGGTCTGAGCTGGCTGAAGTGAGGGAACTCTTCTGCCTCTCTGTTTAGAGCAGCTCCATGAAACACTTATCACATCCAATTTTCTAGGAAATAATTTGATAAGACACGTGGGTGTAAAAAGCTTTCTTCTACCTCGAGCATGAAATGAACCTGTTTCTCCTGCCTTGAAATCGATCTTAAAGCTGACAAATTCTTGCCTCTCTGTTTTAAACCAAGTTTTAGCTCATCCAATGACTCATTCCCAGTCGCTTTTGTTTTGAGCTGGAATGACTTCTCTTACAGAAGATTACATTTACTGAAATCCCAGAGCTATGTGGGTGTAACTTTGTGGTATATTAGGGATAAATTTTATCTTCTTGCTGGCCATCTTTGCCTAGGAAGGAGCCTGAACTGTGCTGATTATATGGAATTCCAGACTGGTTTGGGTTGGAAGGGACCTTAAAGCCCACCCAGCTCCACGGGCAGGGAATCTTCCACTTGCCCAGGCTGCTCCAAGCCCTGCCCAACCTGGCCTTGATAAACCCAAAGCTCTTCCCGAGCCCGGCTCCTCGCCCTCGCGCAGAGCCGAGCTCAGGCGTGACCAGCTCATCCCAAAGAGGCTTCCAGGGACTCACCATCCTTTGTGCCGCTATCAGGGCTGCCAAGGTGCTCCTGCCTGGTGCTCCAGGGGCACAGAAGGACACCTGGACCCTCCTGCCGTTGATGGTCACCCCGTCCATGGCCCCTCGCACGCTCTCCGCCTGCTCTGCCGTCTCGTACTCCACCACGGCGAAGTCCCCGCTGCCGCCGTCCTCGTCCTGGGCAAACTGCAACAACAACAGCTCCCAGCACTCCAGAGAAAACTGGGAATTCCAGGGGCTGCCCTGCAACACTGTCACCTGTGCCTTGCAAGATCCTGCACAGTTGACACAACCCAAGGTTAGTATTTCCCCAAACCAAGAGGTTTCTTTCTGAAAATGCTGGAAATAAGCTCGATATCACATCTTCCATCTGTTTGGCACTCATGATTATCTCTTCATGATTATCTACTCATTCCTTCCACTCTCTCTTCCATTCCCACCTTCACTTCCATCTCACCTCATGGAGAACCTCAGCTATGAAATGCATTTAACAACAAAGGAGGAATGGGAAGCAAACTGTAAATACAGCTGGATGCAACAACCGTTTTTGTTTTGCAGGATAATTATAAACTCATTATTCTTCGTTTTTTTTCAGCCTGCACTAATCAAAGTGTCATTCATCAGGGTGCAGGACAGCTGCTGCAACAGGCAACAATGCACATTCCACCAGTATCTGGTGCCTTTGGGAGCATGTGAAGTCTGTGGTGGTGTGGAATGCCAAGAGAAGATGCCAGACTGATCAATCAAGCAGACTGGAAAAGGGCTTACGTGGCAAACACTGCTCTGGCCTTTGTGTGCAGAGTTTGAGAGAGAATGAGCAGGTTTAAATCAAACAAAAAAACGGGGTGAGAAGGCAGGCATGAAGCTTAGGCAAAAATCTCCAGGCCCCAGATGAATGGGAACAATGAACTGATAGCAGCTCTGGTGTGGAAGAGACAAAACCTCCTCCAGATTTCACTGGATAAAAACAACCTCAGCCCCACAAACTTCCCCTGACAACTGAAATATAAATGTCAAAGATCTGGAAGAAAAAGAGAGTGGTCAGATCTTTGACGGCACTGTTACAGCCCGGCCTCTGGGCAGAGCTCTGAGGAACACCTATTTTCATATATAAATACACACATAGATGCCTAGATGTATAGTTAAATTTTGTATTTCTAGTTTATTTTGATACCAGTTTAGGTGCACTGCTACCTGAGGAACCTGTGAAAAGAAGGGTTTGAAGCTATGGAACATCTGTATTTGAGTTTCAGCTAAACTGAAACACAGTTAAAAACTCCCTTAACATGTCCAAGTGCAGCCACCAATATTCCTGCAAAGGATTCAGGAATTTTTAAACTTCCCAAGTAAACAGGTACTGAAAAAAAAGCTCTTTATCCCTATCCAGATAAAGGTGGAGACCTTCTAGTGACAATTTAAAAATGACAGAAGAAAAGAATGAGGTTTTTTGGTCCATTTTGTTGAAGCAAAGGAAAAAACACATTTTTCCTAATATCCACGTGTAAGTGTTTAGCTTCAGCTGTTCCTGACAGAACATTTCTGTTGTCAATCGAGGAGAAATGGAATTCATTTTAAAAAAATGGTAACTTTGAAATAGCCCAGAGTTTATTTCATGAGTTCAGATAGGAATTTTGGGCAAAGGATTGTATTTATATGATGAAATACTGCATGAGCTCCCAGCAGAACTAAGCCATGGAAGCACCACAAGAGCTTCCAAAAAAAAAAAGCAAAAAAAAAGCAAAAAAAAAGCAAACCAACACTTTTCCCAGTCATTTTCTATTGAAATTCCCCCCACACTGAGGTTTCTGCTACCCTGTCCTCTCCCAGTTTTTCTGTCTCTGCCCATCCCATCACATCTCCTCTCTTTGCTCTTTCCACCTTTTCTTGGGTCTTCCTCCTTCTCCTTTCTTTGTCCTCAATTTTCAGGCCATCTCACTCATAAATCCATAATTAATTAGCACTGTTGTGATGAGAATTCATCCACCCTCTTCCCTTTTTCACCTATCAAATCTGAACTATTTGTTTTCCTACCTCCATCCCCCTGTATTTTACAGGAACAGGAATATTTATTGACCTAGTGCAGATAAACTCTCCTCACCCACACCAAGTGTGACCCAAGTATTATTATAATTTTAAAAGGTAAAAGTCAATTTTTAAGTGCCTCTAACTACACAGCAGAGCTCTGTCAGTGAAACCCTTCTCTCTAAAAGAAGTCTGTTATTCTTTGAAGCTCAAAATTTTTAAAGGATGTTAAAAAAATGTTGGGGGAGCTGATAACAGCCCCCAGATTATTTGACAGCTGGGAAAAAAGCCCTGAAGGAAAAGACTTAAAAGGATCAATCTGTTTAGCTAATTAAACAAAGATTGAGCAGCAGACTTGATTACAGCATTTAATACCTTCTTACAGGAAGAAAATAATGGGGAGCAAAAGCTCCTTAATTTAGGCATCAGTGAGGCGAGGCTGAAGCCAGACATGTTCCCAGGCACGAGTTCAAAATGCCAGGAACAGGCATTTTCTGGGAAGAGTTAACTCCAATCTATTCATCTCCTGGTGTATTTGGATCTAGCAAGCCTAAGGATTTACTGAGGCCAACTAGGAATTCCTGGGGCTGGAAAAGAGCACCGAGGAGGATGTGAAGGCCTGCAGGTGGTCAGGCTGCAGATCCTGACCGACCTTCTGCTCCAGCTGCTGGGAATCTCTGTGGGCTCATCCCTGGGGCTGATCCCTGAGCAGCCTTCCAAGAGGCTTAAGGGAAAAAAAACAACAAAAAAACAACCCTGCGACTGAAATCTGTGTGACTACAAGGAAAGCTTTCCTTCTGCTGCCTGTTCCTGGTGAGCTGTCTGTGTCACGTTTATTTTTGGTCTCTCGTCTCACAAGCCACGAGGATGAGAAGGAAACCCTTCCACTACAAAGGCAAGGATCCATCTCCTTCTGTGCTTCCAAGCTTTCCAAAAGATGTGCCACTTCGATCCCTGGCAAGACCCAAGAACCCCAGCCTGCATCTTCCTCAATTAGGGAGAAACATGTTAAATATTAATATATTCATGATACGATGTATTTTACATCATCTGAGTTGCACTTGTGGTATCCATAAACTCTGGCTTTCTTTCAGCAATAAAAACTTTCAGCTACGTTTACTTTAAAAGCTTTCAAAAATAGAATTATTTTCAATAAATTCCATAAGGGGATGCCTTGCAAACATTTTGCTGGCATTTCAGTGGAGTGGTGTCCTGCAGAGCTCACAGGCACCACGGATAGAGCATTCCACACCAGAGCAGCTCAGCATCGCTGCTCACATCACTGTGCAGGTGCACACTCGAGTGATGAGAGGAAAAATACAAGTGGAAGACAGCGAGAGTGAAGCGAGCCAATACTGCAACCCCAGCCTTGATTTTCCCTAAGACAGAAATCCCACATACCTGGCAGAACACAGGTTTGTAGTTCAGGGAGAAAGCCTGGATGAGTTCTTTCGAGTCAGCGCAGTCTTTTTGTAATTTATCCACGCAAAGGCACTTGGAGTGAATAAGGTTTGTGGTCAGCTGGTTCACATCCATCCACTGTGCAAACAGAGTGCTCTCCTCCAGCTGCTTGCCCAGGAGCTCCAGCCTGGCCTTGGCAGCAGAGTCCTTCTTCATGTACTCCACGAAGCCGTAGCCCTTGGAGTGGCCGGTGAGCTCGCTGTAGACCAGGAAACACCTCTCCACGTTGCCATAGGCACGCACCAGTTCCTCAAACTCCTCTATCCTCAGGGAAAGGGGCAGGTTGGTGATGCACAGCAGAGCATCCGTTGGCTGGAGCTGCACGGAGATCTCCTTCCCACGGAGGGAATACTGGTGGAATTTCCGGATGGCGCTCTGGGCCTGCTCCCCGTTTAACAGGGTGACAAACGCTGCAAGAGACCAAGGGTGGGACATCACCTACCCCAGCTTACCTGCAGCCACACCTGGCCCTCCCCCCAAACCCACAGGTGAGAGCTGCAGATTTACCCCAAAGATACAGCAGATAAACACATCCATTATATATAACAGATAATGTCTAAAACCTGGGATTATCAACATCACGAGCAGTTAACTCAAGAATTGACTATGTTGTGATGCACACAACTTCATTACTTGTAACCCAATCAAATTTTCTATCTGGGGAACAAAATTAAATATTCTACTAGCAGACTATTATTTACTAAACTAAATATTCCAATGAAGTCAACACTTTACAGATTCTATGCAATCGCTTTGATGACAACATCCACAAGTTCTCACTTTGGGGTTAACAGATCTGGTTTTGGGTTTTCAGTCCATAAAGCATTTCACACAACTGCACAGTCCCAGACTGGATGAGGGTGGCAGGGACCTCCTGAGGGCCTCTTGTCCAACCTGTTCCTCGAGCAGGATCACCCAGAGGGGTTCCCAGTACCCCAAGGGATGGAGATCCCACAGCCTCTCTGGACAACCTACAACAGTGCTGGGTGCCCCTCACAGGGTAAAGTGTTTCCTGACGGGAGCAAACTGCAAATGCATCTGGAGCTGGGTAGGTTTTCCTCTCAAGCACTTGTGGTCTGTCCCAAGAGAGGCCTCAGGACCAGTTTTCCAAAGGAATTCAGCCAGCTGAGGTCAGCTTTGTCCCAAGGGGACCCTCACTAAGGAATACTCCTGAGAGAGACCAGAGGGAACCAAAAAACTTCTGGTCAACACCAGAAAGTTTCCAGCTTTCACTGGCTTCAGTAGAAGGTGACAAAAAAGGCTCTGAGGGACACCAGAAGAGCTGTGACAGTCCACGACCTCACACACAGCACATGATGTTCCTCGCAGAATTGAAACATATGAAAGTTTTTAAGTTCTCACCTGTTCTTTTATTCCTGTCCACATAACAGTACTTGATTTCATAATCTTTAAACAAATCATGGATTTCCTGCAAGAGAAAAGCACAAGTAACATCCCATAAATAAGTCACCAAACCAAGCAAGTGTATAAATTCACCCTCGTTTTGAACAAAACCAAAAACTTCCCCAATAAACAGAAAATTTCACCATAGAAACACTATCAAATATTTGTATTTAAAGGAGCTGGATACACTGCTGCAGCAATGTTTGTCTCACACGTTAAAAAACTGACTTGCTGAATTTGATTAATTTACTTTTCATTCTCTGAGGTCACATAAACACAAAAGGGCATCCTGTAACTGTCTTTTGATAAAGACAAATAACATCACAGCTCATTAAATAGCAAAACCCTCTCCACTTCTCCGAAGTACAACTGGCAGAGCTAAAATACCACACGGACCAGGAACACCGGCAGCATCGCATCACCAAATTTACTGCCCCAAAACCCAACAGTTGCTTCAGTTTCCTGCTCAAGTTCACTTTAATAGATTTTCACTCTTAATAATGGATATTCTTTCACCCAGCAGATAACTGTGGCCAGAGTACCCCCTGGAAAGTATCCTCTATCAATTACTGCACAGATGCTCAACAGAGAATCAATCCCAAGGGTGTTATTTGCTCTCGCTAATTAATGGGAACAGAGGAGGAGTGGGTAAGAGCAAGTCTAAAAGGAGTTTGCTACAGTTATTCCCAACAAACCAAGGTGCACACGCCCCAAAAACCCCACAAACTATTGTCAGTTCAGTGGTGAGAAAGCAGAGGTCAACATTCATCACCCCAAGGAAAAACCAGGAGTAACAACCTGGATATTTATACTATTTTACCTGGATAAATCCCACACACAAGAGCACAGGATGATTTCAACAAGCAAAATAATCAAGCAGCTTTGTCTGAAAGTTTAATTGCAGCCAATTCCCAGCAGCTGAGAGTAGCTGCCAGTTTGGTAATTCAATATATGGAGCCCAAAGGTTAATTGGGTTCTCTGTGAGGGGTATCAGGTGCGCACCTTTTAGTCAAGAGAGCACCAATCTCTGGTTTCACTACTTAACAGCTGTCAAATACTGCATTAATAAAATATGGCAGCACTTCTCCAGCTCCCACACGTCTTCAAACAAGGTGTGATAAGGATGGGGTTTCTGACATGCCAGATATGCCCAAAACTCAAGGCAGGTGGGGGATTTGAGTGCAGGCTCCTCTCAGACAAGAATTGGATGGTTCTTCCTCAGACATGAGAGACTGACAAGACACTTTCTGCACAGTTTTGGCAGCTCAGCTGTACTGTGCCGCTGAAGACTCCAAAGAAATTATTTCTGTCTTACTCTGAAAAAAAAGGATGTTTTTGCCCTTTTGATTTCCTGTATCATTTTACAAGAGCAACACTGAAAGTTTTATATGATGATTAGGTAGCAGGAAATAGGATTTCAAACAGCTCTGAACACTCTTTTGAAAGTCATCTGTGTATCAGATGATTCCACATGATTTCCCAGTAACAGCCTGAAACTTTGAGAGGAAAAACAGCCCCTACTGCACAACTTTTTGGAGGATAATTATGAGATCTCATGTAAAAAATGGCGAGAATATAAGGGAGCTCTAAAATGAAAGCCTGATTTAAGCACAGAAATTCTGGTAAAGATTTTAACACCACCTTCCAGGGGTGGCTGCAAACACTGCCAGGTTTGTGCAAAGGGCTCTGCCAGGAAGGTTCTGGTTCTTGTGCTCTCGTGAGCTCTTGGCAGGGCTGAGACCTTCACCTGTGCAATTGGACACGTGCAGTGTTTCAGCGAAAGCATTTCTCACATAAACACTGTTTGCGAGGATTTACAAAGACAAAACACACCCTGCCAACTCTAGGAAAATGTGTACTCCTTCAATTAAACAGCTGTAAATATCCATGTGTTACACCGAGATTTCTCTGCTCGCTAAGCCAGCTTTAACTCAGCCACTTCCCTCAACTTCACCTCCAACATCTTCCAGCACTCAGGTCTGCTAGAAAAGAAGGAACAGTGCTCCCATTGTGATGCTGTTCCCAGTTCCTGCTCCCCACAGCTCAGGGCAGGAGCGGCAGGGAAAGCAGCAGGGAAAGCAGCAGGGAACGCTCCGCTCCGGCCGCTGTTCCGGCCCGCAGCTCTCGGCTCCCACCCCCGTGCTCCACGCGGCCCTCCAGGACCGGGCCGGCAGGGAATGCTGGCTCTGGAGGAGCAGGGGTCAGCCGAGTCAGGTAGATGCTCTGCTGCGCCCCGTTAGCTTGTGAGGAATGTAAGCACAGGGATGTTTCCCTGAGAACGGCAGACACAAACAGGCGCCGCTTGTTCCCACTCCGCGTTCTCCCGGCGTTCTCCCGGCACTCTCCCGGCATTCTCCCAGGGTTCTCCCGGCGCTCTCCCGACTCTCTCCCGCCGTTCTCCCACCGCTCTCCCGCCGTTCTCCCGACTCTCTCCCGCCGTTCTCCCGGCTTTCTCCCGGCGCTCTCCCCGTTCTCCCGACTCTCTCCCGCCGTTCTCCCGGCTTTCTCCCGGCGCTCTCCCGCCGTTCTCCCGACGTTCTCCCGGCTTTCTCCCACCGCTCTCCTGGCGTTCTCCCGACGCTGTCCCGCCGGTCTCCCGGCGCTCTCCCGCCGTTCTCCCGGCCCTCTCCCAGCCTCTCCCGCCGCTCTCTTGGCGCTCTCCCGGCGTTCTCCCCGCGTTCTCCCGCCGTTCTCCCACCGCTCTCCTGGCGTTCTCCCGACGCTCTCCCGCCGTTCTCTCGGCCCTCCCCGAGCCTCTCCCGCCGCTCTCTTGGCGCTCTCCCGGCTTTCTCCCCACGTTCTCCCGCCGTTCTCCCGGCGCTGCTCCGGGGAGCAAACCCTGAGCAGCGCCCGTAACTCCGAGGTGTAGGAAGGCAGGAGTAAACTCCGAGTGCTACCACACCTGAGCACGGCCCCTTGTTCATGCTCCAACATCCGCATCCGAACGTTGCCGTGACAAAACCGCTCCTCCTAAAGGGCTTTTCCCCCTTTAATAAATCAATTAATCTGCTCGTCTACAAAAACTGGCTGATAACTACCACAGTAATCCTCATTTAAGTGCATCCTACTAAGTCTAAACGACAGCAACAGCCACCAGCGTGCTGAAGGCCCACACTGGACAGAGAATATTTTGACAACAAAAATGCTCAAAGTATATTTGTCAACAAATGTTTTGTTTGCCAACAAAAAGTTCTAAAGCTTTCTGGTCCCTTCTCAACCCAAACCATTCTAGGATTTTGTGCTCTTGGAACAGAAATATAACCAATAACGCACGGCTACTCTACTTTAATGCTTTAAAAGCAGATAATCTTACCATCAATAGAATTAAAATTGTAACTAGGAAATAATCGGTCATACGAGAAAATAAGCAGAAAAAGCAAAAGCAAAATCAAATGTATTAAAGGGAGCTTAAGAGAAATCACTCTTTATCCTTTAAAAAACTGGATTACTACTGTAAATGTGGTCTTGAAATAATTCAGTTCTTGCCCTGTCCTGTCTTGGGTAGAAAAACTGGCAACCTGAGTTTTCAGCACTTCTTATCAATTTGAGATTTGCACCTCTGAGACAGAAAGAATTCCTTAGAGAGAATATTTGTGTTTAGTACCTGCATTGTTTTAAACACAAATGAGAAAGGGAGTCATTCACAGGCACGTTTATCAAGCCAGTAAAGCTCAGTGGTTTATTTCTAATAAAAGCAGCTTTTCCTGCCCAGGATCTCACAGCGCAAGGGAAAAAACATCCAAGAAATTCTCAGTGCTCACCTGGAACAATACATAAAATATATATAATAATGTATATAAAGCCTCCAGCACAGCAAACCCCAGCACTTTTCTCTCTCTAGATGTAAAACTAGACTTGATATTAAATGTAATAATTGTGCTATTCTGGCAACAAAATACTTAACAATTCTAAGGGTGCCTGGCCAGATTTCTGCAGTGAGCTGTAGGGAAGTTTCCAATATAAACACTCTCCAAGCCTGGTCTATAACTTGGCTCTCACTGAGCAGCTGAAGGCCTAAACTTCACATGAATATCCTTGAAACGAGAATCAATTAAGTTTAAAGTAGTTACTTGGCTAACCAAGAAGTTTTAAATCATCTCACAACTGGAAAAGGCTTTGTTCCATCTGCGCAGGCAGGGCAGGAAAAAAAGAACTTCTCAGGAAAAAAGCTTTACATCTACAAATTATATCATGGGGTTTAATCAAATTTTAGTCTGCTACATCTTTGACATGACACACAGAGTTCACTGCAGATATTAAATAAATAATAAATAGTAAACAAGAGAATACTGACACAGTTTAAATAATATGTTACTAAGGGGAAAACCCGGAGCTCTGTCGGAGAGGAAGTGCAGCACTCAGCAGCAACATGAGGGTTAATAAAAATACAAAAGGACTGATGCAAAGTGTAATTTTAACCATCTCCTGACCACAGAGGTAGGAGTGCCTCAAAAGTTCATCAACTGCTGGATAAATCACTCTAAGAAGTAACATTTCAGGCAAAGACTTGGCTCACCACACCTCTTCCTTCACCATTTCCAAGTGGTTTTGAATGCTGAGTTAAAGGAAGTTCTCAGAGGAGCAGAGCTGGAGGATGGAGTAGCTCAGTGGACAGATGCTGACCTGCACAGGAACAGCCAGCACTGAGCTGTGTCCCAAAGCTCCTGCTCAGCACATTCCCTCTTCACTTCCACAATCCCAAACTAGGAAACCTGAAGTGGATTCAAGCCTGTCGTTCCAGGCCATAAACTGCTTTTGGGGCAAACCTTTGTGGTTGAGAACTGATTCTCACTTTTGTAAGATCATAGCCCCCAAAGATCTTTAGTGAAGTAATGCAAGAAAATGTGAAGACAGGAAAACAACAGTTTCTCAGTGGAATGAAAAACTTTTTCCTCTGATCTTCCAGAGACTTTTGAGAATGTTGGTAAGAGGGTCTCTATGGGACTGGAAATTAATTCCATCATCCTGGGTATACTGGGCAGTGTGAGAGCTAAATGAAAGAGGGGAAAGACATAGAAAAGAGGTAACTTGAGAGCAAGAGCTCAAAGCAATAAAGAAAATTTTAAAATGTCCATCTTAAGGCATGAGAGCTGCTCCCTCTCCACAATGTGCCTTTCATGTTCAGGCAGTGTGACAGAGGAGCAATGAAAACACAAAGGCCCTTCTACTTAAAAGTCTGGCATCCAACAGATTGGAGAGAGCACTTCCTCAAATCATCACACCTCATTAGAGGCTTTCCATCAAAAAGGAACAAGGGAAAATTATGGCTAATCCAGGGAGAAAGGGAAAAAAATGCTACAATCCCACCAGAAACAGCACCACGCTAAGCAGTGATTTGGCTTTTGACCAGGAACAGACACCAGTGAAAAAAAATGAGTGGGTCCCTCAGGTCCCAAAACACCAAACAAATCCCTGTCCCAGGTGGACTGTTCCAGGTCTGTACCAACACCTCGGTGTCTCACTGTGCTCTGGATTCTGTACGCCCCAGGAGAGCCACGGGGTGTTAAAACCATTCACCAGCCCCACTCTGCCGCGTGTCCTGCACTGAAGTAGAGTGTCCCCTCCATCAGACTGATTTCGTAGACCTGTGACATAGTGGCACTTAGGGATAATCAACCCAAAAATGGTTGGGAGCAAGTGCATCTTCCACAGCATCTTCTCTTATCTGCAAAGAGGGGAAGCAAAAAGCCAACAGCCCTCGCTGGGCAGCTGATCTTGGCACAGAACACTGGAGATTTGGCTACAAATCTCAGGAATGATGAGCAAAAAAGAGAAATAACCCAAGGTCCAATCTTCCTAGCAGGAACTCCATGGGGTAGGAACTGGTATCCCGTATCAGAGTCTGCTGATTGTGTCCCACGGATGAGCCAACGCCCCTATGGAAGTTCATCAGCCACAAATAAGGAGCCACTAACAGTGAAAAAACAACAAACTGGGGGAAACCAAAATCAGTTCTTCTAATCCACTGGGGTAATTACAGAAAAAATGCAAAAGAAACAGCAGCTGACACCACTTTCCTGGTTTGGGACGGGACAGAATTACTTTTGTTCTTGCTGGTTCAGTGCCATGTTTTGACTTTAGGATGAGACCAATGTTGATAACGCAGGGATGTTTCAGTTGTTTCTAAGCAGAGCTTACTCTGAGCCAAGGACTTTCCAGTTTCCCATGCCCAGGTGCACGGAATGCCAGCAGGGAGCAGAGCCAGGACAGCCAAGGAATGTCATGCCCAGTATATAAACTGGGAGCAGCTGGCATCAGTCAGCGGCTGCTGAGCAACTCTACTGGGCATCACTTGTTTCTCTTGGCTTTAATTCCTCTCTCTCTCCTTTTTATTACAGTTAATATTAGTATTATTACAGTTAATATTAGTACTATTACAATTAAATTAGTATTATTAGTCTTACATTAATTTTAGGTATGTTTTCCTTTGCGTCAATAATTAAACTGTTCTTAACTCCCAAGCTTTACTCTTCCTCTGATTCTCCTCAGCGCCAGAGCAGCGAAGGAGTGAAAAAGTGGCTGTGTGGTGCTTGTTTGCTGGCTGGGGTAAAAGCAATACAAATTCCAGCAAAATAAAATTTCCTGCTTAGTGAGGTACAACTTCACTTCCATTCTGGTCATCCCGAAGTTCCTGGCATCTCTTTAGCAGAAAAGGAGAGAGGAAGGTGTTATTTCCTTCCCTCCCTCTGCTCAGAGCAGTCCTCCTCCTCCACAGCACTGGGAACAGTTTTAGGATAGTTCCAAGGACGTTCTGGTTGCAATTTCTGCTCTCACAACATCCCATGGGACCGTGTTCCTTGCTGCTGGAATGGATGATTGCTCAGGGATGGTGGCTCAGGGAGATGCACACGCAACGAGGCAATCCAAGAGATCCCTGATGCGCTGCCAAGCACTGATCTCGATAAAAGGAATCACTCCAACCACACTCACTTTTAAGTCTCTTGGCAAAGACTCTTCCTACAAGCACCAGCCTTACCACAAGACCACATGAGAGAGAATTAATGCTAACAAGAAGAGGCTCACTATCTGATGTTCTTCAGAAGGACTGACACCGAGGGGCCAGTCTCACTGTCCAACATCCCATATCACTGCCCGGCCCTAACGAAGCCATAAAACGACTGATCTGCTAAGAGCACACGACATTCCCCCCTGGCAAGGAGAACTGGAACCGGAGGAGTGCGGTGTGCCAAGGCTGCAGGAGCAGAGCCCATCACTGCTCTGAGCACACGGCCCACCGAAGCTCCACGGAGAAACAGCAAAGCCTCTCGTGATCCTCCACACAGCCTGCTCCACCCTCAGCACGGAATTCTGCTCTCAGGACAGCGGCCACTGCTACAGATATCAAAGATGTGAAGCTTTAGAGAGGTCAGCAGCAGCCTACGGCCATTTCCAGGCCATTATCACGCCACGTGTTTGATAATGTGCTGGAGGAATCGCACGAGGATGAATTTGGGGAACTACCTGGCAGCTCTGGAAGAGTTCAACATCCATCAGCTTGCCAACTGAACAGCAAATGGAGACTCTGCCTTCAAGAACAGTGAAGATGTAAATTGTTTACCACAGATCTGCTACAAAAAATCCTTTCTCCGTGGTTGTAGAGAGAGAATTGCCTGAAGAAACACTGATCCTGCAGGTATCTATTTGTAGGTTGAGCTCTGTTTGGTTTTTAAGACTGCAAATCTGCTTCTGGTTCAGGAACCTCACAGCTGAAGGACATTTCTTCTGTGGCCTCAAGTGCAATTTATTTTTAAAATTTAATTTAACACAGGTGGGGCTCCAAAGGTAATCAAAGATTACAAGTACAGTAATAAAGTTAATATGTAGCTACAACTGGCAGAGGAATTATATTCGTTATGTAACTTCGTATTAAAAAAATAAGTTTTTTCCTACTTTTCTGACAAAACTGAGTATCTCCACCAATCTCTCTCTATCAGGAGAACAGTTGTTTTTCACTTCAAAACTATTTTGGTAAATCTCGGCCTCACTCTTCACTTAACAAGAAATGGCAGCAAAGCCAACACCCCAACGCTTAGAGATGAATAGTTACATTTATGAAAACCTATTCTGGGAGACTTGGCTGCATTTCAGTGATGTTCATCTCCCTCCTGACAGAGAATAAAACTGGCCAGGTCACAAATAGTTTATCTGATTTTACTTGGCTCACCAATTACTTCAAGGAGACAACAGAACACGAACGCGTGTTTACCAAGGGTGTTAACTGGCAACAAGAAATGTTACATTTCACAGTAATTTTGAAAATACATGACAGCCAAATACACAGGTAGGCTTAACGAGCATGACCACAAACACACTTCTTTCCAAAACTGCTCCAGGACAGAAACTTTCTCTCTATAGCACAATTCTTCTGCCTTTATTACCAGCATTTAACAATGTTAAAAATTAAAATGATAGCTTGTAAAGTACATTTCAGGAGCTGTACACGGTGTACAGGGCAACATTAGAACCTGACATATAGAAAAAAGGCATCTAAGTGCTGCTTTTAAGCCACCAAAACAAAAAGGCAAACATCCAGAAAACTCTGTGGCTGCCAAGTTCGACTGTAATGTTGGTATTTCCCTGTAGCACACCAAGCAACGCCAAACCTGAAAGGTTCCACACAGGTGAATTCCCACATGGGAATTCATGAGGGACCTGCAGTGGGAGCGAGGGACACAACTGGAGCGTCAGCGAGTGCTCCTGTCCTGCCCATCCACAGCAAGCATCTGGCGACACACCAGCAAAGCCCTCTCTGTCAACACTGTCCCTTCATGAAGAGATGAAGATTAGCAGCGTTCACCAAGCTGTGAGTTTGCTATTGATCAGCTCATCGGGCTCCTATAAATAGAGGTGCCTAACGCACCCTAACAAAGCTGTCATCTCTAAACTTTTAACCATCCCCGACCCCAGCAGAGCAGGGCCAGACACACCGAGAGGCACCGCGAACGCCAGAACAAAACAGCCAGAAGTGCAGCGGCCAGCTGGGTGCTGCGGGTCGGATTACAGCGAGCGCGGAAAGAGCCTCTCCAAAATGAATAGTCCCTTTTTCTGCCGGGGTTATGCAGAAACTGAGAGTCTGCACGTGCTGCTCTTACCCGCAGGTAGTAAAACCACCTGTGCTTTAGAGAGGGGGGAGGCAGACGAGGAGCAGAGCAGAACAAAAGCCGCAGCTACTTCTTCTTTTTATACTTGTGCATCGAGTTGTGTGTTCGGAGCCGGTGAAGTGACTGTGCAGCTAAATCACCTCAGCATCTGACTCACAGCACTCGGTTGAAGAGTTCAGCGATCATCTCCTACCAACAGCAGCAATTTGAGCGGAATTTTCCTAAACCACCGTCAGACTGCGGAAAACCGCTTTCCCTCGCTACGCCTGGCTCACCTCACAATGAAAAAAAAGCCAGTCTTGACGCTTTTTCGCCCTGATTTCGCACCGAAAGCGGCTGTGCTGCAGTGCCCTACCTGTGCGCACACAGGTGCCGCCTCCCCGGCGGCGCTCCCGTTACCCGCTCACCCCGCACCGAGCCCCCGCCTCGCTCCCTCACGCCCCGGGCCGCGACCCCGGCGTTCCCCGGGGAGTGCTGCCCGGCCAGCCCGGCGTGGCCCCCGGTGAAGGCGGGGACGGGCGAGCCGGAGCCGCTCTCGGCAGGTAACAAAGCCGCCCCTCACAGCCGGCGCCGTGCGGGGCAGCGCCGGGGGGAGGCAGCGCCCGGCGGCCGCCGAGCCCAG
>VWPU01010019.1:0-49897 GCA_013398955.1 Callaeas wilsoni | reverse complement strand
CGGGAGGCGGTGCCGCCGGACCGGGCGGGACCCGCACGGACCCGCCCCGCGCCCCGGCCGGGGTCCCCGGGCACCTGCTGCACGCCGGGGGGATCCGCAACCGGGGCGGCCGCGGCCCCCAGGGACACGGCGCTACCCCTCGGGCCGGGGTACCCCTGAACCCGCCGCACGGGCGCTGCCCCGAGGGCACCGCGCTGGCTTCACCCCTGAGGGCCGAGCTCTGAGGGCCTGCGCTGGTTCCCACCGCGCTGAGGAAAAGCGGGGAACCTGTTATCCCAAGCCCGCGTAGAAGGAGAAGCCGAAGGCTTAACCTCTCCCTTTCTTCCATGTGTGCGTGCAAATCCATTTGTCAAATCCCATCAAACACACACAACTGTTCGACAGGAGTCTTTTGGGGGTGTTTTTACCTCTTTTTGTAGTAGCTATCCTGCAAAAATCTGGTAGTACAAGTGTCTTCCCACTCAATACATTATTAAACTTTTCAAAAACTAACATACTAGATAATAAGTCCGGTTTAAGCAAACCAGCCCCACAGTCTCTGCCTCATGCTGTAGAGGAAAATGAACATCATCCATTGTTCCTGTTGAGCTGACCTGCGGGAAACTTCAGTTCCACTCTCAGAGCTGGCTGTCAGTGTGACTTGAGCACCAGCGCACAGCCAAGCATGCAAGGCCAGGGGCTGGCAAGGGAGAGAGAGGAAAAGAGGGGAAAAAAGCATGAAGGGGTAAATTTACATTCTTTCTTACCCCTCAGAGTTGACAAGCTGAATCCCTGAAGCATTTGATTTGATTAAAATCATTGGCACAATGCACAGCAACAGGAGTTACATGCTGAAGGTAATGAGGGTAATTACATTTTTTCCAAGGACATGTAACTGAAGAGCAAAGGACTGAAGATTCCCTCTTCCCCTCCTCAAAGTCACACAAAGGCCAGGTATTTTCCCACAGGTTAGATTCTGCAGCAAGAAACTCCCATACGCTGCAACACATCCAATATGGCAGTGATTTATGACTTTTCAACCCTTAATTACAGAATGAGGTGACTTCAAGTAGTTTAAGAAAAGGGAAGTGTCTTCTATGGAAGAAAACCAATCCAGCAAGGAAGCAGATGTTGGTTTCAGGCTTTTGAGGCATCATTATAAGTGGGGATTAAAAATAACACGTTACAACGCATTTTGACTCCCACTATTTTAAAGGGGTTTTAATGGTAAAATAGTGTTAATATAAATCAGTCTTTTAAAGGAAAAAACAACAACAACAACACCAGTGAGACAATCCAGTACTTTCTGTGTCCCACCAATTTAGGCCAGAAATTCTGCTTTGACAGTCCACTCTCAGGCTCTGTTGAAAAACACTCACCACACCGAAGCCAGAAGTGAGCCAAAGTTAGCTTCCAGCTAAGAGCAAGCGAAAAAAAAAAAAAAGAGAGGGGAAAATGGAAGGAAGCATTATAAGGAAAGGTGTGTTTTGTTACGAAGGCCTATTTCCAACGACCTTCTCCCTGCAGTTAAACTTGATGGATACATAAAAATGATTTTTTCAGATTTGTTCTTTGCTCCCCTCACTTTCTAATCCAGAAATCTGGTACAAATCCTTTACCTTCTTTGGGACCTCTGACGCTCTCCTGTCAGGGAGCTAAGCCAACGGCAATGCCATCCAAATGGAAATCTGCTGATGCTGTAGGAGCCCAGCTGCTTGGGAGTCAATAACTGGGCTAGATGCAAGCTAGTGATCATAGAGGAGACGGGTCATGGACAGTGTTAAAATATTTTTCTCAGGTTTTTTGTTCCCAACAAGCAGTGTCATGCCAGCTCCTCTTTCCCAGGCGCCACAGGATGGTGTCTGAGAGGACCAACCACCTACAATGCCATTCCTTGGAAAGTTCCCCAGAAGTGCAGAAAGTGTTCACATCCCATATTAACCAGACAGCTCTCTATTTACAGAGGTCCTTACGATTTTGCTTACACTTTCCATTTAAAGTGTAATTTGCATGAACTGCAAAGAGTAGTCACAGTGTTACAGTCATAGTCATTACCCACACAGTAAAGGGGTCCAAGATTTCTCTGAAAGTACAATGTCCTCCTCCCCTGTTCAGAAAATAGCACAAACAACTGCGTTCCAGTCCTGCACAATCAACAAAAGCTTTTCTGAGCAATTTTACTCAACAACTTCTTAGCCTGGGCTGGTACATAACAGTAATTCCATGTCACATTTTCATGTGAAATGATGCCATATGCTCAGCTGTCCTTTTTTTGAAGAAGAAGAGTCACAGAGCCATTACCTAAGTTTTCAAATAATGGTCATACCTGCAACTCTCAAACCTGTAGCACTAATGTTCACTTTCCATACTGAGACATTAACAAGTACCATGAAAACAGGTGTGTAACATCCTTAATGAGAATACACTTGAGCTTGCCAGATATGGTCATCTTGGATTAAACCTATATTTGGAAAGGAAAAAAGCCTAGGGCTACACTGGGCCTCTGAAAGGGAAGTGGAAAGAAACCCTCTAAGGACAGCTGGTGCGTTTGTTCCTTGCTGAACCATACCAAATGCTTAGAGGGTTCTGTGCATCCAGTTGAACTCTTCTGTGAAACACAACCCCCTATTACATATTTTAAAAAGCAAAATAGGAACATGAAAGATTGAACTTTAGCACTTAAGCAATTTTTGTCCAACAGAAAGGAAGAACAGAACTGCCCCAAATATTTTGCAGTTGCCCACACTTAGATTTCTTGATCTTTTGGCCAGAACGAATTAGGATCTGTAGGGTACTGGCCCAGTATCACACACATCTGCCTTTCTTTTTTTTCACCTTTTCATTTTGTCCCCAGAAAAACCAAAGTTCCTCCAGTTCCACCTAAACTGGATTTTTTAGCCATTTGCTATCAGCAGTCATAAACACGAGACACTTCCTCACTTAGATTTTGTGTCAGGAAAGCCTCTTAGCATTCTTATACCCACGTGGGCTCAACAAAACTCCCAGACACACTTAGATCTGAGCACATGAATTCAACAGAACATCATCATCATCATAAACAATCAGCCTTTGGTTCACATCTCATGTGTCCTTTTCATATGGGGTAATAGTGCAAGTTTTCGTTCGGGTATCGGCTTAGGACTTGAGAGACTCACCATTAATTCTCTCATGCCACAGTGTTCCTGCATGGTGCTTGTTCCTCATGCTGCTTGGCTTGCTGCCTGTACAAGGGAATTCTCCCACTTTGTGAGGAGTGCCCTCTGACGTGCCTGAGGAAGGATTTCAGGTAAAGGCCACTGGCTACTGCTCTGAGCCTTACTCTGCCACTACAGACTCAGTGTTGAGAGTTATGCACTTCCCATGTGGTATCAGGGAAGATAGCAATCTCGTTGAAATAAATCCATTTTACTGTATTTACGTGCTGTAGTGAGCTGGGACACGGGTGGGAAGTGTGTGAACAGCCGACGCAAAAGGGCAAGTTCAAGAGTTCTCCCCGCACCCTGTTCCTCCTTCAGCAATACAAACATGTCTGCAAATCATCTGCTGAATCCCTACAAACCCTCCTGCATCTCAAACAGACAGATCTCTGCGTTAGTCTGATGTTTCTGCAGCCTAACAGGTTGTGGCCACTTTAAGGCAGCCAAAAGTCTGCACTGCCACCCTCCTCCCTGCTCCTGCTCTGCTTGCACAATTAAGCAGCAGAGGCAGGGGAAGGGCTCTGCTCTGGTTTTCACTCCAAAGTCAGGTCTGCTGCTGTATTTAAGCACGATGATCACTCACAGATGGAGGGTGCAATTGTACCTAGACGTATGTTTGGCTCCTGCCTCACGAAGGAAACTAAGTACACACAGCCAGCATATTTGTCAGCAGTGTTTGTTTGCCACTGTTGAGCATAGATGAAGGACAGAACTGATACCAAAAGACGTATTTGTTCTCTCTAACCGTTTCTAATAATGCCAGATACCTGGCATGCCTCTGGTCTCTACCTGTTGCCTATGCTCTAACAGCAGCCTGTGAACATCTTGCTGCACACTCTTCCCCCTTACAGATCAGTGGGAGTCAGATTAGAATGATGTATAAGCATCATTATGAGTGTCCGCAGCGGGGGAAACAAGCACAAACATACAGAGCAGTGAGAATTTGAAGTGGAAGGGCAGACTGGCCACAGCAGGACACTGGCAAGCAGAACACCAGAGACAGTAACTAATTACTGCTGCCACCATCTCCTCTCCTGCACTGCTCCAGCACACAGGGTGACTGCGGGCTGGGAAGGGGATGGTCATCTCAGAAGATGTTTCAAACTGTCTGACATTGCCCTCTCAAATTCTTCTTCCTTCTGTTTTAGTACAATTCTTTTCCACAAGGTGGAATTTATTCTTTTTTCCCAAGGGTGATACTTTTTAATCTCATTAAGCTATTTTTCCTTCTAGACCTACTTGTTTAATATTTACATGGGACAGGGGGATGAGGTGGGGACAGTGTGGAACAAAACAAAGTGAATCAATCCACTAACAAGGGCAGAGAGGGGCAAAGAGGAGACCTTGGAAGCACCTCCTCTTATCCAGACACAGGCCTCCTCTCATTTCAAATACTTCCTGATTATACTTCTGCAGCCATGTAGTTAATGCACAGCAAGGCTTAGACATATGATACAATAAGAAGCTGTGAATTTAAAGCTGGAATTATAATTATTACAGCCTTCTGCTGTGTTAACCAAAAAGGAATAAATACTCTGTCATATACTAAGGTGTCCTTACAGTGGTCTGAGCTAGCACCTCTCTTGCAGATGTCTGTGTAATTAGTACTAGGTATTGAAAACAGGGGAGGAATTAAGGCAGATGACAACTAGACAGGCTAAACTGGGTCAACTCCTTTCTGGTTACAGCAGTCTAGAAATACATCTCTGCAAAAGGGAAAGATTTCACTGACAGTAGAAAGCATTAGTCTCACCTCAGTTCTTAAAGCAACACGTTAGTGGCCTGCCTGTGAAAATACAGACCCATCTTTATCACTTCTGATCAGAGATTGCAACAAAATTTTCAGCAATTTGTCACATAATCCAGTGCTCAATCTAGAAACCAGGTAAGTCTACTGCCTTGTATCACATAAAAAGGGCCAGAAAGATCTGTGTTACTTTGCTGTTTGGGGTTTTTACTTTTATCTCCTGTTCTCTTCCCTGGAAAACACCAAAGTATCTGATTCTGCTTTAAGCTTTCCAACAGAAAAAAACACAAGAACATAAAAAGTAAAACTAACAAAATCCCCTAAAACATTAGACACTTCACCACACTATGGAGCTGCAGGCTTGGCTGTGGAGTCTGGACTCCACCCCAACAGACACTTTATACCAACTCATACTGAAGTACTAGGGGGGGAAAAAAAAAAAAAAGAAATAAGGAAATAGAAGGGTGAGTAAAACCAGATTAAAAAGAGGGAAGCTCGGTATTCAAATTTTCTATTCTCAGCCCTATTCCATTTATGGGTATATAAAATATTTTTAATCTTCTGTATCATTAATCTTTTAGGGGAAACATGAAGAAAAAAACAGAAGACATAAAAGAAGTATGTTTAGGGCTTCCTTGTGCATAGTATAAGTACATATGAGTTTAAAGTATTCCAGTCCTAGCCACAGCACCTCACTCCAGCTCAGGGCAACAGTTTTTGGACTTTAAAAGCAGTATCTTCCAGTGCTTGTGGTCTGAAGTGATTCACCAGCTTTGAAGTATTCTTGTTTAATCTAAATCGTAATTTTCCACTGACTTACATTTTGAAGTATGCCTGACCTTTAAGAATTCAGCAAATGGTCTCCAGGGGGTAGGATTCCTGTTACATTGAAACATCCCCTGTACCCCTCTGAGTGAAACACCAGGTAATTGTGTAGGTTGTATTCATCTAATTAGTCACACTCACTAAAAAGATATAACTGAGTTCAAACAGACACTACACCAACCTCTCTTTACACGTCACTTTACTATATAAACTACAGTAATTAATTACTTATAATTCCTAGTTCTAACGTCTCTTTTTCACTTGCATCCTCAAGATTAAATTTATTGAACCGTCACACTAATATAAAATACCAATTTTTAATCTCAGTTGCAACAGGAAATCATCATTATTTTAATATAGGAAGACTTCATGTCCTTGGTCTTTTCACTTCATAGTACCTGCATAATCTTCATTTCTGTCTAGTTCTAGGGTACTAGTCCTAGATGGGACACCAATGGATGCATGCCAGCAGTGTAGAAATCCATCAGCTGAAACAGAATAATTTTGGAAAGAAACCACTGGGTCAGTTGTCCAAGGTTGCAGTCTTGAAAGTGAAGAACATTGCACAAGCAAAATTTGGAAGTCATATTCATCCCTTCTCAGTGTGCAGAGAGGAAGAAAGAGTCTATGCCTGAGCAAGAAGAGTCCAACACCAGTTCTTAAGATCCAGGTAAGATTTGGGAATGTTCTGATAGCAAATTCCTTCCCCAAACTCAACTGTATTTTTCACAGGACCCAAAAGCAAGCAAAAGGTTTAAATTTTCATGTCACTCGAAGAATGAAAAGCCATTCCTGAAGTTGCATTTAATTAGAAGGGGTGTGGAAGCACACAGTGACAAATACGCAGTTGCCACCAAAGAGGGAGCAGCACTGTTTGTGGTAGTTTGTGTTTTTCTCTGATGTAGGGTTTAGCTCATAATCCAAAGGGAGAGTATTTTTTCTCTTGCATTAGACAGATCATGTGGCCCAGAGCTCTGTGGGGAGAACAATGTGACAGAGGGTATCAGTAACGTTATTTTTGGAGGAATGCTGGAACTCTGGAATAAGCTCGTATCTGCTGGATGCAAGCTAATGGAAACAAATCAGCCCAACAGCCTGTAGTCCATGTTGCTTTATGGTTAGATATAAAACATGCTGTGCACTACAGTGCATTCCCTTACAACAAGGAAACGCTAGACTAGAACCTTGCAGAATGAAGGTCTGTGACGGAAACCCATGTAAATATCTCAACACACTAAAATATAGATGAGAATTTATGATTTGTTTTCAGGAGAACAAAGGGTATATATACTATGGTATTTTCTTACCTCAAGCTAATTGCATCCTCCCAGGCCATGCTAAAACTGATATACATACAAATTCTTCCTAGAAGATAAATCAAACCCAGCCATTGTATACACTTCTGCTGTAGCAATACTTGGAAACAGGAGAGAGCTAATATTCAAGGTCACAGGCCACAGCCTAGAAGCTTGTCTGCAAGCTGAAGGGGGCGATGGGGCTCAGCTCCATGTGTGTATAAAAGGCAGAAAGCCAGCAAGCAGCCAGCACAGCTCTGAAAATAAGCAGAAACACCAAGCTCTTTGGGGCACAGAACCAATGGGAGGAGCAGACTTGGAAAGAGTTTGTTTTGCATTCAGAAACAAAACTATCTACACTCTCCTGCAAGTTTAAAACAAGATAATGTGCCGTAGCTGATTCGCAGGGGTTTCTTGTTCTTCTATCAGAAAATACTTCTGCCAACTCCAAATTTCATCCTGCTACTCATGCAAATGAAGAAAATAGTGTTTTGCTTTTAATCTTTCTAGTGCTTGGTCCAGCAGTTTATATCCCAATACTTGGCCAACTGTATTAGCTGCTACACAGGCTGAGGAGAACAAAGGTCTTCCCCTGAAGAGCACAAACCTTTGGAACATGAGGAATGAAAGAAATCCAGCAGCACAGTTAACTTAGTTTAGTTTTACTAAATTCTACCTTACATGCTTTGTAACCACTACAGGGACTTGCATTTACAGATTATTCATTCTGAAGTTGGTGATGGTGGTTCTTCATTTTGGTGGATTATACATTTTGAGATGTTTTATTCCTTATGCTCACTACTTCCTTGCTAAAAACTAGGATTTGACTTTTCACAATGGTTTATACTGTAAGCCTGAGGGAGGAAAAAATCCATTTTTCTTTCTGTGCTTCAGTTAAAGAAGGAAATAAGTAACATGAGCCATGAAAGGACTTTGATCCAGAACTAGAGAATGTAAATGCTTTACAGATGCCAAATAAGGATGTTTCCAAAGAAAAAGAAAACAAAGAATTCTCTACCCCAACTCCTTTTCATTTCCAAACAAGGTAATGGAAGAATTTTGTAAGGTTTTGATGGAAGCTCCATTTCTCCAAGAGGTTGTTCTGCTTTTAATAATCACATACATTCATCAGAATAAACAACTCATTGTTTTGACAGGGGCTTGTTTTGTTCCTATGAGGGAAAAAATTTCTTTAGATCATGAGTGTCTCTTAAAGCCTTACAGCAACTGGAGAGAAATACTAGAGAGGCAGGAATCCATCCTTAATTGAGATGACATTGGCAACACTCTAATGACCTGCCTGATGGCCATTCTATCTGCAAAACACATCCTAGGGAAGAGCCCAGCATGTACTGACAGTGGTGGAGCACTTGGAGAAAGTGCCAAGGATAGGAAGATCCTGTGGTTGATCAGTTTGATTTGTACTGGATTTTTAGATGGCACGTAATCTTGCTCTGACTTACAAACGTTACCATCAGTTCATCTTGCACGTTCTCTATGAAAACCCTGCCTCTGTGGGTAAGAACTGCTGCGAGTCTTCCATAAAAGAAAGATCCAACAGACTGAAACATGAAGCATTTCCAACTAAACCCTATCCTGCCTCTAAGAAATGAGGATTCCACTCTCTATTTATTTAAGTTGGAACAAGGCATCAGAGAAGAAAGGCATGACTCCAAGACTGAGTACCTCTGTTGCAGTCTATTCAATCTCCTTTTAAATGGATTTGTCTTTCACTGTAGAAGACTTTTAGACCTCACACAATGTGAATATCTGCTCTATGTTTCTAAAAAATAATGTGAATTACTCTTTATGTATGCAGAGTACAATAGTTAAAGTTCTTCTGCCATTGTGTATTCTTGTACATGTTTTGCACAGTATTTTGACTTAGCAGTGGATGGAATAAATAATGCTCAGCACACGTGCCTGGTCCCCACATAAAAATCTATAGATTCAGCCCACAGAGATGGGCTCTGCACTTGCACAAAGCCTGAAGCACATTTGTAAAATTCTGCATGAGTGCAGATGTCTTCCTTGATCCTCTTGCAAGATCAGAAGATTGGGTCAATGGCTGTGCTCCAGATAATGTCACTATTAACATCTCCAGACATAGCCACAGATACAGCCATAAGAATAAAGCAGGTCATAAATGAGCTTCTAAGCTTATGGTACAGCTGCCTTACTCCCCTCTAATTCCCTAAATCCCACAGCACAGTGAGAATGAAAAAACACCTTGGTGATAGAAAAAAAGTGCCATAAAGCAGCCAGTGTTCAGATATGGGAGATGAATGTTGGAGTTCAAAAATGTTAAATCTGCATGTCTGGGGAATGGCAAGGTGAGAGTTCATTCTGTTCTTTCTCAAAGCAAAACTATGTGAGAGTATCAGGATATAGCTTTTGTGATTTATACTTCACATTAAGAACAAATTTATGCTTGTATACTAGTACTAATGATTTAATAATGCATTAACATCTTAACTCTGCTGTCCGGCCACAGCAGAATTAGTGACTACTAACAATAAATAATGTTACAAATCATACTCCTATCACACAGCACTTCCTGGCAGGTTTTGCAGTTCCTTTAGCACAGGAAACATGTTTCAGTAGAGTATTTCAGTGATTCCATGACTTTTTCTGTTGACTACGCAGGAAACTAATTTTCCAAGCAGTATGTTACAGACTCAAACCCACTGACATGGAAGAGGGGAGGAGAACCCAGTCAGAGAGGCAGGAAAAGCCATGTCTGTATTACTGCGATGCTCCCCACTAAACAGCAACATCTTGAACCAGTACGCCAAGTAGGGCAGAGTGGTTTAATCACCATGGTCTGCAATTCAGCGAGAGACTCCTTCCTAAGTCCCTCACGTCACACCACTGATTTGCCAGCAGCTTAAGATAGCTGACAGCAGGCTGTACTCTTCCTTTCTAGCATCAGGACAGATGGCCTCAGCTCACTCCAGCAACTCAGTTTAGCTGCTATGAAAAAAGAAACACTAAGAAGCATTCTTATCACAGCAATGAGACACAGCCAAGGCCTGGAAAGGAAAGGGAACCTGCCTCCTGAAGGACAGAAAGCATTGTTCTGTCACAGTGAACAGCACCAGCTGGCCTGTCACAAGGTTTTCTACAGGCAGCCTGCTGGGAAGAATTCACACCCTGAACACACCTTGCAATAATTTACCCCAGACCCAAATAAGTGGTTAAATTTTCAACAGCTACTAAATTGCAGTATTTCTTGAAGTTCTTGAATGTGAAAGACAGTAAAATAGATTAATCTGCTTCAATATCTCTAGAAGGAAGAGAAAGGGATTGCAAGCATGGCTGGCACAGCCTTCCCTACTGTGCACAGCCCAGGTGCTCGAGCCCAGGGAGCAGTGTGGCCTCAAGTGACTCTCTCAAGGTTTATAGGGATTTACCGGCTCAGTTGTGGCTTGCAGATCTCCTGGTCTCCTCAGACGTCAGATCCTGACACTCATTCCTGCAGGCCCTAAAACCATCTCTAAGCCCATTGTTTCCAAAGGATAAATGCCTTCTTTTCACAGAAACATCCTAGTAGAAACTGGAGCTGAAGGGTCGACTTTCAGTGATGTATCATAGTTAGAATGAAACAGAAAACTGCCCAAAGTATCTATATCCAATGTGTACACAACATACAAGAAAACAGCAGATAAAATTAATCATTTGCATGCTAAGTAAATTTTTTCCCACAGAACAAGGTAACAAGTGTCTTCTGATTTACTGAAAGACCCCCTTGACTGCCTCTCAAGATGGTTTCCCAGAACTGATACTGTGCCAATTTCTGCAATGGAGACACAGCAAATATGCTGGCAGAGCAGGAAGTCCCAGTATCCACTACTGCGCTTTACTCACTATGCACTGCTCCTTTATGCCCACATTTGCCCAAATTTTAGCATATAAGTCAAACCTGGGACAAAACAACACACAAGGTGTACAAGACAGTTCCATATTTTAATTGTAAATTAAAAGAGTAAAGCAAAACTATTTGCTTCTTAAGACCCTTGTTCTACATAGCACCAGGCCAAGACCTTATATCTCCATCCTCAGGAAATATATTCTGAGGTAAACAAGAAAGCACTTGAGCTAAACATAGTGGTAGCTGGTACTTGATTAAGATAGCTGGAGTTTTATTTTGGGCTTTAAGCCATATAAAATGGATGGGATGTAACAAGAAAATGATCCAATTAAAGAAGAAAACCATATGAGTAAAACAATATAAAAATTCAACAGATGAAACACATTTAATATAAAAAGTTAAAAGTAATTTCTCATCAGTTGGGGTGTTAAGAAAGGAACTAAGCAGGGTTGAGGATTATTACTTTTGTTTATTAATTAGAAGAGTCCACATTCCTAAAATAGGGGAGAATAAATAAAAGGATTGCTTGTGTTTACAGAGATGATCTGCAATGGTAACAGAAGTATTACAATCAGATGCACATTAATTCCTATGGGAGGAAAAATCACAATCCACAGCAGCAAAACTCCAGAGGTAGGTAACAAGGCAGCATCAAGAACTTGAAAGGAGGCAAGAACAGAGGCAAAACCTTTAACAGATGTGTGAGGAAGTTCTTTGATACCTGAACTGCAGAGGAAGTCTCAAAACATCTCCCAGACGGCAGTGTCTGTATCACACAGGCATCCTGCAGTGGCAGCGAGGACCAGACAGGAGGCCTCAGACACAGAAGAGTTCTTTATAGGCCTCGCTCGGAAAGTGATTAAAAAGAACCCAATGAAAATGGATGCAATTCGAGCAACTACTGACACGCACTAAAATGCAAATGCGGTTGTGGTTGGACTTTGTGCTTTAGTTTGGTTTTATCTCTTTTTCACATCACTGCTTATCCTATACTACATGAAAAATGACTCTGGTACATGGCATTACACCAGCATGAAGGAAGCAGAGCTGGCAGTTGACAGGCTGTCATGAACAGCAGACTTGCTTTTCTAACACCAACAGAATAATCAACGTATGAAAACATAGTAACTCCAAGAAGTTTGTACTGCAGTCTGTCTCCAGGGACTGAAATGCCCAAGAGCTGCCTCGACACAGAGAAGTATAGAAAGAAACTGTAACTGGCCATCAGAGAAAAAGCAAGCAGCATCCAGGAGTATAGATGCTTTTTAAACTTGCACGTGGGCATGTAAATGCATCTTAACATGGGAAGACAGAATAACTGGGAAGTTATTCTCCCATCTTCAGACAGTGACTCAGAGAAGGATCTTAATATATATAAGCCATATGAATGCTTATGCAACTACTAACTGTAACTTCTACAAATAGTAAGCAAATGCTATGCATGACAGCATTTGGTAATAAAACATCTCTGTTTCTGTAAACTCTGCAGAAGTGTCCCACTAAAATCTTACACACAACACAGCAAAATCAAAAAACCATAGGGTGGTGATGACTAGCAAGGAAACACTTTGCATAGACTTGCTCAATTAACTTAGCAAGTCAAGAAGCCCATTTGCCTCTTCAGTTGGATACCAGAGTCAGCAAAAAGATTGGAAAAGTAAGGTTGAGTTTCTTGCATGAATCTTGGTCAGTTGCTGTCCCAGGCCTATCATACTCTGTGTGGAGGTGAAAATTTCAAACACCATCCTGAAACACATACTAACCTGAGACAAGAACAGCTCTTGGAAACACACCACCTAATTGAGATAACCAGGCTTGGCATCAACAACTTGAAAAAGGTATAGTTTACATTAGCACCAACAAATTGTAGATCATGTTGGACAATGTGTTGGTTCATACAGGCAAAATCACCCACATCAACAGGCATCTCTGGCCTTAGTTTAGATACTAAGCAGGAAGCCCAGTTTCTAGAACGGAAAAGCTGCAAGAGAAGGTTCTCAGTGACCACCTGAGAGTCCTCCTTGAGCCACATGTGAATGACTCTCTTGCCACAGGAAAGCAGGTGACAAAGGGGCCTGTGCTGCAGACCCAGCAACTGGAGAAGTAGCTTTACACCTGTGTCCTAATGCACTGCTCCGGTATTACCTGGGCAAACAGCAAAGGCTGTGATCCAGCCTCCTCCTGCGGGAGACTCCAGCTGCAATAGAACTTGGAGCTCTAATGGCAATTACGATTTTGCTGCTGCATGGGTTGCAAAATGACCCTACAGCTTCCCACAAGGAAGTCATGTTCACCATTTTCAAGAGGAAAAAAACCCAAGCTGATTTGCAAAGTGTGCTGTCTCCAATTTTCTAAGCTTGAAATGAAACCTGTACCTGAAAAATATTGCACTCTTATTAAATGGTGACTTGTCATTTTATTTTGTGGATGGCTTACACGAGGCTTAAGTTACCATGGTTACATCTTCCACAATAAATATAATACTAAACAGGAGGGAATAAGAAAAAATTATGCCATTGATTTTGCTTTTTTTCTTAATATCAGGTGTTTGTGATCTTTATTAACATACTGACACAAACTGGAGAGGGACTTTTAAGTTGCAGAAGGACTTTTTATAAGGGCATGGAGCAATAGGACAAGGGGGAACGGCTTTTAACTGAAAGAGGGCACCTATGAAGGCGGTGAGGCACTGGAACAGGTTACCCAGAGAAGTTGTGGATGCCCCAACCCCTGGAAGTGTTCTGGTTTGGATGGAGCTCTGAGGAACCTGACCTAGTGAAGGTATTCTTTCCCATGGTAAGGGGACTAGATGATCCTTAAGGTCCCTTCCAACCCAAACCACTCCATCAGTCTATGAAGATTGGTAGTACCATGTAACTGGTAATGGTATCACAGCAATATTAAGATTTGTATACAGATTGAAGTGAGCAAAAAATTGCCCGCACTCACTGAATATTATGTACATTCCAATCTTGTCAAAATGAACTTAGAACCTAATGTTACAGAAAGCTCTAGCTCTATCTCAGCAGGGTTTTTAAGTCTAATCTACACATCATTGTGCTAACTCTGTGGAAATCTAAGATACATGTACAGAAACATCTGCAAACTAATGTAGAGAATAATTAAATTATTTTGTATATATTTAACTTACTTTTATTGAGTGAGGAAACAGCCTTTTCAGAAGGTCATTTCTTTGGTCTTAAAAACTGAAACTAAAGCCACCTGGTTTTCATTTCCTGCCATATTCCTTCTGTCTTGGCTGCATACTGTGCTAAAAACAAAGGCTCCATTCTTTAATTGTGAATATCAGACGCCTTTAACCTTCATTCTGTTGTTAGTGCCTTCAAATGTGAAAAAGTTAATATACAATATCCTCTTTTATTAGCTAAAATAATAAATGGCCAGTTGCATTCCTTTTATCAGCTGGGCTCAAGACCTGCAGATCCTTGGAGACTTAAGAGTTCAACAGAGAAAAAAAATGTATGGCTTTCAAAGCAAAATCACTATTTGAACACAGTTCTGTTCTACTGTTTTGGATGACAGGCAGGGATTGAAGGTCACTGTTTCTAAAGTTACCTAAGAAATGTCTAGAAATAAGTCACCTCAGACCCTGTCACCCTACGGTGGTGAACAGCTGTCACATCTGGTCTCAATCAACAGCCAGGAACCAACAGCGAAGGGCGAGCCTATTCCCAGGCTTGGATCAGGGATGGTTTTAACAGAAACCACTGGTTCAGAGCAGCAGGACCAGTGAAAGATGGCATTCTTCAGCAAGCAACACAAGCCCTCAGAGGAAATGGGGCACAAGGGGAACGACTTGTACAGCTCATTGAAGAATTTTATTGGCCAGCTCAATGCAGAAGATGGCTGCTACTAAAACAAAAAACCATTTGTCTATCAAGGTGATCAAAATGTCTCCTACGTCTGAAAGGAACAGATTTCAAGTGAATAAGCAAATGTATGTAGATTCTGGAGATTATTTTTAAAACAAGCAAACAAACAAAATCTCTTTTGATCAAGAAAGCAAGCTTTCAGAAAACCCAAAACTCGACTTATGACCACTAGTAATTGACAGTCACACTAAGTAAGTCACAGTAATTACTTGGAGATCAATTTGATACAATCTTGGGATAAATAGATCAGGTCCATTAATTACTCCCTCCTCATTTATTCTGAATTCCTAAAACATTTGCTGCTCTTTAGCCTGCAAATAGAACAGCTTGTTCATAACTTCCAGAACATTTGGCCTGGGGCTCATGTTAGCAGTGAAGAAGCAGCATTCCTTACCCAGTGGTGTGCTGGATCCCTTAACCAGGCTTCTGGGCAGCCTTTACAAGCCCTGCCACGGTTTCCAGGGGTACAGCTGGGAGGGCTGCACTTCAAACCACACAGGTCAGAGGAACCACTAGAGGCCAGGGGGAGCAGAAATCTTTCCATTACTACTGGTGAGATTCAAGATTCAGCATACAGCATCACACTGATGTACACATTTATAGTTTGGATCAGAGACTCTCACATTTACCTCTTCCATTCTTATTAAACTGACAAAGAGTGAGATTTTGCAGTTGGTTCACAGATGTACATTAAGTAACAGGCAATCACTTTACTTGCACATCAACACTTCCCACATTTAGTGAAGAACCAAAATTTGAAAGCCGTTTCCCATCCCACCCCACTCTATTAGTAATGAGGGTATTCATTACAGCAGCTTAAACTGAGGGAAAACATGTTGCTTAGCTTGGAGAAAAATACGTAGAATTATCAGTGTGATGCAACACTGGCTGAAACTTGATTTCACAACAGTCATTGCACCAAAAGGTTTAAGAAAGCAGTCTTAAGAGACAAACTTGTAAAAAGTAACAGAGAAAAGAACTTGTACCATGTAATCTCTGGGCATCACATGGCTGTAAAATTGATAAGGAAAACACTTTGGTTTAGTTTGCCTGTAAAGCTAGTAAACAGAATGTATGCCACAATGTTAACAAACATTCTTAATGATTCCTAGCATTTATTGTTATGATCATTCTGTTTATTACAACCATACCAAGCTCCAACCTTTTGTAACGTCAGAAGGTACTTCACAATCAACCATTTTTTAGAGAGTGGCATTACATTGACAAGAACTAAATATTAGAAGTCTGGCTAAAAACTGAAGGCTCTTACATGCAATTTTACTTAAAAATTATCACTTTCATACTTGGCTGCATAATTCTTTGGAATTCCATCAAAAAACCTCAAAACTTTATTCTAGGCATGAAAATTCTGTTCCTGTGAAAACAACTGCCACTCCTTAAGCCATCTCAGGATCTCTGAAAAAAGATGAATTAAACTTGACCTTATGTCTGTAACAACAACCAGCAAAATACTTTCAGGGTTACTTGCAAACCTTTATTTATGAATCTGAACTCGTTAACTCTGCCTCAAGCAGCAGCTCAGGCTAGAAGTTCTGCCGTGCTTGGAAATGAGCTTTGCAACGTTCCCTCTGGAGGTACACAGAAAAGACCATCACAGAAAACGTAACACTTCAGGAACTTGGCATCCCATTTCCTTGTCTGGACAGAACACTGCGACCAACTCCACCTGACACCTACAATGACTCTACTATAAGATCAAGAAATTGAATGTAAAAAGCCTCTGAACAGGCTCCATCTCCACTCTGGTTGGCAGAGGAAGAGCCCCTGTAGCTCAGGCTGGGCAAGAAAGACCAGACTATATTTGCACACTGTACTCCCTAGAATTTCCCAAAACAATTAAAATTTGGCAGCTGTGTTCTTCCACACCCCTCTGCACGTGGCCCGCTCCAGCCTGAGTAGCAGATTCAGGGTGAGACTTTTCCAGCAGTGAGTGATTTTCCACACATCCAGGAACAGCTGCAGTTGCAAGGGCAACAAGGAGGTCAGGAGAATTTCTCTTCATTGCTCTCACTGCCACCACTGCTACTGTGCCAAGGCATGCAGGGTCAAAGGAAGTCTGACACAGGGGTGAGAGGGCAGCTTTCAGGGCAGAAAATGAGGTGAGAGATGCAGAGTAGAGAGATCCATGGATAAACGAGGTACAAGCAAAATGGCTACCACAGAATCAGAACAGTAGGAGTGAAGGAGGTGTATGTGTGTGAAATTAGATCAGAAGACACAGAAGCATAAGCAACAAAATGCAACTAAAACCAAACACAAAATTGAGGAAACTAGATCCTCATCTTCAGGTGCTCTCAGAAAGAAGCTTGGACGAACCAAAAAAATTCTCCCAAACTTTTAAGATTAACATACCTTAAGGGTAACTGTTAGCCTTGGCTAATTTTATCTCCATCAGCCCAAGCTGTAAAGGGGCAGGGGCATCCTTTGATGGAGACATTTAGACTGTAAGGAAATGCAGGTATATACAACCATTGCATCCTTTCCTCCATTTAAAAAACCAAAAAAGAACAGATGCAATCAGAACACACATTAAGTGGTAAAATACATTCTAAACTAGGAAGAGCCCAAGGGACTATGGCTTACATTCTTCTCCTTCACTGCCCCATCCAAATGCATAATTGTAATTAATTTTAAAAAATAGATTAAAACAAAAAAATCACATACTTTTTTTTTTCTTATAGGTGTCTCCACCTCTTTCTGCATACTGGATGAGCCTGTTCAGGAGAATCAACTGTCAGTGAAGCTTCTGTCCATAGAGCTTCTTTTGCAATTCACTGATAAAGTTAGGAGCTCTATGTAAATCCAGAAAGGGGGTTGGAGGACAACTGGAAAGGAACTTGGTCCCCTTTAAAAGAGAACCTAATTAAGGAAGTTGAGGGATTGTCTGGATATGCAGATTTTATGCTTGTTTCTTGTATTTATCAAATACTGTACTAATTCTGTGACAAGGTTAACTTCTCAGTTGCCAAGCCATGGCACGTCTCCCATTTTATAAACAAGCAGCAAAACAGCAGATGTTTTGCTCACTTTGCCTGTTTTTCTGTATTAATGGCACAATTAATTACCCATCAATGGACTTTAAATAGTAGTGATCCAAATCCTTCCATTCATTTAAACTCCTTGGTCTTTGCTGTCCAGAACCAGAAGACTGCAGGTGAGCACCAGCCACCACCTCAGAGTAAAACTTTCCCATTTATTAATGACTTTAGTTTGTACTGGAAAAGAAACACGTTTGTCTACAGGTGGACAGATATCATATCTAGGTAGTTATTTATTTCCCCTGAATTTCCTCCTTAATCTTCCTGTGCTGAATAAAATACAGTGTGGCTGCTAAAAAACAAAAGCAGAATCCTTTACGAGCTGCTGCAGGCTCCCAGAAAATCACATCAGTCTATGATCCAGAAATGGCCTCTTTATGTACGAGTTCCACAGATCCACCAAGTCTCAAGAAGTACAAAAATACTTCCTGATGACTCTGCATATCAAGAACTGCACTTAAATACTGCCACTTCAAACCTGATTTCATACCAGATACTTGAGATGGCAAAAAACCCAAACATGAACATCACAGTTTTGTATACAATTCTGTTTCATCAAACAGCTCTCCTTACCCTTTCCCTCTTCCTCAGGAAACAAGGGAAACATTGCATTTTCCTCAAAAAGATTTATGAAAGTATTTCTGAGATTTAAAAGTGATGAGCTTCAAAAACACAAAAATGAGAACAATTTGAAGTTGCTCCCCTCCACCCTGAGAAAATTTTTACAAATTTACTTATTTCTAAGAATAATGAATTGCTGAGACACATCTAGAAGTCAGGAGCCATCATCCATTCCTACCTTCTTCAGAGCTCTCTTTTGGCTCACCTCTCAAAACTCTGCTTTCTTTCAACCCTCCCCCCTCTCTACTGGCACTTGCTTGGTTCTGTCTTGCAGAACTACTGAGGCAATGAAGACGGCAGGCTATCTGTAATACAAACAATACTATCCAATGACAAAGCACCAGAAATGGACTAAAATGCACCTTATTCTCAGAGGAAACAGTTCAGCAATAAAGACTTCAAGAAGTTGCAGCTGGTTTTTACTTAAGTTTTAGAATACAACTCACTGTTGAAAAAAAGTCACTTTTTCCCTTTCCCAACAAATAGTAGCTTTATCAACGAAAGTGTCCCAAGTTGCTTTTGTTGCATCCCAAATCCCTAACAAAAAATTAGACCCCGAAAGCTAGGGTGAAATTTTCTTATATGCTAAACAGTTAAAGACTCTCACATTTATGTAAAACAGCAAAGAAGTCGGATAACACCACTGCATTGAACTTGGTAAGATGGAAATGAATCACTCCAGCCAAGGACTCGCAGAACAAGCTGCCTGATAGCCAGCTCCTGCCTCCTGTTACCTTACAAACATGGAATAATGTACATTACTACCAAAATGATTTATCCTTGGGTCTTACGTGGTTTACTGCCACACAGCAAGACCTTTTTCTTTGTAGTACACACACAAAAAAGGCAAAAAGCTAATGAGACAATAGAATGCTTTTCTTAGGAACTGCCTCATCTAAGGTCCTGGGGACTTAACTTTCCTAGCTCTTTAATGGAATTATAGCACAGTCTATAAATATCTGGCTTTTTAACATAATATGATCAATATGCATAACTTTCACAACTGGTTTTACAAATACCATTTACAATAAAACCACTTAACTTCTGAAAATTTAACAAGCCATGTCCACCAGGATACTGCACATGAAGCAGTAAAAACAAGTAATTAAATACTACTTTTTCCATGAAAATAAACTGATACTACTACAACCATCAGCCAGGCTACAGCTACATTATTGCATGACAAAGATACACACATTAACTACAGTTGGTACATTTTTCTTATTTATTCAAAAGCTAGTGGATGACAAAAAGGGCTAAAATGTTTTATACCACCTATTTATTACATGAACAAATACTTAATCCAAAGGGACTCATTTTACAAGCCCCTCTATCCAAAAACCACACACAAATTAGTTTTTATACACAAATGTTTATTTCTCAAATAAACTTCCCCTTTAAACACAAGGAATGAAATCTAAATCTTCATAAAGATGGATCCAAAACAAAATCCCTCCAGTACATTGTAATCACTGTTCTGTTGGTCACTACTGGCTTTAACTGTTTAACATCAAAAAACAAGGACATATTTAAAAAATCATGCTACTGCATACCTAGCTCTGCCTCTGACCAGCTCTACACTGATCTCCAAAATTTTAAAATTTTACATCATGAAATCCAAAGCATTTAACTGAACAACAGCTGTGCATTAAACACAAACAACTGAACAAGAAGATTATAAGATGTAATCAAGTTCATAACGAATATAGGTGTTCTTTTCATCATTATAGATTCTTGGATAATGTGCTATCAGAGCATCCTGTGATCCGATGTAGATTGAATTATAGATCTTCCAATAAACATCTCTGACTTTTCTGGCAGGGTGAAACAAACCCTAGAAAACAGAACAGAACAAAATGTAATGAAAGCTTGAAGTCCCAATGTCTTTTATTGAATTTAATCAAGCATTGCAAAATAAGCATTTAACAAATGGGCAGCACATACAAGCTGTAGGAAAAAACAGTTCCATATAATAACAAGATACAACTTGCAAGAATATACACTGCAAGAGACTTTCACCTTCCTGCTGATGTCAGTATCTTCATGCTGAGGTCCCCACACTGCAAAAGTGTGACATTTCCTATCTCCAAATTACTACTAAAATTCTGTCACGCACCTTCTCTACATTGACCTGCATTATCTTAATCCCTGCTCCCCACTTGTTAGGTGAGTTTTGATTCCACAGCCAACACGGCCACTGTTACGTGTAATTACACGGAAAAGGAGCCTTCAGATTTTACCACCCCATGCACATTTACAGAAGCTGAACTCCCTGGTGTTGCTCTAGCAGTATAAATTCTAATCAAAGCACTGTTTTATACTGCTTCACTCTTCTAAATGTCTCATTTTTTTCTTAGCTAATGACAAATCATGACTGTTAATCCTATCCTCTCATTTATTTATCTCACTGGTTACTTGTCATAACCCCTCCCACAGCTAATTTATTACCTCATTAGTTCATATCTTCAAAATTTGTGATATGCTTCCAATTTAAAAATCAAAGTGCCAGGCTATTTTAGTTAACTGATATTTTAAGTTACCTGCTCTTTCTATACAAGTTCTGATATAATCAGCTATGTCCCTATACCAAACCCTCTGTTTTACTGTCTATTTCCACTATTCAAGTCCTTGGCACAGAACACCCCATTTAAATAATACTTTGGAGACAAAAAGCCAGTTTTTCCTTTGCTGGAAATCATCTTCAGTTGACTTTTTTGTCTCCTGGAAAGAAGTCCTGCCTGACAACTGCTCTCTGCTGCTCCAGCACACAAAAGGCCATACCTGTAAACAGTACTGCAACATCCTGCAGGGCCCAATAGCGACTCTGAGGCCCTCCAGAGCCCCCATAACTGCCTGGATGACGTGAGGAGAGGTTTCAAACACATTAGGCCAGACGTAATTTAACAAGTGATTGAGGGAATCTTCACAGCCGAACCCATAAACACCAAGGGACATATGCTGCACCACAGCACTGGCTGTTTGTCTGTGTACGAGATCCCTGCAAAGAGAACAATGGGCTATTAATAAATTAGACTTCGAAGCAACATGATCGGACAAGCATAGTGCTCCTTTTCAATAACACTTTTCTTGAAAGCACCAGTAACACTCTTAAGTCATACTTACTGACAGAGAGAGTATCAAAAAATCAATGAAGTGAAAAAAGATGAGGGTTTTCTGACAAATTACTGCACTCCAATTCCACAGAAGTACCAACAACAGAAATTATCAAAAGCGGTTTTAATGGAAGAAGTCTTGACTCACTGAAGATGCTTTTATAATTTTAATCTTTAGAATTATTAGTAAAATTGGAGCATGTATAATCCAAATTGATTGCAAATAGTGGCTTCCAAATTATGCTGGTCACTTAAAGCCTTTAGCAAACAAGGACAATGTGCATATTTGCTATCATTAACAACCAGGTACCTACTTAAAAATATGACTATGGGTAACTGTACCACAGAAGAAGTGCACTCACCTGTCCATTAAAGCATCTTCAAGCAATGGTGTAACAGCATAAATATAATCTTTTCCCATCTCTCCAATGTATTCAAACAGGAAAGAAAGAGATTTTAACACACCATTCTGGACATTCAGTTCTGGAACTCTGTATTCATTCATGAGTGCAGGCAGCACTGTGAAAGGTGAGCATGTTTCAGCCACAATAGCAATTGCTACTGTAGTACACACTCTGTTCTGCCTCTCCTGTACTTTCAAGTTGTTTAGCAGTGTGGCCAATACATCATGAGGTCTGGAAGAGACAACGTGGGCATCCATGTCAACAGATTCAGTGAGGATTTAGATTACATTAGTTAAGCTTCAAACAAGTGGCAGAGAAACAGGGTTTAGCCCTCACATAAAGTTTAGAGAATTGGGAGGCAAACTGAACACTAAACATAAAACACTAAACTGTAAAAGCTTAAGGATTTATTATCATATCCAACACTTTTTACTTTGTCTAGACTTCGCTTTTTCCCTGCCTTCTGTTCTTCCTCTTGTGAACTCTGGAGGGTAGCAGAGCCTCCCCACTATTACTCTGATCCCAGAGGCAATTACACACTTGTATAAAACCAAGCATTGACAGAGACAGGTTATGTCCTGCATGGAGAACAGTTACCCCTGTCTGCTTGCTCTATCTGCATTCAGTCAGTCACCAGTCACTTAAAGAATATGCATACAGGTGGAAACTGTGCTTCATTCTACAATGTGCTGACTTGCAGTATGATCTTAGTGGAAACAAACCTTTAAAATTCAATAAAACTACAGATTTGGTCCGGAGGAGGGGAGAAAAAAAAAGAGAAGATAAATTACTTAAAGGAGAGTTTATGAAATAATACAAAAAGAGTCTGAATGCACATCACAGTATCAAAAATCCATGAGACAACAGCTCTTACTCTCAAATAAGACTCTAACCTTATTAGTCCACAAATGTTGCTCAGAAGTGCAACATCCTATGTTAATGAAGAATATGTATGTACAGTTCCTATGAAACTGTATTCTTCAAAGTGAGTAAAACCAAGCCTGCACATATAAAGTGTAGAGACATTTGAGTATTTCCCACCAGCAAACTCACAATCATCACTATGTTTGGTAACTGTGTGCAGAAGTGGGTAAGCATTAAACCAACTTACCCAATAGCTTTTGCAATATAACCAAAAGTGTTCACTGTGGCTCTTCGGATAGCTTTCTTGTGAGCTTTTAATAATTCAAGCAGTTCAAAGCAGATCCTCATCCATTCTCTTGCAGAAACATACTCTGCACCTCTGAAAGAGAATAAAGTGAGATACCTCTTTAGTGATGCGAGAAGTTTTTAAATAAAGCCACAAACTGCACCAGCTATTCATTTGCTATCAAGGGCAACAGCTTAAGCATTTCCTTTATTAGGTAGTTCAACAGCGTGTCTGCTAAATATCTCAAGCTTTATGCACAACTTCAGAAATATCAAGAGATATGACAACAAATACCCAGATGCCAAACTTGAGCTCTTGCTACAATAATTGCCCACACAGACGGTTAGGTATTTTATTATTACTCAACTCACCTGTCTGCAATACGTCCAACAAGATCAATACAATTTTCCTGTACTTTCTCATGTCTGTTCTTCAAAATAGGTGTCAGCCGTGGCAGCAGGTCTTTGATTGGTGGTGTCATCTTGTGCATACCTATTGAATTCAAAGAGGCACATTTAGTTTTATAGTGGTTTTTTATTTTGCCCTTGAACAGCCAAGTACAAAAACATACCTATAACATTCACAATAGCCTTAAGCGCTCCGAGTATGCTGCCCAGTACTTCAGGATATTCTTCACCCAGGTACTCATACAAAACAACACCCAAGTGTCCCATCAGTTTTTCCTGCAACCAAGTAAAAAGAGTTAGAAGGTAATTTTTCCTTCCCCTCTCATTACTATGACCTGCTAGAGCAAATCTGGAAGAGAAGCCCATACCTCTTGACAAGTTTTCATGACAACTGCAGTACGAGAGATCAGATCAGCAGCCTGCTGCCTGACTTTGGCTGATTTGTTGTTCAAACGCCACAAAACTGTACCACAGATCTGTGGCAAGTAGGGTTTAACTCTTTTGCCTAGAGCATTAACCACTGTGCCAAAACCATTCAGCATCACAGAATCCTGAGGGTAAAAACAACAAAGGAAAATCAGACAAACGGCAACACTGCACTTTAAATAAACTTGTCATAATCTAAAATTGCTTTTAAACTGCTAACATTCCAGAGATTGCTTCTGGACTTCACTGATTAGAGCACTGACATCTAAAAAGGGACTCTAAAAATCTAACTTAGAAGCACACATTTCTGTATAGTTAACAGTGAGATGGCTTACAATTACAGTGAACCAAATACTCCAACACCCTTGGCCGTACCTCTGTTGTCTGTTCCTGAAAGGCATACAAAATACCATCAATGAGCTGTTCTTCCAGTTTATGATCAATGTCTGCTGCCCCCAGATTTCCCATTATCTTCTCAATTGTTTCCATGACCATTTTTCTGTACTGCTCAGCCTCATCTTTCAGATCATCCACAATTCTAGAAATAATTTCTGCTGCTCCAACTTTATTTGCCAGCTCCACAGTTGTATCAACCAACTGAAATACAGAAATGAAACACAGAAATAAGCAAGCGTTGTTAAAATCTGCTTTCCACATCTTGAAAATAATTTCCCTAGTCTGAAGAAACACATTAAGCTCACTATAAAAACACTAGTTTTACCTTTAGAAATCATCCAGTGTTTTAAAGAACATTAATGGGGTGAACCACCCCACCTTGCAACTGATGAAAACTCATTCACAGGTGTAAAATGTTGTGATAACTTCCTAAGAACCTGAAAATCTTCTTAGCTATGGAACTTCTAAATTGCTAGTACAAACGAAAATCAAGTTTCAGGACACAGAAAAAAGTAACTACCAAGCCTGAACAAACACTCTAATTTTCTTCTACTGTAAATAATTTTTCAGCTAAAAAAACACCAAAAATACCTGTCTGTAATTTCTTCTGTCCAGTGCCATTCTGTGCTGCCAGAAATGTTTGAAGAAAGGTGGCAAGATTTCTGTTTTAATGTAGTTTGCTTCAACGCCATCCGTACCACAACACTGCTTTACCACCTGACAGGAAATAAATATCCAACAATTTTAATTCGGTGTAGGGTGTGGAGTGGGTGATTTGGGGTGGGTTTTTTTTGCTTTTGGTTGGTTGGTTTGGATTTTTCTTTTTATTTTAAGAAAAGGAAATACATACGTATTCAATATCAATGCTAAACTATCATTCTGACATACCTTCAACACAATTTTTTTCATCTCTTCATCAGGAGACTGGAACTCTCTGATAAGAATAAGCATGACTTCTCTGGTGTAGTAGTTTGCATACTCGGCGTCCATGAGTGGAATAAGGTAACCAATCGCCTTCAAAAAGGCAGCCAAACCCTATTCAAATGCAAAATATGTCTCTAATAAGTTACAGCAGGTACACATCCACTTTGCTTCAAACTAAAGAAAGTATTTTAGATTTACCTTTCCTCTGTGCTGACGTATACCCTTCCACAAGGGCTTCAGGACAGAATCAAATGACTCAATACCATAGGGAGTGGCTGCCTCAGCCAAGGCAGCAATGGCCAAAGCACTGATGGTGCGAACTTTCTGCTGCTCATCCACCAGCCCTGCAAGAAAGCAGGGTTTAGTACCATTTCCTGTAGTCGTGTCTTAAGTTCAAAATAGCAAAAATAGAGGAGCAGTGTAAAAGGGATTAATTTATTTTCAGGAATACTGAACCACTATTTGTCTTCATTCATCTTTCAGAGTCAGTTGAAATGTTTCTCAGTGTCAGAGGAACAACAATACCAGGACTCCACTGTCACTGTGCCTTACTGAGGTATGAAAAATTTTCCTGGTACGAAGTGGGCAAAAAAAAAAAAAACCTTTGTCTGGGAAAGCAGAACTTACCATGTTCAATAATTTCAACCAAGCTCCTGAGATGAGGCAGGATAGCACAACCCATAAGAATGGCAATCTGCTGTACAATCTTGATGCCAGTGTGCCTGGCCTGCCAGGATTTTTTGCTTTTACAGACAGCTTTCAAGAAGGGTAACAGAGAAGGAATGCCCAGAGCAGACGCAACAACGGCAAAGGCTCGAGCTGTTGTATTTCTGACATATTCATCCATGTTATCAATATCAGGTCGCATTGTGGAGATCATTGTTGCCAAACCAGCAGCCTACAGAACAAAACACAAAACACACCAACTGGATTTCTGAACAGCACAGTTAATTGTTCTGCCATGCTGATAAACATGCGGTTATATGTAAGCTAACTCAGTGCTTTAATAAAGGATGGAGTTTTACCTTAGCCAAGTTTGAGATAATTTCTCTGCCTTCCACTCTAGCATAGTAGTCTTCATCAATCAGCAGTGGTTCAATGACGACAAGGATCTGAAAAAGATAAACAAATGAGTATTTCCTTTCATTAATACTTTCTGTAGTGTATCTAGCCTTACTAGAGTCCATGGAACAGATGATTCCATTAATTCAAGCTTAAAGCCTTACAATGATCAGAAAAAAATTAAATCTATTACATCGTTTTTATAGCTCTTAAGTCTCTTAAGGACCTGGTCTGGAGATACTACCTAGATCACACAAGGTCCTTCCCACCTCCAAATATGCATATATCATATTTACATCATGCCTCAATACTATAAAGCCTACACTCCAATCACACCATAGAAACTTAAAAGTTTGACTTAAGAAATATGAAAGCAAATTATATTAAAAAAACCACGGTATCACCCTCCTTGATAGGCATATAAAATATAAAAGAGCAAATCAGATGAAATAGGAAACTGCAGCAGACCTTGTGTACATATGGTCGGACCAAGTCATCCAACTTGTAAAGAATTCTGTCGATGACTTTGACGAGCAAGTGACGCTCCTGATCTTCGAGTGTTGGTGACATCAGCAGAGGCAGAATCTGATTGAACAGCGGCCCTGCTCCAAATTCCCGAGCTTTATCAGTAATTTGCCGCAACGCAGCCTGAACAAAACCAGAAAACCTGCCAGTTAAACTAAGGGAACGACACTGAACAATCATAAAACAGATATTAACCAAGTTAAAATGGAACTGACTACACCCACAGGCTTCCAAATACGTGCTCCAACCACCACAGAACTATTTCAAGCAATTTTATGCTGATCCGTTAAAACACAAATGTGTGATGACAAACACTGTGTTGCTAGTGCCCAGGTGTTCCATTTTCAAGAAATGCATGAGCTTCTGAGCTAACACTGGCTCCATCTGGAAAGCAGCTTCACAGCCCTTGTTTGCCTCCAGGCAGCTTGGTGCTTGGTCAGTTTAGAGCATCTGCAGGAAAGACTGCTATTAAGCTGTCTCATGCTTCAGGACAAAATTTAAGTATGAGCTACACTAAGTAGCTGATTTAAGTGTAAAAAGCAAAATCCAGAAAATTACAAAGCCCTGTAAGCAAAACACAATACAAATCCAGTTTCTCGTAATTGTAAAAAAAAAAGTAATAGTTATACAAGCCCTACACCATTTAGTGACTGACATTACTGTCCAAAGAGCAGCAATAGTAAATTATATTGAGTAACAAAAGGCCACACAGATATAGAAGAGGAAGAAAAAGTACTAAACAGGGTGTGCTATTTTGGCTGGAATTGAGTTGATTTTCTTTACAGTCACTAGCATGAGGCTGTGTTCTGGATTTGTGCTGAACACAGTGCTGGTAACACAGGGATGTTTAGTTACTGCAGAGCAGGGCTCACCCCGAGTCAGGGCCTTTTCTCCCTCTCACCCCACCAATGAGAAGGCTGATTGGCAGAAGAAATTGAGAGGCAACACAGCCAAGACAGCTGGCCAAAAAGGCCCAAAGGGATGCTCCACCTCATATGGCATCACGCTCAGCATATAAGCCAGGGGGAAAGCTGGCCAAGGGTCACTGCTAGGGAACTGCCTGGGCATCAGTTGATTGGTGGTGAACAACTGTTTTCCATCTGTATCACTTGGTTTCTTGGGGTTTATTTCTCTCTTTTTTTTTCCTTTACTATTATTATTATTATTATTGCTGTTATTATTATTACTATTATTAAATTATTCTTATCTCAATGCACAAGTTTTCTCACTTTCACTCTTCTGATTCTCTCCTTCATCTTAGTGGAAGAAGAGAGGGAGAAGCAAGCAGCTGTGTGGGGCTTAGTTACCAGTTGGGGTTAAACCACAATAGATAGTAAAGCTCAGGAGATTATTTTAAAGAGAATCCCATGGACAACTGAAGCTAAACCTGAAAACAAACACCAATTATTGAAAAATGAGACTACACAAATGTATCTGACAATTCATCTTACCTTTCGCATGGGAGGTGTGCCATTCTTTATTTTCAGAAGTAATTTCATTATTTTTCTCTCCTTCTGTTCCTCAGGACTCAGAGTTGATTCATCAACATCAACCTACAAATAATACCAGACAAATAAGTGGGCATTGCTACATAATCAAAAGAAACCAGGGAAGTTAAATCAGCATGAGTGAAATCTCCTTTACCAGCAGCTTGTCGAAGTACTGGATATCATCTGGTTTCAGGAATGGCAGGTTGCCAGATGGCTGGTCATTAACGCTCTTCATAGTGCGGTCCTCTGTCTGCATGTGGAATCCTGTCATACCCCCCAGGGGCGTTGGAGTCGCTGTGAGCTTCCGAGCCGGAGTACGGATGGGTACGTAACCAGCTGGGGGGGGAAGAACCTAAAGCAAAAAGAACAAAATTCATTTTAATTGCAACAGATATACAAAGAGGAAGCCATCAAATACAAAACATTGCTTGAAGTTACAGCTTTCACTTTGTTTGTTTGGGGATTTGTGTGTTATTGCATACAATAGATCCCATGTTTACAGCAATACAAACAAACTCACCCTGACAGCTTGTATTTGCACTTCTCCTGACAACATTTCAGAAGAAAGATCACTCCCACTTCGATAATAAATTGTGAAGTCTCCAGGGATTAAAGAAGGACTTCAATAACCATATCAACAGAGTATCCTTGCTGTCTCAGTATTTGTGACTCTATTCCATGTTTGTCTACATCTGGACTTACTATTTCTATCAGTCCATAGAGAGTACATTTCTGGCCTTGACAGGCATTTCCAACACTGAGAAGCACAACAGTGATTTCCCTGTGAGATCACCTTTAGAACTCCCCCTTTCTAATGGATTTACAATACATCAGTAACCTAGTCAAACAAGTGTGTACAATCAATAATCAATTCTTAATGTGAAACATTCTACTTCTGGGGGAAAAAAAAAAAAAAATTGGTAATTCCTGGTATGAAAAAAACTTCATCATGGTCTGCTGTATTTTAATCCAGATAAATTACCTTATATCCTTCTGGAAACATAGCATCCAATTCCTCATCAGAAAGTGGTCTGTTTCTCTCATCAATTTCCCTCTCCCAACGCCAAGCCTGCAGTTGTTCAGGAGTCATGCTCATGATGTGACCTATATTCAAATTTTAAGAAAAAAGTATTTTAAAAAAATCCTTTGCATGCAGAAGCAATTACTTGTTTACTTAACTTTTAAATGCTCTGGAGTCAAAGTTTCCATAGCACCTGAACTCTGCAGCCAAATAGGATATCAAACTTTTAGAGAGCCTTTTATCATTTTTTTTGACAACTACACCGAACAGCAACAGACATGTAACCTTAGTCTCAATTCTCCTCCATAACTGAGGACATTACCACAAAAACAGTAAACTGAGCATACAGTGACCGCTTTCGTACGGGTAGGAGAGCAGGCTGGGCAGAGAAATCTGTTTCAAAAGACAATACAAAAGGCAATGCTTCATTCCCACAAAACCAATGAGCCTTAGACAAGGGACTGAGCTTACCTGGTGTAGGGGTTGCCATGTTCATAGCTGGTGTACCGATGGGTGTTTTGCCAGGTGTCAGAACAGGAGTGCTGCCACCCATCTGGCTCGCAGGTGTTTCATCCCAGCGTGACTTCCTTTTGCTTGCTCCTGGGGTTGGTGTCTCGCCTATGGAGTCACCACCTCTATCTGTACGAGGTGTCTCAGCCCATCCACTGCCATGGCCCGGAGTATCTAAGGAAAAACAAACCAAACTTTCTCAGAAAGCTGAACAGTAGATACTCCAACCATATTATCAATATTCAAATCCATTTGCACTGTCAAAATAACAAACAGCAGGCAAAAAGTAAAGACTACTTTGGTGAATACTGAAAAAATACAGGCATTACACTAAAAATATCCAACAGAGAACATTGTTTTATGAAAAAAGTATGTCATCCTCTTGCTGAACGTTAGCATAAAAAGATAAGATTCTAAAAAAAAGAGAACTACTCAGATATTCTAGGAATTGAACAAAGTACTCCATGTACTCCCTTGATAAAAGCATTAGGTAACAACAGTGTTTCACTGTTCTCTGACACAAGAGCCAGATTCAAATTAGGCAGGTGAGATGCTTCTCAAATTTGTTTCAGTAACAACCTCTTAAGAAAACACAAAACAATTCAAAAACAACACACACGAACATATTATGAAAAGTAATTCAACGTGTGCTCCTTTACACATTAAAATCCCAACCTGCAGCAGTCATTAGATATCACAAAACTTTGATTCAATTTTTGAGCCGAGATACTTTCACCGGATGCCAGTTAAGCACAGGCAGAACCCAATGCTACGAACTCACACAAGAACAATTCCCCACATCAACCACTAGATGTCAGAATATAATTACGTCTTGCCTGGCTTCGGAACTCACTGTTTACTTAAGGTGAAAAAATCCAGTACAATTAACCACTTAAGACTTATTATGCACCTCCCAGTTTGCCATAAATACCTCTTTCTGTTTTTGGGGTTTCATCCCATCGATTTTTCCGTGCACTGGAAGTGGCACCTCCATGGCCTGGTGTTGCGTGACCAGGCGTGTCCCGGCCAGGTGTTGCAGCTCCTGCTGGTGTATGACTGGGAGTTGGATCCCAGATTTTTGAGCCTGGGGTGGCACCTGGAGTTTCGCTACCCTTTGCACGGCCTGGAGTTTCATCCCATCGCAGAGATGGGGTGTGTCCAGGAGTCTACACAAGACGAAACAGATCGTATCAGTATCTCACACTATACAGTAAAAGACTGCTAGTTGTTCTTAAGTACAGCAGGAAACTTCTGACACTCGAGAGGATTAGCACTGATAATGTCTTCTGTAGACAGCTGATGAGCACCAGGTCATTACCTCTGCTTGATCCCAACTGGACAATTTTTTAGGTGTAGCACCAGGAGTCTGATCAGCTGTCTGATCCCAACGCCGTTTGCGTTTTGAAGGTGGCTGAGAAGCGGCTCCATTGACGACTTTAAGCTCTCCAGCTTTTGCTTTTTCAGCTAGTTGTTGCCTAATTTCCCTCTGTTCAAGAGCACAAAAAGAGAAACATAAGAACTCTTCAAATTACACCTTCAAAAGTTTCTCTAGCATCTCTTTATGCTTTTTCCAAAGCTTTGCTCAAATCACCTGCCATTAGTCACTGCTTTCATTTCAAAGCCACTCTTCAAATTCTCCTATATTGACAGAGCAGCTCTGTTTGAGGGGCTGTTTTTAAACTGATTTTTCAATAAAGGCCATTCTTGGAGCAAATGTGACTGCACAGAGAATATTTAAAGCTATCAGTTTCTGTCAACTATAGGTATATGCCTTAAGACCATTACCCATCTGTTTCAAACAAGTACCACTTCAGTAAGTTAAAGGTGAGTAACTTAGAAAATACGTTCACATGAGCTACATCCCATGACATAAAAAGAGCCCCGAGATTCTTATTTAAAATCCTGAGATGATACTGCTAAAACAGCACACTAACCCAGACTGTTTTGCATTTATCAATGGATCCATAAGCAGTAAGACTGTCAAAATTAGGAACTAATTCCTCAATTAAGGTAAGACAAACCAATGTTAGAAGTCACTGGAACTACAAGTTCTTGCTCCAATTAAAAAGATGGCACTGTAGGTATTACACAAGAAATCTGTTTATATTACCAATATATTTTTACCTATTAAAATTAAATTTAAAGCACATTTTTGGGTTTTTTTTTTCCTTTAATGTTTTTAATATTTAAAACCAAATGCCAATCTTATACAAGATATTAGTACTGCAACATCTGTTGTGGGTACTTCATCAAAAACCTTTCAAAACCTCCCTAGCTTCCATATACATAGAGCTCACAAAAACATCTCTGACACTGAGTAATTCTCAGTCACTGTTAGATTTTGTCTCTCCTCCTCTGAAAGAAAATAAACAAGAAAAAGTCCAAGTGCTACCAAAAAAAATCCAGATTAAAATATCTTGAGACTATTTTTCCCTGCATTGCTTAGGTATTACACAGAACAGATGTTTTTTGGAACTTTCATCTTTAAATTCTACTGACTTTCAACATCTGAAGAACATGATTTTCCAAAGAAAGGGGCTTTTAAGTCAAGACAAAGTCAAGAGAATTTACGTTCCCACTTTAACATGCTTTCAAAGGCTGTAACATGAAACTTGGACCAAGCAGAAAACCCTCCCCCTGCTCCACGCACCTCTTCTTTTGTTAAATGCTGTTCACGCATAACATCCATGTATGTTCTGGCATTCATTTTAGGGTCTGGAGTCTTCCCTCCTGCAGAAGAGAACAGCAACAGGAATGGAGCACAGTAAGTACAGGATAAGCAGAAACTATGGACTTCTACTGTCCTGCTCTAGTATTATATTATTCCATGATCATTTAATTTTACTTTTGATCGAAAATTTTTAAAATTACATGTATCTTACGTTTATTCAGTTTGCTGATCAATTTAACCTGTTTGAACACAAACATAACTACTGCAGTTTCAAGCAAATATTTTAAAGCCGATAAAAATGATAAAATGACAACACAGTTAAGAGTCTTCAGAAGTGATGGGTTCCTGGGTTGCTAAGCCGGAATACGTACACTTTCGTGCCTTTGTCTCCATCAGCAGTTCTGACTTCAAGCAGCAGAATAGAAGCCTAGAAAATTATCTCTTTACCATTAGTAACACTTTGGAAAGATATTTATAATCAAAACATTACCTTGTGTAAGCTGTTAAATCCTACTTGTTATCTGACTATAAATAACTATTGCATACCTAAATAATGTTTAAATTGTTTTATCATAAAGACCCATTTATAAGTTTGACAAATCTGGACATGTCTCACAGACCTTCTAGTGTCATATTGTAACAGGGCTTCATTAAAAATAAAAATAAAGCAAAATAAAAAACCCCAAAATACTGTTTGATGACACTTTCCCCCTCTTCTCAAGGTACACTTGTGATTGGGAGCTGAATGCAATACAGTACATACACCACCACAACAATACTCACAGGTAATGGGTTTTGTACACCATATGTTGTTTTATGCTCTGTATCTTGCATTAATTAAATTTTCACATACTTTAAAAGAAGCCCAACTTTATAGAAATGAGACTTGTCAAGAAAAACACTTTTCTTTAAGAAAAATGTGCAGATTTGCTATACAAGTGGTATAGCTATTACGCTTTAGGGAAAAAAATAAACTTCTTAAACATTTCTATGCTGAAGATCACTGCCCAAATGGCTGTGTCTTTCTGACACTAGCTTTGATAGGACTTTCCTTTGGAATACTTTTTCACCATAATCTACACAGGATGTGTTGAACTGCACCCTTAAGAATGCAGACAGGACTGGCATATAGCAGTACTGCTGTAGGAAAGAAATTAAGGACAGTTAGTATGGGCCTGTGAATTCTGACAATACATGTTTATATCAATTACAATTAAGCAAGTAAAATAATTAATATCCCTATTAATTCATGCAGGCTGAAATTCTCATTTGTAAAACCTGCAAAATAGCTACTAATTTTAAGCCAACAGGCACCTTACTGCCACACGTGAAACTCACTCACCTGAAGAAAATTTCTCAGACCCACTAACACCCCTTCTCCTGACTCGTATTCTAAAATTACCAGAACAGACTTGAACTATTAATAGTATCAAAGTCTTATATATGCTTTTGCTTCTTTTAGCTATACCACCTAAAATTTACATAGGATGGTAAGAATAGGTGCTCTACTAGCATTTCAAAAGCAGTAACCCTGTAAATCTATAACTTGGAATGAAAACTATCAAGGTACTGAATGAATCTGAGCACTCAATACACAAGTCGTTCAAAGTACAACGCACAACCCAAAACAAAATGAAAAGAGAAACCTTTAACCCTTTGTGTTTCTATGGCAATGGCTCATTGACAATTTTCTTGTCCTTCTACCTGGAAAGAAAACTCGTATTATAAAGATGAAGAATATGGCATCTAAATTTTCAACCAAATCTCTATGAAAAGGGGATGTTTAAAACAAAACTAAGTTTATAAGCATGCCAACAGAAATCAAAGGGCTAAAGACAAAAATTTCATAAAGGGTATAGAAAAGCCAAAATAAATTACCATCTGCAAAAGGATCAAGACGCTCAGGGGAAATTATCATCATCCGCCTGTGCTTTTTGTACTCATCTTCCCGATCTGCAATCTTTTGAGGACGGTGTTCTGCAAAAGGATCATACTAAAAACCAAGAAAGCCTGTTAGTCACAGATTTATGAAGACCAACATGAAAAGTGTCTGGTACTGTATTCATTTTCAGTATTATTTAAAAGACCTAAATTATTTTTTGCCTCAGCTATGCAGGAATGTCAAAATACTACACTAACTTAAAGTCTTTCCCTTTCTTTTTACAGGGTGACTTAACACTACTTCTTGTGCTTTTAAATTTTACAGAAAAATACTCCAGGAATATAAAACTTAGTTGATTACATTTCCCTTAAAAAATGAGAAGCATAAAGGACATTACATTTCCCAGTTATTTTAATTTAACACAGTATCTGACTTCCATAAAAAAAATTTCAATAGTTTAGTTTCTATATTCATATTGGCTTTACATGCACAAGTGCCAATCTTTATCACCCTGTGGAATTCCAAACTAAAGCAATAACAAGCTTAGAGCAACATTTAAAAAACATAGTCCTTTACACACATGTCGTATTTCCAGAAAACAAGACCTGTTATTAACACCTCTTTTCCCCAGTGCCTGCAACAGTAGTTCATTGTGCCTTCAATTAAGACGTACCTGTTCAGTAGACTGTGGTATGTCATTAAGCAATGCCACTGGAGCATGGTACCCTGGCTTCTTCTGGCCAAGCAAACTTGTGGAAGGGTAGTCATCATCATCCTGTCAGTAAAGACACGGTGAATTTGTCATGCTGGTATTGTATTTAGATAAACTAACATCAAATGAACATGTTGTGGTCATAGAAAAGATGAAAATGGACAAGTAGAATAGGTAATTCAAAATTTTAGCAAGCTTTCTTATATAGCTTTTCTTATTATTCCCAAACTGGTGAATCAGATAAACCTACTCATAGCACTAAGCAGGCTCAGGTATTCTGCAATATGCTATATTTAATCAAGTATGCTATCTACACTAATTAGACTAAAAGTCTGTATTTCATATTAACCCTACCATTACAGTTCCCTAGTGCAGAGATATTAAAACAATTTCTTAGAAGTCAGCTACATATATATATATGGAACAAGACTTAATAACTCTATAAAAAAGGTTCAGAAACAGTGAAAAATTTAGAAATAGATTCATGTTAGTTTAGTTATACTTACTCAATCACAATGGCAATAACAAGCACTTGCTTTTGCTATCTATTTCTTCATATTAGTAGTCAGTTTCTATTCAATGATTTATAGCAACCGGAAAGAAAAGCTGCTCATAAAACTATGAAACTTTTTCAGTGAGGCCCAGAGTAATGGAAATTTTAAATTAAGGCATTCTTAGAAGTCTGTAGATGACACAAGTACATCACTAAAAAAAACACCTCATGTGTCAACCAGTACTAAACCAAACAATCTTCCTCATTCTGAGAAATATAATTCTCTCAGTGTAAGATGTAGTTGCCTATGCATTTATGATAAGACCTGTAGATCTGACCCTTCCTGCAACTGAAAATATGGTCCAATGTTTAACATCAGAAATTAACATTAGGTAATCTTACAAACAGGATACACAAGGAGAACACAATACAGTGAAAAAGCCAATTCTCAAAAATGGCTCTGAAATTTGAATCAGAAATCTTAAAACAGTCACTCAAGTTGGCTGGTTGAAGTTTTAATAGATTTTTTTACCATCATTTGTAATCCTGGCAGCAGTAACAGAACAAAGTTAATTATTCCAGTCAAGGCTAACATTAAGTACCAGGCCACAACTTTCTATCTTCTGCTCGGGCTGACAAGGCTCTCAAAGCACAATTCATGAAGTACAAGCCAGACTTAGAACTGCAGCCCTAACAAGAAGGATTTGGGGGAGCTGTTGGAAGAGAGGCTGGGCATGACCCAGCAATGGGCACTCACAGCCCAGAAAGCCAAAGGTGTCCCAGGTTGCATCCAAAGCCCCGCAGAGAGCAGGGCAAGGCAGGCGATTCTGTCCCTCAGCTCCGCTCTGAGATCCCACCTGGAACACTGCATCCAGCTCTGGGGGCCCCAGCACAGGGAGGACAGGGACCTGGTGGCGTGAGTCCAGAGGAGGCCACCAAGATGATCAGAGGAACAGAGAACCAACCTCTCCTCTGAGGAAAGGCTCAGAGTTGGGTTTGTTCAGCCTGGAGAAGAGAAGGCTTTGGGATGACCTAACTGCAGCCTTCTAGGACCTGAAGGGAGCCTACAAGAGAGCTGGAGAGGGACTTTTTACACGGGCAGGTGGTCACAGCACGAGGGGGAATGGCTTTTACTGGACATTAGGAAAATAATCCTTTTCTGTGAGGGTGGTGAGGCACTGGCACGGGTTGCTCAGAGAAGCTGTGGATGCCCCATCCCTGGAAGTGTTCAGGGTCAGGTCAGATGTTGCTTTGAGCAACCTGGTCTAGTGAAAGGTGTCCCTGCCCATGGCAGGGGGGTTGGAACAAAATTATCTTTGAGGTCCCTTCCAACCCAAATCATTTTATGATTATGAGCTTCCCAGATAAGACATACTTGGTCCACTATGGCTTTAATGACAACTGGTTTTACTTCAAGCAACTTCTACTAAAAATTACTCAAAACCAATTCTGAAATAATTATATTGCATGCCCTAAACAAAGAAAATAAATAAAATCACTTACATCTTCCAATTCAGTTGCTGCAATAGAAGTGACATATCCCGCAAATCTGCTGTCACTGCCACCATAAATTTCTTGATCATAATATCCCGTGGAATCAAGGCCTACTCCTTGTGCTTCATCAAGAGCAGGCTTTTTTCCTTGAATTTCTCGAATTTGTGCTTCGATGTCTAGAGTAAAGACACACACACACAAAAGTATTTTTACACATACATACAAAATGTTGTAGTCATGTTACTATGTACGACAAACCGAGTTTTTCGCCCAACCTGAAAGATTATCGCTAGAGAAATAAACATATATGACTCACAAAACTGTAAAATCGTGTATTTCTAAGCAGCTTTTCCTCAAGTCTTAATATGATCCAGTACAGACCACCTTAACTGTGTGGCCTAAAGCAAACTATTTAACCCACTGTTACCATATCTCATCTTCCAACAGAGGTAGCAGAGAAGATAAATTTACACCACAGCAGTATTTCTTAACACTACACTCACAGAACCCTTTCACGACAAATGTAATCCTCTCATTTAAAAAAGCCTTTCACAGTGTTATCACCAATTTTGCTAGTTTAAACAACTCTGCTCAAAAGAACTACTGCGCAAGTTCTCAAAACTGACATTTAACAAAACAACGTTGTATTGTGTTTTCTAACATATTGCAAAGCTCTACTATCTTTGAATAAGTAAATAAAAAACCCAACTCTAATATGCCACAGGGTAACAAGTTAATAAAAAAACCCCAAAATTTAGGACGAGTTTCTTTTCACTTTGGCAGCTCAAATGTTATTTACTCATCATTATTCCTGCCTGCACTACCATCTTTGAAGACTCTACTGTTCTTCTGGATAACGAAACACCCTTCAAGCAGGACAAACGGGAGCTTTGCCATTCTTGCACTGTATCAGGATCTGACTCTAATCAACTCTGGTGGCCATCTTTGACCTTAGATATTTGGTACGTTCAGAAAGAACATTAACTTCTTAATCCAAAACCTCAGAACCAAATTAAACCATGCCTTCCTCCCATCTGTTGTACTGCAACAAGAAAATAAATTGCAGTAATCCAACTATCTTCAAGAAATGTAACTGTAGGTATATTGAGGCATAGCTACCTGTGTAAAAATCATTACTGATTTTATGTGAATTTTGAGTTCATAGATATGGAAAGACAATTATCCATACAGCATAAATATCACTAGATAAAACAATTACTTTAACGGCCAAGAAAACACCCAAGAGGTGCATTTCATGGCTGCAGGAATACAAAGGATCATGCTTGAGAGGAAGAACCGGATTACATGGTCTCAAAAGAGTCTTTCGACATCAATAATTCTGGGATTCACCCTCTCCCACCTGAAGTGGTATTGACTGCTAAATAACTTGAAGGAAATTTGTCAATTTACAAAAAGCTACAGGAAATTTTGTTCACAAATAATCTTAAATCCTGAGTATTCAGTAGTTGTTTACTACTGTTGCTCACTTCTCTTTGCAGGATGAATAAATTTAACACATTTTTCCCACCAAGTCATCTTGCAAACGACACTATACAATATTATGCAACATGCGCTAAGAAACCTGACAAAAATTAAAATAAGAAGACTTTTTCTTTAAAGCTAAGATAATTACTAATGCAAATTATTGGATCAGAATTGCTTAGTTTAACTGTCAACACTGCAAACTTCTAGCCTTAACGTCATAGCTGGGTCCTTTTCTTATCACAGACTGCCACTAACCAAAAAAAACCCCAACAAACAACCACAAACCCACTGTAAGCCAAATTATGCCTCCTGTACAAAGGCATCTTTTCTAGAGAGGCAACTCAACAGAGTTTTACCTGACAAATCTTTGCCATATAGCTATGAGTGAGAACAGCAGGACTGTGTTCACTTAGAAAGAAACACTGACTTCATGTGAAGCACCGTAAACCTGGCAGCAAAGCAGCAATTCCTGCACCGGCCTAGTGAAGAAAACCAGCAGAAATATGTTTCTAAACTCATCAAGAGTTCCATGCACAGAAGATATACCCTAAAGGCTGATAAGGAGAACTTTGCTCCAGTCACTTCAGGGCTTCCATTGAACTTTGGCAGCTTTCTAGAGCAGAGTAACTTGGACAGTCAGCTCTGTGTTAGAGAAACTCATGATGTCTTAAGCTCATGAGAAGCTGAAACCTCACAAGCGCCTTATACTGCTGGCCACGAGCACCTCCTGAATCCTGCCTGCGGGTACATCCTGCTCCCTCTAAAATCCTGCACAGCCCAGGGCATTCCTGTAAGTCCAGAACTTGGAACACATTGTTCCCTAATGCGTTAGTTCCTGGAGAAGCAGCAGAAAGAAACTACTGCCAAATTAGGTCTCTTTCTCTTGCCCACAGAGGTCTCTGATCACCTCCAGAGGTGTATGTATCCTGATTACAGTGTCCTCTTAAGGTACCCCACTTCTGTGGAATCATCCTATGGCACGGCTAGGGAGCCAACGCACCTCAAGCACCTTCTGTACGGATTTTTTTTTAGTTATTTCTGTTTCTTCCAGAGAGCAGATGAAGCTCCTGATTCCTTTTGCAGCCTGGTGCATTGCAGTACTGGGGTGGAAAGGAATACCTGAAGCTTCCATGTCGACCGAGGACAACACTATCAGCACGAGTGGGTGCTTTGAGAGCACACCACCACCATTTCCCTTATTTCCAAAGAGCAGTTACTGGAACTACAAACACCCTGCCTCTTTAGTGGCACACTAAGGCCTGACTGAACATCCACAGCTGTAACCAACTTCAACATGAGAAACAAAAAGCCTACGGATCTTGCCTACAGGATCATCCTGCCTCTCCATCACCTGTTCACTGCATCAACCTGCCCATACAGCTCGAACAGATAACACAACAGCAAGTACCCTGCCCTGCAGGATGGGCCACAGACTTGCTTGTGCATGGCCTTCCACCTCTACTATCACCAACAGAGTTAAGTAAAACAAACGGGGGATTTCTGCAGCAACAGTGTTAATACAAAAATATTTTCCTATTGATAGTTCTGTAGGGGTTTGGGTTCTTTTGTTTTGTTGGGGTTTTTTCTCTTTCTTGAGGAATTTTCCCCATAGGTGTGGCTGATGGCCCATCATGACTGGATACTTCACAGACAAAGGGGGTTATCAGCTCAGGGGAGAAGGCCGGTGGCCGCTCTCTCGTTACCTGGGAGTGCCCAGGCGGGGGGAAAATACCGCGAGACAGGAGACGGCAGGGCGGGGAGGGGGGGAAACAACCCTCTCTCCTGGGTCTCGGACGCTCTCTCGACTGGAGAGGAGGAAGGAGGCGGCCGAGGCTGTTTGGAGAGGAGTTTTTCGGCTGTCGTCGGGGACCAGCCTGGTCCTGCTTCTTTTGCCGCGGGTGAGCCCCTGCTCGTAAGAGCAGCCCTTCAGACTGAGACCTTATTAACACCCACCTCACTGAGGGAAGGACTTTCTTACCATCTGCCTGGGTGCCCCGATCCCTCCTCTGCCTGCCTCCCTGGGAGCCCGGCCCTCGCCGCTTCTTTCGGGGCTGCGCCCAGCCTTCGCTGCTCTGTAGCCCCGCACCTCCTGCCTGCTGAGACCTCCCGGGGATTCTCCCACTGCGGCTCCAGACCGTGATACATCTCCTCCACCATCCCAGGACTTCTGCCCGTCTCTGCCGTCCCAGCTTGCCGCCGGAGCGCCCCTGCCAGCTGTGACCGGCACGGCGACAAAGGGGAAGGTGCCGCGGCCGAGACGGTTTCTTACTGGGTTTTTGTGGTTTTGTTTTGTTGTTAATACCAAAATTGTTGTTGTTTGTGCCTCATTAGATATACTAGTAAAGAACTGCTATTCCTATTCTCATATCTTTGCCTGAGAGCCCCTTAATTTCAAAATTATAGTCATTCGGAGGGAAGGGGGTTTACATTTCTCATTCCAAGGGAGGCTCCTGCCTTTCTTGGTAAACACCTGTCCAAATCGAGACAAGTTCTTACCAACACTTAACATACTAAGGCCTTGTTCTCTAACATTCTTTTTAAAACAGCTACATTTAATGGAGAGGGTAGAAGTCTCATTTACTGTTGGCCTTCTCCTTTAAATTACAGGGATTACATCTGTTGGCAGGGTAAGGAGCATTCTCATTCTCCTACAGCAAAACCTGCTGGGTTATCTATACCAAAAAACAAAGCCTGCATAGGGTCAACAAACCTTACTGATGGCCACCCTAATTTTTAGCTAATGCCACACAGCCTCCAGGTGCCAGTTTAAACGAAGCATTCCAGAGAGAATACCCATTTGACGTGCACAAAGCCCCCTGAACCAGGGGGCCTGTAGCCACAGGTAGCCTGTGTTTGGAAAGCATCACATATTTAGGTGGAAAATGCTATTTTGACATTCAAGATGTGTTTGCCTTCCTTGAGCTAACTAGCACTGCCTTGAAAAAGCTCACACCGCATTTAACAAAGCACTTCAATAAAAATCAAATTAAGAGAGAGTAATCACAAAGCTTAAAGTTATATTGTGCAAAGCAAACTAATGACTTAGGCAACCAACAGAAACTTCAGGAACAGGCAGAGGAACAGTAAAGGGAGTGGGATATAAGGGGAAAAAAAAAAGAGGAGAGGGATAATATTCTACTGATCATTCCTTTTCTGTATTTTACTCTATTATTTATAATTTTGGTGTTTTAGAAGAAGTAACTTTAGCGTGCAGTTGATTTGAAACATACCATAAATGCTGACTATAACTAAAGTCAACACATGCGGATTAGAAGTCTCTGACCATCTAGCTCACAGAGAGGCTTTCTCCAAGTGTGTGCTCTGTTACCATACATGCAGTTCTACTCTCAGCATTCAAAAATAAAGAACACCCTGTGCTGGAGAGGTATTTTACAGAGTGAACAGGTTCTGTGTTTTCAAGTCTTATCATATTTTTGCACATTTAGCTCGCTCTTTTATGGCTTTATTTTTAGCTACTTTAGCATGTTTGAAGATATCTGTTCTTTTCTGAGCAAGAAAAGAAATTCAAATTAAAAACGACCTTCAACAGCACTGAAAGCTCAAGCATTTACTGAAGCTTTAAAAGCTGCCACTTAAAACTTTGCTTTTCAGCCTCAAACACAGAGTTCCCCTATAACTATGTACCTGACGCGACCTCCAGCTGTTTTGATGCCTCTTTCAAATTGTGTCTTGAACACATCAATCAATAAGTGTTTAACAAACAGTATAAATATATTAAAAATATTTTAAGATGATTTACTAACAAACAAAGATGATTTAGAAAAAAAACAAGTAAATTCAAAAGATTAGTGAGGAACTGAAAAAAGGTAGGATAGGATTTGGAAGTAAAATAATCGAGCTGCTCAGCTAATGCCCCCATGCTGGGAAAGACCCTTACATGACCATACCCCGTTATACATATTTTTTACTTAACTACCCTCCCCCTTAAAACCTGTTCTGATACAGCACTAATCAAAACACTGGAAGCATGTCAATGTTTTCACTGAAGTCAATGCATCACCATTTGCTCCAATAAATAAGCAATTTCAGCTTGGGGGGAAAAAAAAAAAGAGCAAACTTCAACAATTCTATTATTTTATTATGAAAATCTCTTTAGGTAGTAGGAGAGGCAGAGCAGTGTGATGGGTTACACTCCCTTGGGTAGTATCTCATACAACCCTCATGTATGACATAAGCGTCATACATTTGTATCACAGCGTATAAACAAAGGACAAGGCAATTTCTGTAATTATACAGAAATACCCTAGAATTCTAAAAAAAAAAAAAATTAAAATTAAAAAAAAAGTAAGGACAATAGTTTAAGCTCTTTTTCATCCCTAAAGTCAGATTAGGTCTGTAGTGTTAAAAACTACATTAACCCCACTGCCACGGGAGATGATGGCTCTCCACCTGAAAAGCTTTTTCAGTGCAAAACTGAAAAAAAAAAATTTAAAAAAATCCTAAAAGACAATGAGTACCTCAGCGCCCTGCCTACCTCACAGTGCACAACCACCATCCAGAGGTGAATTCCCTTAGTGAATTACCGATATATATTAAGACAAAATACCGCAGATCACCCATCGTACACAGAAACACAAGTGAAAAAGCCCAAAGCAAAAATACAGAAGCAGTGTAATTCTACAAATTATTCTCCGCTGCCTGAAGATACTTAAGCGCAGGGCAAGCCGCGGTCAATGCCCACAAAGACAGCTTTTGATTCACACTGAGAAGAGCTGGGAGCAGCAGTGCACACAGGCACACGGCTCCTTCGAGAAGAACACACCGCCTGGGAAAACCCTCGCCCGCTAAATCGCTCAGAGAGCCGCTTTCCTACGTCAACACCCGGCCGGCAGGAAGTCTGTGTAAAATGGCAGCTCAAATGCTCCAGACCTCACGCTCTTTCCCCTCCTTCGGGGCACTTTTCTCAGCAAGCACCGCGGCGGCTTCCAGCGGGCAACACCCGTCCTCCCGCCCTGTCCAGCCCCGTTTACAGAAGCCGAAGGGCTCGGGCAGGGGAATAAGCGTGCGTTACTGGCATTTCCGATGCGAAACTCGCATCAGGACCGCGGGGTTTTCACAGAGCACCGGCTGAGGCCCGATGGGCGAAAAGAGGCCGGGGGCGGGGAGTTCAGCGACCGAACTCCCCCGCACGGGCCGGGCCTGGCCGCCGCTCCGTCCCCCGCCAGCACAGCGAGAGCTCCCCCTCATGCCCGTCCCCCGCCCGACTCGGGCACGGCGCTGACGAGCGCAGCCGCCATTACACACAGGCCCGACCCGCCCGGTCCCCGCCCGACGAGCCGCGCCTGACGCTGCCCGGAGCCGAGGAGAAACACAAGCAGCGGGCGATGTCCGAGCGCGGCCCCAACGGGCGCGGACACGAGGCCGTCCGTGGTATTTTTACCTTCGTGGGTCTTGGCGATCTTCGCCATTTTGTGCAGCGCCAACGACGCCGAGGCGGAACTGGCGCGGCCCCGCCGCTTCCGCCACACGGGGCCGCCAGAGCCAGCAGCGCGCAGGCGCGGCCACGGTCCCGCGGGCCGGGAGCCAGGCCCCGCCCACCGCCTGACGGATGGCGCGCCCAGCCAATGGCCGCGCGGGGAGCCGCGGGGGCGCGCGCTGAGCCCAGCCCGCCGGGAGGGCACTTCCGGCGAGCGCGGTGGGAATGGAGGCGCCAATGATGGCACTGACTCCTGAAAACTTCCTTCCCGCGGACACCGGGCTCTTCCCGGGGGCTGGACCCACTGGAATTTGGGTGCCCAGCTCTGTTTGCCAAACCGCTTGACCTGTGTTTCATCTGGTCAGGGTAACTGGCTCAGTGCCAAGAAGCGGATCGCTAGATGCCAGAATAAAGCAGATACATGTTTATTGCCACAAGATGGGGGCATAACCGGCTTACAGCCCTTCAGGCAGGTCAAGTCTGTTCAATATTTGAGTAAGGGCCCGAAAGAGGAAAGAGCAGCTGTGTTTACAAAATTGGCAGATGACACCAAACTGGCCAAAACCACTGGCAAGTGGAAGAAGGAATTGAGAATCATCTCACATTGATTCATACATGAAATAATCTAAGATCAAGGAGGTAAGCTTTAACAACAAAAAGCAGAAGTTACTACATTGGAATTTTAAGTCACTATATGAATTCAAAGTGGCAAGAATTGTCAGAAACTGATGGCATGGGAAAAGCAAATCAAAGCTATATGACGATCCATAGCAACATGCTGCTGCAGTGGAAGTAAATACATTAAAAACTGTGTTGCATACAAAACCTGGAAAGCAATCATTTCATTTAGCTCAGTCAAAGCCACTGATGGAGTTCAACAGAGACATGGGCAAACTCAATACAGTCTAGAAGAAAGGAGGAACAATCAGATGTTTATGAACATGACCTAGGAATGTAAACAAATTGTTTAGCTGTTCTGCAATAACTGACCTCATACCACTTCCACATTTCATTTGGGAATTATTAACTTTTTTCCCCCAGTTCTGTTGATGTGATATACACACATTTCAGCATCACTGTCTATTGTACACCTAACAGCTGAATGGGATTGATTCTGTCCACGTGCAAAGCCCTGGGAACTCTCTCTTACAGCCAAGTGTTGTGAACAAGCTAATTTTTTATTGTCTCAACTTTTAGTAGTAGTAAAACACCAAGGCTGGCTACACAACCTAAGTACAAAGTCCATGATTCCTTAATGATACAACACATCAATGGTATTTCATAACAGTGTAATACGTAAACTTACATAGTTTATTTACTATCATGCTGTTTTACTGTACACCTGCTAAGTCCCTAATCTCCTCAGAAGTCTTTGCAACAAGTGAAGTCAACTTGAGGACTTTAGATCGAGTAAAATGCATAAACTGTTTCCAAAAGAGGCCATAAATAAATGATGGCAAGACTCATATTGACTCCTCACTAATCACTTCCCTTATGAAGGTTGGTAGTTCACATTATGGCTTTTTGAGGGTTGTCTTAAAAAGAAAATAATGCGAAGCTCACGTTTTTGTGTTAATATGTGTATTTGATTAACCAACTGATCTAAAGATCTGTCTTTGCTTTTGTGTTGATTGGTTTGCAGGAGTTTGCTCAACAGTTCTGCTTGTAATAATTTACTAACTACATGTACTCAAATGTTCCTAAGAGTGACTGTCACTTGAAGGTGCAGAAGGCCTTCTGTTCTTTATTCTCAGTGTTATTAAACTGACACTCTGCATGTCTAGAAAGATGCACTTGCACATACTCATAGGCTACAAAAGGAGATATTTACCAAGCTGCCCAGGGACATGTGACAGCAAGGTTGAGGCAAACTAATTCTCTACTGCAGGAATTTAATGCATGTAACTATTTTAAGTAAATGTCAGATGCTCAGATTCACTACTAAGATCAATTTGCAGTAACTTTGTTTCTTCAGCTTGACTTCCAACTTATGTTAAGCGGAACAGTTGCAATATTACATTTCTTATGTTATTAAACAGAACTGAGCTCAGGGATGAGGTCCCAAGGAACACTTTAAAGTAGTCATTTTGGAATATGCCATTTCACACATAAAAGGGAGTTAGGTGTTGTGAGAGCTAACAGGAATTGTGCTGTGATGAAACAATGAGAAAACTGCCTTTTGCTTGTGTCTCTTCCATGTTTTTCCACCAAATTCTGTATGCTGCCCTGGGTTCTTTGTGCCTGCCTGTCAAATCCCTGAATATGTACTTTTGCCTCCTGAACATTAACTCCATCACACAGCTTCCATAGGATACGGACAGGGCTATCACTTAGTGGTTTACCAGTCCTACTGAGTTCCCATCCCTTTCTTGCACATACAAGTGTACACACAGTTCACAGAGATTCCTGTAGGGATTTGAAACAGATCGGATTTAAGAGCCCATAAGCTTTGCAGATCTGGAATCACACCTAAGTAACCGACCTTTGAGGTCTCACTTTACGTAAGATTCAGGTCCAATTTCATGGGCAGCTGAAGCTGTTGCTAGCTGGCACTGCTGCTGAAAGAACTATCCAGACTCTTTGCCTGTCCTTGATCGACCCCATCTATTGTGCCAGTAAAAGTTTCTGGCAGCGGTTCGCTCAAAAAAGGCAGTCTTTTGACTACAGCCTCATGCTGCTTCTTCCAAAAATAACTTTTTATTTGTATTCATTTTTTCCACAATGCTATAAAGAACTGTACAATGAGCTGACATTATGCAACAAGCTTCAAACCTGGTCTAAACTCCTTGTCCTTCACTCTACCTCAGGTCTGTGCTTAGCTTCATGTGCCAAGGACAATTCACTGGCATTTGTGTGTCTATTAAAGATAAGGGCAGAAGTTCTTAAAACAAAGAGAGGAAATATTTAACAGTAGCAGCTATGTTTCAACTCTGTAGAAACTTGTCACACAATATGAGCAAGAAAAAAATAGCACAAAATAAAATCTCTTCCAGTCCCATTTTTGCTTCTGATGTCAAGAAGAAATAATGTAGAAAGGATCCTTTTTGTCATTGGAAAGCCAGTGAGTTAAAAAACACACTTTGGATGATAAGCTTTTTGGAGGGGTCCAAATGAGGGCTGCTTTGTGTTCTGCGGGACGTGCATAACCTGAACACAAACCACCCCTGCTTTTGTGTCTCTGCTGGTAAGGACAGGCTGAGGAACATAAAGAGGGGACGAGGCTGTCATCTGTGGGCTCCCCTGAGGGAGACTGAGGGTGTTTTTTTGTAGCTTTTATGCCAAGAGGAAGCAGGGTTCAGACCCTGTGTCCCAGCTAGCACAGTCCCCAGGGCTGGCAGAGGCAGGGTGGGTAAGGGCTGCTGCAGACATGGCTCCCCCCAAGCAGCAATCCTCCTGCAGCGGCCCGAGCTGAGCCCGGGTCTGCGTGGCTTAGTGCAGATCATGTTCTTCCTTAGCAGTTAAATAAATACAGACAGTACTATTTTGGAAGTGGGACAGAGAGTAAGAACAGAGCAGCTGGATTTCAAAACTGGCTGTGAGCAAGAATGCACTGAGATTTAAACCTTTTTTGGATTTACAGGCCCATCAAAATCTTATGAATGTGTAACAAGCCTAATCCTTTACACAATACGTTTACAGCCAAATACTTCAATTATTACTAACACCAAGTTCACTGGTGCTGTATGAAATAGAAGAAAATTTATGTGATTTTATATCCCGATCCATCCACTTAAGTGTGAAACAGTAAATCTCTCCTTAATTCCTAGCTGCATTATTTGCAGAGCATGTAACTAGCAACTTAATTATCACCCATGTTTGTAGATCATTTTCCCAGCCTACATGTATAATTGTGAGATATTTTGAGATCTTTCAAAGACAAGTATTATTCAAAACTCATTTATAAACAGGAACACAATGGCTGTATTTTTGCTTTCCTCAGCATATCCCTGGCTGCCTAAGGAACATACTAAACCAGCTGCTCTTTTCAGTCATCTGTAGGAATAAAGCTGAATAAATTGTGTAAAAAAGTAGCCTCTCTATACACAGGGATATGTTCTCCTCATTGAAGATTGACTCTTTACCCACTGAAAGGTGTCCTTAAAATTCCTAATTATTTTTAATAGTATAAACCTCATAATCAGAATTTAAACCTAACATTCTAATGATGGTAGTGTTACGCAAAGTAGCATGTAGAAAAAAAAAGCTCTATGTGGTTATACAGTACATCTCTTTCTAGTGTATCAGAAATGTCTTGCATCCCTCTGGTGTTAAGGATTAATTTGGGCCACACTTCCTGTCAGAGTCAGTAAATGCAACTCTCTCTTCCAGCAACAGGCATCAAGCAAGGTTTAAGAACTTTAATCCTGAGCCTACCAAGAGAAAACAAAGGCAAAACCCCCACAAAGTGCCTTAGACATCCATCACCTTGGACTTCTCAACACTTGACTCTTCAGTTATTCTAAACACTGAAAGACATCTGTCTTTTTAAGAGGTAATTCCTGATCCACGGAGCAAGCTGGAATGACAGACACAGAACACTCTCCCAGGCACAGAATCCAGCAAATAACAGCAGCACTCGTGGAAGCTGAAAAACACACAGATGAGGTTAGTAATAAGGGTTAGGGGAGGGGAGGACAAGATAGGATTGGGGTTTTGTTTGTCCTTCTGGCTTTGCAGTTTGTTTTTCACCTCCACTGGAGAACATGGGTTTTTACTGATTTCTGTTTTTCATCAAGTTAATAGAAACATGCTGCAGGATAGCTTATCTGAAAAACACCATACACTGAGGTGGTAAAGTAAAATCAGCTCCATTTAGTCTCTGTCATCCAAATTAGTCGTGTGCTTATTTAATAATGAGTGGGTTTGCTAATGGCAAGGACGCTGGCATAATTAAAAGGATCAATTTTCTGAAGAGAATGTTGTTGTAGGCTTATATAATGGAACTGTTATTTTTGTCCAGAAATCTTCTCACTTCTTACTGCATTCAGCATTCAACAGCTTTAACTAAAATGGCTTCATTTACATTGAGTGTAAAATTCTAGTTGCAGTTAAATGGGTGGGAATGGAATCCTCCTGTTGTCGAAGAGACATTGCTGGCAATGTATCCAGGCTGGTTTTCTAGTGCACACAGACCAGACACAATTCAAGTTCAGGACGTGAAAATACTAGTCTTAGTTCAAGACTCCCAGTCAAGACTATACCGGCAACTAAATTTAAAAAACAAACAAACCAAAAACCCAAGCCAACCCAAACTATTTTATGGAAATAGATTTTGCAGTCTTACCTTTCAACAATTAACGTGTAACACATATTACACAAAATATGAAATGTGGGACGAGTTATATTTAAACAGTAGGTCTCCAATCGCGGAGTAATTGTAAAACACGCTTTCCTTGAGGGAGCCTGCATTTGGAAGGTGAATTACGAGAAAGCTTTAAGTAATGAGTTCGTTGTTTCAGCCTGTCAAACGGTGCTCTGTGATTACAGCCAGGTCTCTGGCCGTACTCTTAAGCTGCTGCTGACTGTAGCCCCGAGCACGCACCGAGCAGAAGCGGGACGAGCACCAGCGACTCCTCCCGCGGAGCCCTCGGGTCAGGCGCTCTGCGGGGGACGGGACGGGGACAGGGACGGACACGGGGACGGGACACGGGGACGGGACACGGGGACGGGACACGGGACCGCGGCCGAGGCCGCTCCCGCCGCTCGCTGGGGGCGCTCCCCGCGCACAGGCCCAATTATGGGCGCGCGCGGGGCTCGCGCGCCGCGGGGCCAATCAGGCGGAGCGGCGCGGGCGCGCGCGCTGTCCCG
>VWPU01010018.1:0-136736 GCA_013398955.1 Callaeas wilsoni | reverse complement strand
GTTCGAGTCCCGCCCCCGGCGGGTGGGACGGCAGGGGAAGGGGGCGGTGAGACGCGGCGGAGCGCGGCGCGGTTGGTGCCGCCCGCCGCGGGTCCGCTCCGGCCCCTCGCCCACCAGGCTTGGCGGAGGCTGCTGCTCGCAGAGATGGCGGTGGCAGGGAAGCAGTGTTGCCCGGCAGCTGCCTGCCCTCTACCTGCGAACAAGCCGTGCCAAAGCCGCCACGGTGCCCGGCCCTCGGCTGACGCACGGCATCGCCAGCCCGGCGCCGTGCGGGATTCCCCGCGCGCGCTGCCGGGAGATGCCGTCCCTGTCGGCGCTGGGATGCGGCTCACAGTGCTGGCAGCGGGGAGAGAGACAGAGAGGGAGGGAGGGAGGGAGCTGTCAGCCGGGATGCGGGATGGGAATGGGTGGAGATGGGGTTGCAACCTCGTGAGGCAGGAATATGTGATGAAGAGTTCGGGAGGAGGAATCCCTGGGTACGGTCTTTCCCTCTCTCCTCAGCCTGCGGTCCCGGCGCGGAGCCGGCCGGTGCCGGCGGCGGGGACTCGGGGCGGGCAGCAGCTCCCAGCCGGTGCGGCGGCGAGCGGAGCGTTCCCGCGGGATGCTCCCCTTCCCTTCCTTTCCCTTCCCTCCCAACAAGCGCTGCCGTGATTTGGCAGCCGCTCGGACTCTGGACCTGCCTCTCCGCCCCGCATTGGCTGCCGCGGTCGGTGCCGCCGGGGCGCTGGGGGACACCGGAGGCAGCCGCCGGCGGCTCTCACCGGGACGATGAAGCTCCTGTGGCTGGGCGTGGATGTCTCCAGGGTGGTGCACCTGGCCGCCGTGTTCTGCCTGACCTGCGTGCTGCTGAAAGCCATCCAGCTGTTCCACCGGCGGCGAGAGCTGCTCCGGGCGCTGGCCGACTTCCCTGGGCACCCGACCCACTGGCTCTTCGGCCATGTCCACGAGGTGGGGGAGAGCCGGGTCTGCGCTGCTGGGAGCGAGGGGGAGTGCAGGGAGCAGCTTTCTCGAGGGGCGTGTGGGAATGATGCTGGTGGCACTTGTCCCCGTGGTCCGGGAGAATTGCCGCTGCCAGTCCGCGGGTAGGTGAGAGGTAGGCATCCCTTTTCTCGGCCAGATCGATGTGCTTTCCCTGCCTGTGATGCCTAGGGAGAGCGTGGCTCACGCAGAGCTCCCGCAGGCTGCTGCAGACTGCACAGTGGGAAAGGGTGGTGGCTGGCTCGCAAGTAAAGAGAGCGGTAATACGGTGTGGCACAGGCAAGGTCATCCCGGGGTGTGAGCCGGCATCGGTGCTGGAGGCGGCAGAGCCGCGCTGCTCTGTCCCGGAGCAGGCTCCACTGTCACCTCTCTGCTGCCCTGAAAGCCAGGGCAGGCCCTCTGCAGCTCTCCCAGCTGAGCTGATGAGATGCTGAGCAGATGCTTGCTGCCCCCGGCATCCAGAGGCACTTTCTCTCCCCTGCCAGCTTGCATCGGCCTCATGGCCAGACAACTGATCATTCTGAGCCATGTTTCAGCCACAACACACATCACAGGCATTGCCGTGCATCTTCCTACAGCTGCATTAAGGTCACGAGTAACTAAACCCACGTACAGAGGCGAGCCTTGTTCGGGTCACTGGTGGCAGGGGTGACTGTTTCCCGAGGCATGCACTTGCCCACACAGATCACCATGGCTGCCTCGGCAAACAGATTTTCACAACTCATCAGCAGCCTCACGAGGTGTAACTGAGCTTGCCTGATGCAAAAGGCTTTTCCATACAGCTAAAAGTTGCTTAAAATCACCTTGCTCTCTGCTGGGCTCTGCTGATGTTCTGCCTTGGCCAAATCTGTGGCACATTGAATAACTGGCACCCTGAAAAGTGTCTGGGAAATCAGGAGGAGACCTCCCAGGACTTGTCTCTGTGCTGTGGCAGCGCCAGTTTTGCTGTGCTGGACGGGACAAGCAGTCTTTTTGGCAATGTAAGCATGAAGATGGGCCAGTTCAGGGCTTTGTTGCACTGCCAGTTAGGCTTTAAAACTGCAGTTAAATAAAGTATGCTCTCCTGTTTGTTAGTTGTGCCTATTTGTCCTGGAAGGGAATTTAACCATTTGTGCCAATTACTTGCTGTCATCACGGCTAGGTTGTTCGTGGCTCAACTTTTACCTCAGACAATGTTCGTTTGAGAATTCCTTTTTTGAAGATTTAATAATTTGCTGATTAATGCTGCTGAATTCCCCAAAGCCTAACAGTTCATCGAGCCAGCAAAGAAACCGGCAGTGCTCTGGGTACACACTGAATACAAAGTTTGCACACACCTCAGAGAGGACCTGTGAGCTGTATTCAGGGAGAGCATTGACATTTCCTGTTCTGTTGATTTAACTGATTGTTTCCCAGTTTTGATCCCAGCCAATTTAGAATCTCAAATGTATTTGTCATGCTCTGGGTGGGTCTCCTGGGAATGTATCACTTTGTTTTAAAGCATTGTCTGGGTATTAGTCTCTGCTTATCCAAATCACTCAGTAGAAATGATATTAAAATATCAGGAAGAGGTTGTGTAGAGCTGTTCAGTCTCACTGCAGCAGCATGACTTGGTTAAAACCCAGAGTGCCAGCCCTGAGCTGACCAAATTGACTCCCCATGGCCGGGGTTGGTGGGGCGCAGAGGAGAGCAGGGTCACAGCCCCGCTGGCACACGGAGGGTGACAGTCCCTCAGTGGCGCTTTGTCCACTTCTGCCCTGGGTGGGTGATGCCCTGTAGAGGCTGACCTGGAGCAGAGGCTGGACAGAGTTAAAGGATAAAGGGTAGGGATTTATTGAAAGGCCTCCACAGGGCAGACCTTGGGCAGTGCAGGAGTCTCGCAGAGACTACACCCAGGATGGACACCATGTTTTTGNATCTAAGTTTTGTCCGTTTGCATATCAGAGGTTAATTGTCCAATTACAGCTTCAGGCAGTGCAGTCCCATTCTCTCAGTTTGCTACCCCCCAACTCGCTTTTGTTTACATTTCTTGGGGCCTGAAACAGTGAAATGTCCTTGATTCTCAGGCCTAGAGAGGAATTGTTGTGTCTGACAAAAATGGGAAAAGCAGTTGCTAACACTCTGTATGGAGCTCAGAGTTATACACCAAAGAATTGCAGGGTTACAAATATATGAAAATATGAAAGCTAAAATCCTAAGGCATCATGAGGAGGAGCCAGCCCAGCTCTGGCTGCCCACGGCACAGCCTCATTTTTCAGCTCAGATTTCAGCTCCTGTGTTTTCTCTTTCATTTGCTATCAATGTGTAGTCATTAAAAGTGCCCTTAAGCCTCTTCCCAGATGCATTTAGTGTTGGATCCATTTCAAAACTTGCATTTCAGCATGAGATCAAGCAATTACCTTTCTTTCTTAGACCCAAGTGGGGTTTATACTTTTCTTTTCAAGCCCTCAAGAGAGGAAGAAGTAGAAGTAATGGTCTTTCTTGCAGAGCCAGGTAGCTGGAGCCCTGATTAAGGAGTGGGAGCTTCCTATTCCTCTGCAGCTCACAGAACTTTACACCCTCTGCTCCAGGAGTGCTTGGTGCAGCAGGTTACTCACCTTGAGGGTAACCTCTCCTCTCAAATAAACCCATTCAACCCGCTGCCAGCACAGGGATGGTTCTTGACAGCACAAGCCAAGGCTGGTGCTCCAAAACAAGGTTGTATGCAAAGGCTTCTAGCATTAGGACTTGTGCCAGTGAGACTCGCTCAGCATCTCCCAGTTACTTCCATTTATGCTTTTTGTGATTCGTGACAGGAGAAGCACGGGCAGCTGTATGAAAGGGACTTTCACATGTTCAAGTGTCATTTAGCTAAAGGCACCATGCCAAGCCCTGCTTCTGCTGGCATTTGCTGAAGAGGTGGGCACTAAAGAGGGCTGCCTCCTTTTGCCCCAAAATTTGATCCCTGTAGTCAGAGAAATTGATGGTTCTGTTTATTAAGTTCAAAATCTTGAACTTGAGTAAGCAAAGTTGAGCTTTCTGTAATAAGTAATAACTGGATGTAGTCCATAATTCTGCTGATTATGGGAGACACATGGGATGTGTTGCAGGGACCCCCCCAGCTCGTGAGGAAGCGAGGGCTCAGCCTTGGAGCTGAACCTGGATGTGCCCCCACACAGCCTGTGTAGTCCCCTGGCAGACACCCTGTGACTCCCGATTATCCTCTCCGAGACAAGCCACACATGGCTGATTATTTGATGTGGGTGATTATTTGAGTACAGCCATGTCCTGGGTTGAGAAACACCAGCCAGACTAGAAGCTGAGCTGAGCTAACTCAGTACCAAAGTGACTGAGCAAATATTCACTTGATACAGTCAATAGGGTGACTTTGAGGCTGATTTCTGCACCGGTACACTGATTTAATTGATCTTCAAGCTTCAAGTCAAAGCAGCAGCAGCTATGTCAGACCTAACTTACCAAAATCCTTCCCCCTGCGTATTGGCCCAGAGTAATTTCTGTTCAAAGGAAAAGGAATCTTACATGGTTTTGTCTCTGTGATTTTTTTCCTCTGCTTGCGACTGTGGGTCTTTCCACTTGTTCTTTGTCTATTGCCTGTACATAAGAACACAGGCTATAAAAGCAATAAAGCAGTGATCGCTTTGGAGTGAACCTGCCACTGCTGCTGCTATGAAAGCTGGTGCTCATGCTGCTCCTCAGACTGCAGCTTCCAAGGACAGGAGATAAATCTTTGTCCTATAAATTTTATAGGCACTCTTCATTGCCTATAAAATTCAATTCCCAGAAATCAATGAATTCTTAATGTAATGTTATTAACCAGCATTCCCTTCTCTGTACAATCCATTGGTGACTTTGGGCTAATTCAGTTGAATTTTTCCTGGTCACTGGCCTTCTCCACCTAAATGTCTGGAGGGAGCTGTGGTTTCCCAGTCAGAAGGCACTGTGGCACTGGGGCAGACCCAGCTGTTGATGCTGTTGGCTGCTGTAAAGTGCTGCTGTGTTTTCTCCCAGCTGCAGGGTGCTAATTGCTCAGCCATGTGCAAGTGAGAATGTACTTGGATGCCATAAAATGCAGATGCTTTCTGGGGCAAATATGAGTCTTCTGTGGGGTGGCCATGGAAAAAGAGCAGATAACACATATGAGCTGATAGGCACCACCACAGTGCCTAAGGATGTCCTTCAGCTTAAGGTCAGGTGATAAGGAAGAATTATTTTATTTGAGCTTTAAAAGCAGCAAACATCTCTACTTCCCATGCTCTGCAAACAAAGAGGAAAAACACCCTGTTTGCCCTTACCTGGTTTTGTGAGCAGAAAGACATTGAACTTTTAAGACAGTGTATTGGGAGATTATCTTTTTTCTCCAAATCTGTGTATTCTTTCTCTTTTTTCTTCTCCACAACCAGTTTCTAAAAGAGGAAGAGGTTCTGGACAAGGCAGAGATCTGGACACAGAAGTACCCACATGCTCATCCTATGTGGTTTGGGAGTTTCTCAGCATTCCTGGTTATCACCGATCCTGACTATGCCAAGGTTCTGTTGGCCAGAGGAGGTGAGAGATTATAGCTTTAGCTGTGGAGCAACAACCACAGCCTGCAGATTTCCCATACCAGCCTCAAAATTTACAGCAAGGCAGGGTTTCACAGAGAGGTTTTCTTACAGAAATCATCTAAAGGCATGGAGAGATATCCCTCCTTCATGCTGTGCCCTGGGTGCTTCAGGCACAGGGCTGCAGGGCTGACCCGACTCCAAATCCATTGCTGGAAAATCAGACTTCCTCAAGTGCTCCTTGAAAAGTTAACTACTCAGTGCCTCATCCCAGCAAGGAGAAGACACCTGGGAGATTTTATCTAGGTTCAGAGCTCTGGCTCCTACTGCAGAGAAGTTTCTTTAGTGCATGAAGAAGAAAAGGCACTGAACAGTGGTGTCTGAGAGGGTTAATCATTTATCACACTGTACAGACTTTGGACTACCGATATTCCTGTTTCTTCCAGTGTGGGCATCTGCTTTTGTATGTGTTTATTGCAGCTGGCAGAGACAAAGTTGTTTTGTTGTGAAATACTGGGAGTTCTGCAGGGATGCCACTGATTTTGCTTCATACCCAACCAAAAGTGAGAGCCCAGAGGGAGCTTTCAGCTGCAAACCAGTGGGTTCATGCTATTGAAACATTTACCATTTTATTTTCTCTTTCTTTATGTTTTTTTTTTTTAACAGATCCCAAGGATAACATCAGCTATAAACACCTTGTCCCATGGATTGGTATGTATTCCCAGGACTTCGCCTGCCAGGAATGATTCTGAAGTTGTAGTAGTCAAAACCACGCTATGAATAAACAGCATTGTACCTGTTCCTTGATGGAGTTATAGCTAAAAGCTTCCTGAAATTATTACATTTCTTGAAAAAAGGTGCTAAGTAGTTCTGTTTATTTTCAAGGAAGGAAAGCTTGGACATAACATATGTACAAATGAGAACCACTTACATGTCCATAGATAGCAAAGGCTGGTGATGGGAGAAGCTTAGATTCAGTGGAGGACTAATGAAAAATATATCTGCTGTTCTGAACTTCTCTGTTCCAGTAGTGTTGGTGTTTCTTTTCAGAGGCACCATTGTGCCGTTTCCATGAGCCAGGCTTTGCTCAGCTCTGGGAACCCTGGGGCTGATGGCACCATTTGGAAATACCCTCTCACAGCAGCTCAGATAGCGGATTTAATCATGCTCCTTGGAGGCTGAGGCTGTGTCTGCAGGCAGCTCAGAGCAGCCTGCTTGTGCCCAGCAAAACATGCCTTGCCTGTGTTTCCCCAGGGAATGGGTTGCTGATCTTACATGGGCCCAAATGGCACCAACACCGAAAACTCCTGACTCCAGGGTTTCATTACGATGTCTTGAAGCCATACGTGGGCCTGATGGCAGAGTCTACGAACGTGATGCTGGTAGGACTCATGATGCTCCTCTCTCTCTGCCCTGTTTTCGTTTCCCCATCCTCTCTGGCTAGGAGGTAAATGCTGGAGCAGGGTTTTCTTTATCTGGTAATTGTAACAACATGCTGTGTCCTGATGGTCACCCCAAATCCCTGCCCTTGAGATAGAAGGGATGAGCATCCCTTGGAAGGGATGAGCAGGTTGAGCCTCCCTGCAATGTCTCGGGTACTGCCTTGGCATCTGTGGCTGAGATTTCAGGATTAATGTTACTGCCATCCCCAAACCGTGTATGATCTCAGTTCCAACAGCAACTTCTTATAAAGTGCTTGCCTAAATGAAGAATTGAGGTAAATAAATATTCATCATAAATCTGCCAAAAATAAAGGTTGGTGCAGAGCTATACTGTGGCATAAGGTAAAAGGGTATTATTTGCTGTCAGCATACCCAGGACTGCAATCCCTGCCATGCCTCATAAACAGTGAAAATGCATTGTTCTTCGATCTGCTGGTGCTGGGCAGGATGGAAACCAGTAGGAATTACAGGCGAAGGGCACCAGGCTTTGTGCACATGAACTGGAGGAGTCTGGATGCTGGATCTATTCCTTCTTCTTCACCTCCCTCACTCCAACTTCCCTGGCAGCTTCAGACGGATCCTGGCTGGATTCCTCCTCCTGGCCCAGGGAGCAGCCAGGAGCTGGGGGCTGGAGAGCCAGGAGAACTTTCGCAAGGCTCACAAGTGCCTGGGAGCTTGAAATTCCTTGTGCGCAACGCAAACGCAAACGCCAATTGTGTGAGCCCGTGCCACCAGGTGGCAATCGCTGCATGTGCTACGGGCGTGCGTCTGTTCCTGCGAGCCTGGTTTGGTGCTCTGGGAGCTCGGATGTGACCGTGCTCCTCCCTCTGCTCCTTTCTCAGTTTTTGAGTCCACTCGCTCCTTACAGCCGCGAGGGGACAGAGGATTCGTCATCGCTTCATGTCTGCTGGGGAAGAGAGACAGGATTTATAGTTTCTCTAGAGATCCCCTATGCAGAGAGTTGAGGAAGAGCTCCTGTGTTACATGCTGGGAAAACACACCGGCACAGAGATCGTGTGACAGGGAAAAAACCTTGCTCCAAAGTTTGCATCCTGAGCACCAAGCTCATATGTGCTGGAGAACAGACCCAGTGAAGCCCAATGCCAGCATATAGTGCTGCAGTACAGAAAAACACACTACATCCTTAAAAAGACTTAGGTAACTGCCCATCACCCAGAAATGCACCTGTCCTGGGCTTCTCCAGGGTGCCCTTGCCTCAGGATGAGGTGTAACAGAGCTCACCATCACCAGGATCCAAGAAGAGCAGCTGCCTGAGGCAAATCTTGTATTAACCATCCCACTCTTGGCTTCTCTTCTCTGGGATTTTGATGGCAACTAAGAGATCCCTGTCTTTTTTTTTCGTTTCTCTGGGATGTATCTCTATCTGAGCACTCATTTAACCAGGGGGTGACTGCAGATCATGCAGACCTGACCCTTGCCTTCTCCTTTCTGTCTCCTTTTTGCCCTAGGATAAGTGGGAAAAGCTGACAGCAGATGGGAAGTCAGTGGAACTCTTTGAGCACGTCAGTTTGATGACTCTCGATAGCATCATGAAATGTGCCTTCAGTTGTCACAGCAACTGCCAGACCAACAGGTCAGTGCTGGCTGCCCCAAACCCTGGCAGGAAGTTTGCAGCTCAGAAGGGAAATGGGCAAATTGCTTGTCAATTTGCTCCCAAATTTACAAGCTTCCTATTCCCCTCTCTCCAGGAAAAACACCTACATCCAGGCTGTCTACGACCTCTGCCACATGGTGCACCAGCGCCTCCGCATCTTCCCCTACCACAATGACATCATTTACTGGCTCAGCCCCCATGGATTTCAGTTCAGGAAGGCCTGCAGGATCGCTCATGACCACACAGGTATTCCCTGTTGTCATCCTCTCCCAAAACTTTGGACAGAGGCAGTCAGGTTATCTCCTTGCCTGTGCAGTGATCCTGCCCAGAGGCTGAGAGCTGAGATCCAAGCAGGGCATCAGCTTGCAGTAGTGGTCTGATCTAGCCAAGAAACAAAGGGGTCTCACAGCTCCTGGGTTATTAAACTGGACTAATGGAGGAATTGCCCTCTGGAAATGCTCCTGTAAAATGGTCAGAGACTGCTGAGACAAGGAATGGGTACTGCAGGCAACACCAATGCAAGGAATGATTTTCCATTCCAAGCCAGGTGTGATTTTAATGCATGAGGGGTGTGTAAAGTAGGCTGAGAAGTCCATAGTGAACAAAGACGTTGGTAGAAAAGGATGACAATATCCATGGCATTTGTTGCCATGCTGCTGAAAAAACCACGTGCCTGGGATGCAGAAGCACTGGTCAAATGCATCATGGACTGAGCAGTGCTCACTGCCTTGAGTGAGGTTTGCATTCAAAGGAAGGACAGTTTTGCAGCTTGGCATCTCCTGACCCTTTCTCCCCCAGACAAGGTGATCCGGGAGCGAAAGGAATCCCTTAAAGATGAACAGGAATTTGAAAAGATCCAGAAAAAGAGACATTTGGACTTCTTGGACATTCTGCTGTGTGCCAAAGTGAGTGATGAGGAGTGTGTGTGTGGCAGGTCACAGAATGCAAAAGCCAGTCAGTCTTTGCAGGGATGCCACAAACCACCAGAGACCCTCAGGACTGCACAAGCCATTAAAAATAATTAGCCCAGTCCCACCCACCTGAAGAGAGGCCAAGGTGATCCAATTTTCCATCACTGAAATGTTGGCAGTGTCTTTTTGGGTATACAACATGCAGAGGGATTTCATAGTCCTGGTGGTTTAATATGGGGAAATAAAGAGATTTAAAAGTGAAGGGAAAGGGGCCCTGAATTCAGTTTAAACAGACATTGATTTTGTTTATAAGTATCCCACAGGCATCATCACACCCCTTTTGCAATAGTTGAAAGAATATAATAGCCCCTATATATATCTGTGTGTGTGTGTTACTGTAATACATATAAATTTTATATAAATGGGCCACTGAGAGTGTCTCTGGACTGTTAGGATGAGAATGGAGCTGCACTGTCCGATGAGGACCTGCGTGCCGAGGTGGACACGTTCATGTTTGAGGGCCACGACACGACAGCCAGCGGCATCTCCTGGCTCTTCTACTGCCTGGCAATACACCCTAAGCACCAGCAACGGTGCAGGGAGGAGATCCAGGGCATCCTGGGGGACCGGGAGACAATCCAGTGGTAACGTTGCACTATTTCCTCTGCTGGTAACTCTTTTCCTATTGCTGCCATTTCCAAGTGAGCAATGTCTTCAAGGCTTAAAGGGGGGGTGCTAGAGGTTGCTGCATGCACAGGGACTTCACAGGATGGAGCAGATCCTTCAGCTAAGTCTGCCACCCTGGAAGGAACATTCTGGATGCCATCCCAAGTCCTGGGCCACCAGCATTGCTCTTTGCTCTCTCCTGTTTTCTCACCACAGGACATCATAGATGTGCTTCTCACTTCTCGCTGTCACTTTGCACTTGAGCTTGGTCAGCGGTTGTTCATGTTTTTCAGAGGTGTCCTGGCATCCCCAGCCTCCAGCAGCCTGTGGTTGGGCATTGTGGGTCCCTCTGTTCTTTTGCAGGGGGATCTGCTCAGGGGGTGGATGGCTGTGGGTGAAGGGACCTCTCAGCACAGGCAGTGTGGGAGTGTGGGGCTCAGCCTGCCTGTCCCAACAGGGAGGACCTGGGCAAGATGACTTACAGCACCATGTGCATCAAGGAGAGCCTGCGCCTTTACCCCCCGGTGCCTGGTGTGTCCCGGCAGCTCAGCAAACCCATCACCTTCCGCGACGGACGCACTTTGCCGGAAGGTCTGTGCATCCCATTCCCGCTGCACAAAACTCTGCTCTCAGGCACCAGCTGCATCCTCGCTGGCACAGATGTTCAGACAGGGCTGTGCAGGTGTTGGCTTGTTTCTTTGTCAGTGAGCCCTTTTCTCCTCCTCAATTGTTTTCCAGGCTGCGTCACTGCAATAAGCATTTACCTCATTCACAGAAATCCTGAAGTATGGAAAGATCCTTCGGTGAGTTTTCTTTTGATCTCCTAATAATTTTTTCCCTTTATGCTGTGCCTCTTCCCATGTCCCCTTCACCTGTTAATAGGTGAGAGGAATTCTCTTTCTACTATGGGGTTCTTCATAAATTAAGGAGTGTCGAATTTCTCAAGATACCAGTCAGTACTGTGTTTAATAATTGCTTTTTCTTGCTGCATGTTCTTCATTTCCAGGTGTTTGACCCTTTGCGTTTTTCCCCGGAGAATGTCTCTGGGAGGCACTCTTATGCCTTTCTGCCTTTTTCTGCTGGAATGAGGTAAAGGGAATTGAACACTGAAGGAATAGTGGGCAGAGACCACCACCTGCAGTCCTGGCCCTGCAGCATTGAATAGTTAAATACTTAAATGAGGATATTTAACAGAGGGGTTCTGATACCAGCAGGCAAAATGGGAAGGCAGCATCGCCAAGCCCCTTCTGGGGACAGGAACGTGGCTCCCAAAGCTGTGGAACATCCTGTTGGCATCCTGCAGGGAGCCTGCAGTATTCTGAGCTCACCTCTCCTTGACCCCACCCCACCTTCCTGCCTTTTGATTCCCTCTTCTCCCCTCCTCCCAATCCTTCCCTTTGCCCTGCACTCACTCCTTCAAGGCAAACACCTTGCAGACCTTCCCTGCTTGGAGACCCACCACCTGATCCCTGCCGGCCTCTCCTTCGGCTTCCCCATCTCCCTCCTTCTCCGTGCTCATTGAACACACATCATGAGCTCCCAGTGTTCCTCTAAGTTCGTCCTGCTCAGCTCCTGCCCCTGGTTTCGCTGCCCAAAGCACTGCCTGGGGCCCCCTGAGCTGCAGAGAGGGAGGCTGTGTGCTGGTGTGGGAGGGCTGGGGCGGGCTCTGCGGGTTTGCCGTGCCCAGCGCTGGGATGGAGTTGGCTAAGCTGCTCTGTTTCTCCACAGGAATTGCATTGGGCAGCAATTTGCCATGAACGAGATGAAGGTGGCACTGGCTCTGACCCTGCTGCGCTTCGAGCTCTTGCCTGACCCTGCCAAGCCTCCCCTCAAAATAACTCGGATCATCCTTCGCTCCAAGAATGGGATTCACCTGTATCTGAAGAAAATCCGCTGATGCTGGAAAATGTCCTGCCTTCACCAGAGGGAGGGACCAAGCAGATAATGGGGCAATGTTTCTCTGGGGCAGAAGTGCAGGGCAGGATTTGGGGATGAGGATTCCTGATTTCTTTGCTTCGTCCACCAATATTTAGCTCATTTCAGGCTAGGCCCAGGTAGCTGGATGACGTGGCACAGACCCACTGCCATCTGCTCCAGGGCACTGATCTCGGAGCAGCCAGGCAGGGCCATGCTGTCTGTCCCCTTGCACTGCCATAAGGGCTGGCCTGGCCTGGCCTGGCCTGAGAACATCTGCAGGTCCTGCCAGCTTCCTTCTTACCGAATCCTGCCTTCACACTCATGTCCTGGCCAAACCTGTGACCATTTCCAGCCCTGCTCAGTCGTGAGCACCTTCCTCAGTGCCTAGAGGTCAGCCCTCCTCTCCTGCAGTGGGGACAGCCTGTGGCAGACCTCTATCTCACGTCTCACACTCAATGGGTCTCTGTTTTGTTGAAAGCACTGATTCCATTTTGGGCTCTGAAACTGTGCCCAAACTGCAAAATATTCTGTAATTTTTATCTTAATAAACCAATAATTTTTCCTGCAACAGCAGCTGTGTTGTTTATATTGCTGGTGCTTTCCTGCTTCATCACAAATGCAGTGTAAAACCCCTTTAGAAGTGGAAGAGGGAGAGGAAGCCCATGAGCAGCAAGAGACCAGCCTGGACAGGCCAGGAAGCTGTCTGTGGGTGTCCAGCCAACACAGCATCTACTTCCATGGGCAACTAACAGGGGTACAATAAGCAATCTTCAATCAAAGTTCTGATAGTTAGAAAGTGTGTCTAGGGAGGTTCCCGCTTCTTTTTTCTTGTGTTGTTTTATTTTCTTAAGCTGATAAAATTATGAGAGTTGGAACACTGGAGGACACTGGTGAGTTGTCCTCTGCCTCTGCAGGAATCGTTAGTGGGATAGATTATCACACATGACACTGTGAAATCCCAAAAACTGCTGTTGCAATTATCATCACAGTGATGTGGTCTGCGGTTCCAGGATTGTGAGAAGGCTGCTGTGCAGTAAGACAGCAGCTGACTTCACACAGCTCCCACCTGCAGAGCCTGGTTTGCGGGGATGTGCTGGGGCAGCCCAGGAGAAAATCCACTTGCTTCAGCTGCCTGTCCCCTCTTCAGACACAAGGTGCAGCTCTCGAGCTGAAATCAGAATTACACAAAGGGGAGAGACAGAGTATGCTTATCATAATGTAAAAAGTTATGAAACTATTAGACACCACAGGCTCTTTGGAGGGCCACATCAGGATACAAAATTATCTTGACAAATTGAAAACCTGCTGCAGTGAACGGGATGCGAGTCCATAAGCACAAGCGCAGGCACAGACATTGCACAAAACCAAGAGAGGAAACAGCTGACAGGCAGCAATTTCTCCAGGGGGTATTCTGTACATATGAATCAACAATATCCTGCTGTTCCAATCACAGCAAACATCATACTTTTGGATGCATAAACACAAATATTTCTCAAAAATTTTTCACTTTCGTCTCTTTCAGCAGATGAAATGAGACAGTGTCCTTCAACCCTGTTTGGAGATTTAAGTATAAAAGCAACAGCATCTACTCCAAGCTTACATACTCTAAAGTGCAAAATGAGAAAATTTTTAATCAAAATAACTGAAGTTACCAGAAGTAAATTACATACATCTCTGTATTGCATGCAATTTTCTTGTAAAGACAAGGTTTGAGAAAAGTACCATCTAAAGAGGAGCGGATGAACCTTGGCATTCCAATGTGAAAGATTAAAGCACGAGCATCTAATGAGCAAGAGCAAAGGCTGAAACCATGGTGTACCCACTGAAAGAAAGTAAGTTAAAGGGGATCAGACATGGGGAACTTCACATAACAGTAGTTTTGTAAATAAATGGCACCTGCTAAATTGCATGTGGGTAGATACAGATTACGTAACACCAAGCATTCCCTAAGATTTCTAAAGCCCTGACGTAGGTTATTTGGGTAATCTGCAGAGGTTTTAAAAGTTGGTGACTGGTTTTACTGAATAGTCCAGAAGCCCAAAGGAGGTAATGGATGTGGTGTAAGGCTAGGGCAGGTTACCTCTGTTTTGGTTTTTGTGAGTGCACTAAATTGGGGGTACAGGAAAAGCTGCACTGCTGCTTTCCCAACAGGTTCATCCAACACTTGAATGTTCCTGGCCTTGGGATGGAAAAGCCTGACTGCTCCTGTCTTCATCCTGTTCAGTCTCCCTCGTGACTTTTAGGATTCACTAAAAATCTGCCTCTTTATTTCTAAAGAGGAAAAGGGAAGACTCTCTGCAGCATTCTCACTGTCCTCTCAGAGTTGTGCTTGTGGCCTCTTCACGTGAGCAGGGAGCAGAGCCTGGTTTCCCCTGCAGCCACCTCAACCCAGCATAAAATCTGCTCAGAAATCTCTCCTTGGTGCTGTCACCCCCTGAGGCCAGGAACTGGAGACACTCTTCTAAATAACACCACACATGGCAGCCCAGCTCACAATTTCCCTGAGCCACGTGGGCCAGCAATGCCTGCCAGGCCAGCTCTCCATGCCAGGCCAGCCATCCTGCATCCCACATCCTGCATCCCAGATCCCATATCCTGCATCCTGCATCATCCCACATCCTGCATCATCTCATGTCCTCTATCATGGACCTTCCATGGCTGCCCTGCTTCTGAACTGGAGAGCAGGGCTGAGGCTGCCACAGGGCTTCTGGTGCTACTGTGCCCCAGCGCCAGAGCGAGCCAGATCTTTCCAGAACATGATTCCTGAGAGCAATTCCCTCCAGTTACCTCTCTGCTCCGAGGTATTAGAGACATGGTAGTAAGAAAAAGACCTGGTCACATGGGATGAATTGCTCAAGGACCAGCTGCGGAGAGCTTACCTCATCCTTTAATCCTTCCCTACTTTCTGCAGAAAGGATAATTGCAAAGATGATGGGCTGACCTCGGACTGCCTGATTCAGACCTTCAGATAACTATTTTAGCAAGAACTCGTGGGACTGTCTCTGTGAGGTGCAACAAGGCTAAGTCTTTGTTTCACTTAAAAAAATCTTGGATTTTTCTCGTTGTGGCTTGTTTTTTTGCCAGCACCAGGGCAAAGATGCCACCTACTCCTACAGTTATTCCTTTCCCCACAGATTGTCACCAGCGCTGTGCAGCCACATCCCTTCACAGCCATGTGAAGGGTGTCTGTCTATCCCAGTTTGGTGGTGGCACTTTTTTGAATGCTTCCAGGCATGTTGGAAGCAGCAGGACCATCAGGGAGAGCAGCCAGCTCGCAGCACTGGGAATGCAATCCCTGCACAGGACCCACGCTGCTCTCCAGGCAAATTCACTGTCAGATGGCACCAGCAATTTCCATCTAAACTCCACTGGGATTTTACACTGGAAGCAGCCTGTAAATTAAATAAGTATTGCAACATATTTGTAAAACAGCTGTATTAAATGCTTCCAGATATACAGTCTTCCTCGAAACATGTGTGGTCAGATGGGATCCAGGCAGCTTGCATTACTCTGCAACACTTGCTGGGCTCTTGCCATGATTTTCTCATCTATCATGTGTTTGGAAGCTTGAAATGTTATTATTTTTTTTGGCATTACTGCTAGATTTCATCTGTCATCACTGAGTGCTGCAGGAACACACAGGGCAGATGGGCCTGGACTCTTCGTCCTATCTGAATAAACACAGGCACAACCAGGGAAAGCAGCTGCTGCAAGGTCACACTCTGGGGAAAAGTACCCATTTGCCACCTAAATTTCACCTGCTCAGTAAACCAGTTCTTCTGCAATGAATTCCAACAGCATGAGTTAAATCAGTGAGGAAGAGCCTCTCCTTCTTCTGCTTAGGTGTCTAAAGTGAGTGGAGAAATTCCCAAGACCCAGAAAGCAAATTCCATAGCCTGCTGTGTCTGTGGTTGTGGTATGGGATGGAAATTCTTCAGTGTAAGTGGGTTTTTTTATGTTGGTGGCCTGGCCTGTTGTGGCACCACTGCCATCACATGAACATCCACTGCATTGAGCTAACCCTCAAGAGGCTCTCTGCAAATATTTGCCAACTTTCCAAGTGTCCTTTAACACCCAAGTTCAGTTTCACCAGCCTCAAATGTCCAGAAGGTCAAGCCAAGCTTCTGTTCCCCCTGCCAGCCTCCCCAGACTGCTGTGGCTCTCAGAAGACCCTTGTAACTGCTTTTTCATGCTGAGATGTTCTTCTGGAGTCCTCCAGCACCAGGACTGTAGATTCTCCTGGTGCTTACAGACTGGTCTGGCCTTCTCCCAGGCCCTTAAAATGATCAAACCAGTACTGTCCCTTTTCACTTTTCTCCACTTTCAGCTCTGCAGCAATGTCACTTTGCCTTTTGAACTTTCATCGTTTCTTCCCCTGCAAAGCCCCCTGAATTATCTTCCCTAGGCTGTGAGTGTTCATGGCCTCTCTTGCTGTGAAACCTCTGAAATACTTGAGAAAGGCGCTTCTCTCCCCTCCACCAGTGAAATACAGAATGCAGAGCCTGGAGGCTGGTTTAAGCACCCAGTTTTGCTATCACCCAAGATCAGATTCTTGCTCCAAATCCCCATAAATGTGGGTTTAGCCACTCTGTCCCCTATGCTCCCTCCATATTAGCTCAGCACTTGACATCTCACTTGACCTTCAAGACAGCCCATATCCCCTGGCTTCATGCTCAAGAGTGGTTACTGGTTATTTTACAACTATAAGGGAGCCGGTTTGGTAAAAATTGACCCTTCACCTGGTCAAACCCACTCTCCAGGGACTTGGTCACCACTGACAATTTGTGTGTTGTTATAAAAATTTCATTTGTGGCTGCACCAGAAAAGTTTCGTCCACTGGCCTGGCCCCTCCACCTGTGGGTTTGGGGGTATTTATGGGTTATTTTGTAAGTGATTGCTGAAAGTTGCCAGCCAAATCTGGATTGGTCAGTCTGGTAATGATGTGGGTGCCACAGGACATTCCAAACAGCTCCACTGGCACTGAACAAAGGCTCAACCATCAGACCTCCCTGTTTTCTTTGTGCAGACCTTGTGAGGGACCCAACTACACAACATCATTAGTTTTATGAATGTTCTGCAGGTCTTCACATGAGAATTTGTCACGGAAAACTGGGTCCCTCATGCTCTGGCTACCATCAAAGCCCTCCCTACGAAATGCCTAACTTGACAGGTTGCAGCTTTCTGCCTCCTAAAGATCAATCTTTAACTCTCCCCCAACTTTCACACAGATCCAGCTGGCTCAGTATGACAAGATAAGCTAATTTTCATGAAGATGGCCAAGTGTGTGAAAAGGCAACGCTACTCAGCGTAATGCCTACCAGGGATGTTCTCCAAGGCAATGACAATGAACATCAGATAAACAGTACATTTTTTCAACAAAATGATTCTACAGGCAGGAAACATGGGACATGGCATATTTTAGACTAAAAACTAAAGGGAAGTGACCAAACAGCAGAAGTCCTCTGTCTCAGAGATGTGTTACGTTGAAAAGAAGCACTCACAAAGTTCAGCAATCCCTGTGTTGTAGCCTATCAGACTGTCAGCCTCCGCAGCTGATAACCCATTTAATCCTCATAATATCCCAACACACAAATGGGAAGCCATTTCAGGCCATCTGGGGATTCTTCTCTTCACAGTATGCCTGAAAGTCACCCACACATGCCAGGCTTCCAGCCCCAGTTCTCCATCAACTCCACATTGCCATTCCAGGTTCTGTGCTTATGGGATGTGAACCCAGGTAACCAGCAAGATCTGCACAGGGATTGCAGGGAGGCTCCTACCTGGGCCCCAACCAAGCACTGCATTAGACAGGTAAATGCAGACATGCAGAGGCTTTTTGGAGAAGGTGAGATGCTATGTGGACAGAGGAAGGAGGGCTCACCAAGATTGTAGAGGGAACATGACCTTCCATCACACCTCCTCCATGTGCTCTCCACCTTACTGCAGCTCACTTCACTGCTCTGCAGCTTTCCCTCTCCTTGTCTCATCTTCTGGCCATGGTAATACCTCTGGACAGCAGATTTGTCTCCTGGCTTGTCTGTGGAAGGAGCCCTCGGGGAACAGGGCCACATCCCTTGGGTGCTGTTGGAGTTATGTCCATTCTCTCAAATACAGCCCGGGTGATGCTGCAGTCACCCAGAGCACTGCTTTTACAGATGAAGGTGGCTGAATCCATGCAGCCCACTCATTGGGAAGAGGTGGCCTGTATGTTCCTCACTTCGTGTGGGCAGATTAATGGCTTCCATATCCGAACTCTCTGAGGACAGCATGGAGCCCAGCAAGAGCCTCAGCCTGCCTATCTCTCACCTCCTTCCTCCTTTGGTTTCATCCACCTGGGCACGGAGGACTGTGAGTGTGTGTGACAGCGCTGCTGGGAGTTCAGAGAAAGCAGGAAATATTGAGAGGCCGTTTGTTCTCCAGGCTGCACGGACAGGCTGCAGAAAGCAGGTCAAAGGTGAGTGGGAGCACAGGCTGCAGCTGAGCTGACGCAGTGTTTGCCGTGATGTCCCAGCAGCTATAAATTACTCTCAGCTCCAGTTCACCAGGCTCAGCTCCAGCAGAGGAGGAGGGAGAGGATTTTTATTTGCACTGAGCTCTCCACCTGGCTCAGGTGTGAGAAGAGCAGGTGATAAACAGGCAGGAGAAAGCAGCGTCCTGGACCAGCATGGCATCTCTGCTGAACAACTTGGTCAGACCTTCTGCTGTCATCCTGCAGCTGTCTGTGCTGCTTGGTGTAATCTTTGTGCTAGTGAAGGTGCTCCAGTACTACCAGGAGAGGAAGAAACTCATCAAAGCTCTGGAAGCCTTCCCTGGCCCCCCGAAGCACTGGCTCTATGGCCACAATCACCTGGTAAGGAGTGAGCTGAGCTCAGCCAGGGTGGGTTTGTCCCAGCTGTGCAAGGTACCAGTCAGGATGAGAAGGACTGAAGGGGGTGTGCATGTCCCCTGCTCCTGTCTCTTCCTACAGGAAGAGGACCTCTGCACAGGGGGTGCCAAGGCTTCTGCAGGGCAGGAGGAAAGGGTGCTGGATATGAGGTGTACATCATTTGGCAAAAAAGAGTCATGCTCTTTTTAATCATGTCCTTAAACAAAGAGTTATGGGACTTCCATAAAGTTTTTTAAATATGAGCAACCATAAAATGTCTCTTTGCTGCATGAAACCTTCTACCAATAGGAGTGTCTCGCCCCATAGCCACTGAACAAGACATGGCCACAAAAGCAGGGCGTTTTAATGCAGCCATTTTCATCATTCTATAGTGAAGATGCTTTGCTTTTGCACTGCATGTCCACCTTGCACTGCTGAAATTAGGGAACAGGAGTGTGACAGCCTTGACCCTCCTGGCCTGTCCACCAGGCATCCTGGCATTGCCCATGCCAGCTGTAGCTCCCAAGTGCAACACGGAGCTGCTCCAAGCTCAGGCCATCCTAAGGTGGCTCAGCTGCAGCCAGCCCAGCGAGGGACTCTCCATGGAGCTGTCTTGTGCTGCAGGGATTTAGTGGCTCAGGCAGCTTTGCCTCTTATGCACAGTCCCTTTGCAACACTCATCCTCTCCTCCACCTGCAGCATAAAAGCCCCTGTGTGGCAAGTCCGTTCGCTCTTCCTTCATATTCCAAGAAAGAATGTTTTGCATGTGCTTTCCATGAGAGTGCAAGTTTAACCTTTGCTCTCCTTGGCATGTCTCTCTTTCTCTGCCTTTATTAATTCCTAATTAACTCTCATTGCAGTTGTATTCTGAAAAATTATTACGTCAGATAGTGTCATGGGGAGAAGAATATCCCTATGCCTTTCCCAGATGGTTTGGACCAGTCCTGCCTTCTCTAGTAGTCCACCATCCTGAATATGCTAAAAGCATACTTGGCCGAACAGGTGAGTCTCTACCTCCGGTTTTGAGAAGCCTTTGACACTTTCCTACCAAGAAAATACTGGGAAATTTGCCTGGAGTTCTCCCCTCTGCCAGCTTCCTTCACAGCTATTGCAATTCTTCTTTTGCTCCTCTTCACAAACTCCCAGCCTGCTCCAGGTTTCATGGAACAGTTTGTATTCCTGTGCAAACAGAGACCAGGTGCCTGTTCCTTCCAGTTTCCTATCAGTTCCCAGTTTGAGGGTCATCTGTCTTATTGTCCTCTATGGCTTCTACCACCACAATATTTGTGCTTCCCAGTAAACCCAGTAAAAAGGGTGAGCTGCCATGGCAATGGCTCTCAGAAGTCATCTTAAGTCTTCCCCTCTGCTCCCTTCTCATGTGTGTGATCATGTGAGTGGTACATACATGGCCATCCCCAGTAACTCCCATCCATTGTTCTCAGTTTTGCATTTGCCATGGCTGTTTCTTTGCCACACACATCTTTTTGTTCTAACTTTCTCTGTGTTTTCAAGTCCACTGTGGTCATAATTGTAGATGACCACTTTTAAGCTCTACCTCTGGTGGTACAATATTTTAAATATTGAAATGAGATTAATTCTATCACGTGATTTAGAAGGCGAAATTGAATGCAAATTTATCCTGAATTTTCCCTTTTGTTGTGTTGAATTCATGAGTTATTCATACATTTCTGATACCTGTTCTGTTTTACAGATCCCAAGGCTAATGTACCCTACAAATTCCTAGTTCCCTGGATTGGTAAGTCAAAAGCAGTAGTAAGGCTGTCAGAGCTGTGATCAGAGCCTGCAGGAGCTGATCATGCCTTTGCTGTTTGTGCCTTCAGGGAAGGGGCTGCTGATCTTGGAAGGAAGCAAATGGTTCCAGCACCGCAAGATGCTCACCCCAGCCTTCCATTATGATGTGCTGAAATCTTACGTGACCCTGATGTCAGACTCAGTCAAAGTGATGCTGGTAAGAATTCCCACTCCTGCTACTTTTACCTTTCAGCCGTGAAACACGGAAATAATCAGGTCTGAGAATGAGTGAGAGAAAGAGATGGCACTTAAAGAGTTGAGTTTGTAGTTTCCCTGAATCTTTGGAGTAGTTTTGAAGTTTTAAAATTGCTCCTCCCACCTTCCTTTGGACATTCCACTTATTCTTTCTCTTTGTTTGCCAATAAAATCAACCACTGCAAGAATATCCTTTCATGCCTTGATGTGATATACCCGGGAAAATAAATGCTCAGAAGAGTTAGATTAGATTCATGGAACGTATAATGAACTAGGGCCTCTGCTTCCAGAAAAGAAAGCAATTAGCAGTGTTGATTTGGGAAGAGGGACAGGAAAATATGACCTGACCACAGATGGTAGTCTGTCTCTCCTTGCCTGTCTCTCCCTCTAGGATAAATGGGACAAGAGGATCACAGAGAGGAAGTCAGTGGAGCTCTTTCAAGACGTCAGCTTGATGACACTCGACAGCATAATGAAATGTGCCTTCAGCTTTAATTCCAACTGTCAGACTCAGAGGTCAGTGCCTGAATTTTCAAACCTGAGAAAGCAAGTGCTTCTATTTCACGACTCATTTTACTAACACCAGCTTTGACCTTGGCCTCCTTACAGCAACTCCCACTTTTACATTAAAGCTGTTTATGACCTGAGCTACCTCCTGAGCAATAGACTCGAGACTTTATCCGTCAACGATGTCTTCTACGACCTGACTCGCAAAGGCCGTCGGTTTCAGGATGCCTGCAAGGTGGCCCATATCCACACAGGTATTCCTGCCCCTTTTTCCCCAGTCCTATCTCCCAGCTGAACCTTTCCCCTACTTGCCCCCAGAGTGGCTCAGAGCGGGGTTGCAGCATGGACTGGCCAGAGGGTTACACATTAAACAGAGTCCAGGCTGATAACCAAGCGGTCAAGTACATCAGGGTACTCTGGAGGGACAGGACGCACCGAACTGATCTCTCTTATCTGCAGATAAGGTAATACAAGAAAGAAAGATGTTGCTGTCCAATGAGAAGGAACTTGACAAGATCCAGAAGAAGAAGCACCTGGATTTTCTGGACATTCTTCTTTGTAGCAAGGTGAACATTTGAAACGATTGTACTGAATGCCAAAGAACAGAACTGTGTGGCACCAAGGGTGCATCAGCACAAGAAGGGAAGCACAAGAGACACCAAATCATACAAGTCCTTTGGCTATAAAAATAAAAGGCCTGTGTGCTTAGGAATTATACACTCTCCTCCTTCTTAGGATGCAAATGGAGTTGGACTGTCTGATGAGGACCTGCGTGCTGAGGTGGACACCTTCATGTTTGAGGGTCATGATACCACGGCCAGTGGGATCTCCTGGCTCTTCTACTGCCTGGCAATACACCCTAAGCACCAGCAACGGTGCAGGGAGGAGATCCAGGGCATCCTGGGAGACCGAGATACCATTGAGTGGTGAGCTAGGACTTCTTATTCCTTTATCTTGTACTCTTTTAATCTACCCTTTAAGGTCTTTGACATAGTGCCCCTCAACATTCTTCTCCCTAAACTGCAGAGATAAGGATTTGATGGGTGGACTGCTGAGTGGTTGAGGAATTGTTTGGATGGTGGCATCCAGCAGGTAGTGGTCAATGGCCCAATGTCCAGATCAGTGACAAGTGGTGTCGCTCACCGGTCTGTACTGGGACAGTACATCTTTGTCAGTGACACAGACAAAGGGATTGCGTGCACCCTCAGCAAGTTTGCTTTCAGGGACGACCTTGGAAAGATGACCTACACCACGATGTGCATCAAAGAGAGCTTGCGCCTCTTCCCACCAGTTCCTAATGTGACCCGACAGCTCTCCAAACCCGTCACATTTCCCGACGGACGCAGCTTGCCAGCAGGTCTGTTGAGTTTGTTCATCCTTCATGCTGCTGTCTGAGACAAGTGGGGCTGCCTTGCTCTGTGTGGAGGGGCTGGAGGGTCTTCCAGACTCCCTTCTCTCTCCTGTAGCTGTATGGAGCTACCACAACTTTGCCACCAAAGTGAGCCTGGAAAGTGCGGCCAGACAGAGTCCAAAGACATTCCCCAAGGTGGTGGGGTGTTCATAGAGCTCAGAGGGCTCTTGTGGAGTGTTATTCCTGGCCAAGTGAAAGTGATACACTGATAGGAAAAAGGGACCCAGCTCTGAGGTCTTTGTTTTCTCTGTGTGAGGTTTTCAGGAGATCCCTGCCAGATCTCCTGCAACAGCCTCTGCAGACCCCAGGGAGGGAGAGCATCCAAAAACCACCTCTTCTGCATCTTCACTCTGAGGTGTCATCAGCTTTTTCTCACTTTTCTTTTATAGGCTTCCTGATTGGACTGAACATATTTGCTATTCACAGGAACCGGGATGTGTGGGAGGACCCCGAGGTATTTCACCTTTATAACAAGAAAGGAAAGATAGTCTCTGAGCCCAGACATCCATTCCTCTTGAACAAGGAAGCCTGTGCCTCCCTGCTATGTATTTGTTTTCCCTACTCATTCCAACTGTTCACATCTAAATGCAAAGTTCAGTCGAGTTACCAGACAGCCCAAAAGCTTTGAACATGGCAAAGTGCTGGGAAAGGGTGTTCGGTAGTCTCTCTTTGTGCATGGTGACACAGAGATACTCTGACTGCTTTCAGCTGCCCTGCACACACTTAGATCTCAGAATGCTATGAGAAGTCCCAGGCCCTTCAGGCAGTGTGCAATTCAAAGACGGTATTTTAGAGGCTTCAAGAAATAACTGGAAAGTCTGAAGAAGGGTGCACAGCCTCTCTCCAGTGGCTGTCTGGAGAGAAAAGATCAGGCATCTCTGGAATGGAGGGATCCTGGCTTGATCATTGCTGCCATGGATGGGAAAACACCTGCAGGCACTTGGGCGTTGCAGTGGGTGACCTGGTTATCTCTGAGGGCAAGATCCACTCAGTGGCTTTGTAGAGAGATGACTGTCATCTGCAGCTCCCCCAGGAAGAGCAGAGGCCACATCCAGCCCTAACCTGGGGACCAGGGAAGAACCTGATGCTGCTCAGATCAGACCAAACACTGATCAGATGGTCTTTGTTGCTCCCACAGGTTTATGATCCCCTGAGGTTTTCTCCAGAGAACTCAGCACAGAGGCACTCCCATGCTTTCCTGCCTTTCTCTGCTGGATCCAGGTGGGAGATCCTTCATCCCTCTCCTTCCCGTCAGGCTGCCTTGCATATGAGACCTAGTTCAGATGTGACCTCCTGAAGCTAATCCTCCCTCAGTCACCACGAGCCAAGTTGGCTTGGCCAACTCAAGCAGGCTTTCCGTAACAGGAGCTCCTATTACAGCATCTCCTGTGATAGAATTTCCATGCTCTGTCAGCTCCAGAGCACTTCCCACACCCCAAGCTCTGAGGTCACTGTAGGATTTCACACATTTTTCTTATGGCTTTGTGGAAATGCTTACATTTTCTGTTGCCTGTGTTGGGAACATCACTCTCTTGTTTAAGGGTGAATCCCAGTGCACCTCCAAGCCAACGAGGGCCAAGTCTCCACGGTTCCCATGCTGTATCAATAGGCAGATGCAGGATAATTAGGTCTCAGTACTTTGCAAGAGGATCACCACACAGAGCCAGAAATAACCTTCTGGAGGTGTCTGGGCTTTTAGCTGAATCCTGGCTGCACTTCCTAGTGAAGTAAGCCCCTGTTCTCTCAACCCGGTATCTTTTTTCAATGCTTGTTAATAAAAAAATAGCAATACCCCACCACAGAGTTGGGTGTGTCAGGGCCTTACTAGATAAGCTGTGGTGTCATCCTCGCAGCAGCTGGAGGTCCCCCAGCTCACGCATGGGCTGAGTCCAGCTTGGGGGTGGTCGGGGATGAAGGCAGCAATCGGAGCATTTGTCACCCTCTCCCCAGGAACTGCATCGGGCAGCAGTTTGCCATGAATGAGATGAAGGTGGCGCTGGCCTTGACCCTGCTCCGCTTTGAGCTCTGCCCGGACCCATCCAAGATTCCCATAATGGTACCACAGCTCATCCTCAGGTCCAGCAACGGGATACACCTGCATTTGAAGAAGATTTTCTGATCCTGTGGGGTACCATGTCAGGGGGGACAAGGGCTCTTCCAAGGGACAGCCTCCACCCAGACATTTAAGAGGGGAGCACCAAACAAATCCACAGCGGCCACATTAGACCTCTCCCATATTAACCCTTGTCCCACTGCTGTCCAGAGGGGCTCACTGAGCCCACAAACACCAAACCCAGCAGGTCCAGTGTTGCAGTACCTCATTCTCCTCCCCCAGCCCTGTCAGTCAGGATGTTGTACCCTCCCCTTGTCAATCCAAGTCACTGTTCTGGAAAGTTCCCCCAGTTCTGTATCCCCACTGGTTGGTTTTGGATCCTTCACCCCATTGGTTGTTCTCCCTCAATCCAGTTCTGCTCCTCTCCCTCTTGCCCTTCACCCATTGGTTGTATCCTGATTCCCCTTGACCCTATAAGAGTCCCTGCTCTCCGCCCCTCGAGGTTCTTCTGTCCCTGGACCCGTTCGAGGCAATAAAGCTTGGAGACCTATACAGAAGACCTCTCCCGCCTCTTTGTCTTCCGCGCCGTACTCCGCCTTGTGTCAGTGCTGAGCCACCGAGAGTTGCTGCCAGCGAGGGCACCCCCGTGTCTTCTGCCGCGGCGGTTGCCTCCGTGTGCTGAGCTAGCCTGGCCTGAACTCACCACCGGACCGCGGCAGTCCAGTTCCCCTCCTTGCAGGGGAAGCAGCACTGCTAAGGGGGTTCCACAGCTTGGCTGTGGCTCATCCTTCACCTCCACTGGCATCCTCCATGTCCTGCTCATCTCCTCTTCGCTAACCTGCCCTCATATGCTCCTTGACAGGACTTCTGTCACCTGCCTGTGGGTTTGTCCCACTGTCAGTTCCTCACTTGGGCTTGGCAGTGAACAACGCCCGGCATGGTTTGCATGGGTGCCTAAAGCCCGGGCGCTGCCCCAGCACAGAGTCCCTGCCCTCCCTCCAGGCCGGGGCAGGAGGGCTCCTCCCGACAGCCTCCCTGCATCCCCACGCACCACTCTGCCAGCGATTCCCGTTCTGGGGCTGGCACTGTGCCCACCATTATGGAGATGAATGCCTGTGGTTCTTTTGTGCCCCAGCTCTGAACTTCCTTGAGCTGAGGGTGCTCAGGAGCCAGCACAGAAACATGCCACCAGCTAACCTGGAGGAAGCACTTGGCACGCTGGAAACAGCATGTGATCAGCATTGTTCTCCTCCCTGAAATGAGAATAAAGCCTTGTGGGGGTGATCTCCAGGCATGGCTTTGGCTTCCTTTCCATTTGGGGGCCCAGCAGGGTACAAGAGGAGTCCCAGCAGGCCAGACGCAAGGCTGTGCCCAAGGGTGCAGCGCTGTCAGTGTTTTCTCAAGCCACAAGCAACTGTTTCCATGCACCCTGTTGAGCCTGAGGAGCCTGTTCCCACATATCCCACACCATCCATCACCTCACCTTTGACTCCACGAGTTTCCATGGTAAGGAAACCACTGAAACGATGTGTGGTCAAACAAAGCAAAACAGAAATACACACTGTACACACAAAAGTGCTGGTGGTAAGAACAAAATCAGCTTGCAAAATAAAACAAGAGGAGACGTGAGTCTGTCTCACCCTGTCCTGCAGAGGCTGAGAACTAACTGCTCAGTTCAAGAGTGGCCTGCCCAAGAGGTGCAGGTGAGCACTGGCCCTGGGATTTGGCTTGTTGTGGGGGCACAGGGAGCCTTTCCCCAGCAGCAGTCGAGGTGGACCATCTGCATGAGCTGCAGGTCCGGGTGTGAAATGGATCACTAGGTGGCAGTGGGAGACCCAGAAAAAGCCCTCCCTGGTCCCTGGTAAAACCTCCTGGGCTTGGCAGGCAGCGTGGCCAGGCCCAGCAAGGTAGATGATGTGCCCTATCCCGGGGGACATCCCTGTCCCCACCCTCAGCAGAGCAGGCACTGCTCTGTCACTGTCCTCAGTGCGTCGGTGGCATTATCCACAGCCCAGGGGAAGTTTGTCCCTGTGAGGACATCACACTCAGGGGGCATCAGGGGAAACTAAGGCATGAAGGCCTGCATATGTGCCATGCCACAGAGACAAACAAAGCTGTGTAGCTTTCACCCATAGCAATGGCATCACCAGAATCACTGCAGGCACCAACATATCCAAACCACATCTGTTTGTCTTCCTGGGCAGCTCTCTGCTGATGGCCAAATCAGGACAGCCAAACCCGAGCATCTCCCCATCCGACTGAACTCCTGCAGCCCTCCTGCTCCCCATCTCTTCTGCCTGCTGCACCCTCAGTTTGAGAAACAAAATTCTCCTCAGGCTGGATCCAGACCTTTGTTTTGGCTGTCTGGGCACCAAAAGGGACAGGGATGCTGAGATTAACCAGCAAGGTGCAGCTTGTGTTTATTTTGCAAGGCAGCTGGAGACAAAGTTCCTCTTCTCCCAACCCTCCCCTTCTCACCCACAGAAGGAGACTGGATGCAGGTTGTGTAGATGCCAGGGCCACCACTCTGGCACTGCTGGTGGACTCAGGTCTTAAAGGTCAGATTCCTGCTGTCCTCCTCCCCAGCTACAGCAAAGTGAGGCCTTCAGAGGGCAGTGGTTTAAAAACACCTTTTTGTTACTAAAAAATCCTATTTGCCAGATGTTTCAGCCACCCATCTGGGAACAAGCAAACCACCTTGAAGCTCTGCTCATCTATTCTCCAGCAGGTGGTCCAAGAAATGGCCCTTGGCCACAAAGACCCATCCCAGTCTCCTTGGTGGTGGGTTCCAAAGGAAACGAGGTGGCAATTAAAGGTGTCACTACAGTATCTTCTGGTTTGGAAATGGGTGGGTAGGACCCCCAGCTGCTGCTCATCCCATGGCCTGTATGGTGCCCTGTGTTGTGGGGCCATCACCCAATTCACTGCCATGACCAAAGCTGCCCATTTGGTTTCCAGGAGTCCTTCTGATTGCTAGATTGTTATGAATAGCCAAACCCAAACCACTTCCAGTGGAGACTTTCTCCGGGAAAACAGCTCTTGGTAATCTGCTTGGAAAAGAGAGGAGAAACTGCTGCCATTTTTGATGCAAAAAATGGATCATTATTCCAGGCAGCTATGATAGTAATTGAGGTAACATGAGCCAAACACTTTAAAATCTCTTCCCGTTAAGAATCACGCTGAAACCAGGTTTGTGGCTTGAAGGGCCAAAGCTTTCCAGGGAAGGTCTTGCAGCACCGATGCACCACGGAGCCCTAATGCAGCAGCAACCAGGAGAAAATTCTTCCAGTTTTCAGCTTAGCCAGGTCAAACTAAGCAGCACAAACATCCCCCCACCTTCAAACAGTGGCAGTTTCTGGACGGCAGCATGTGCAAGATAACCTCCTCTGCCAAGCCACCACCAAACGGTTGGGAAAGCAGCAAAGGAGCTGTGCGAGGAGCCGGGCAGCAGCCAGTGACACAGATCTAATCGCCCGCGCATTTGCCCCAAATGTCTCCCTGCCAGGCAGTGACATTTCTGCGCTGTCTCAGCTCGCTCCTCCATCACCATGGCTACAGCAGCCGCCAATCCACGGGCGAGTCCTTCCCGAGTACCAACAAACCCTCTGGGAGATGCTACGAGAGCCAGCCCCTTTGGCAGGGAGACACTTCGGGGACCCCCGGACAATCCATAGCACCAAAATTTCCCCTTTTTCGTCTTTCCCTTCTGCTTTTTATTTTCTCTTTTATTTTTTCCTTTTTTTTTTTTCCTTTTTTTCTTTTTGAAGCACAAACAATGGAGCTAAAAGGTTGGGTATCAGGCCGATAATCATGAATGACGTGTCGTTATTACACACCACACATTCATTATCTCCCACTCCAGCCATGTCACAGGCGGCTGGAGTAGGGCAGATAACGGGGTGCCTTCATGCAGATGGCTTATTATCAGGATGTTCCAGGAGGGGCTTTAAGACAGTTAGTGATGCTGTTTGCCAGTTAAAGATTAGAGACCCCAGAGAATAATTAACAATCCCAAAACCCAGTTTTTCTGCTGGATTCTTCAGTTTTCTCCCCCCTCCCCCATCCTCTTTAATCTATTCACTCTAGCAGGTGTAATAAAGTGATAAGGACAGGCTCTGGGGATGTTTGTTTGGCTACTACGGGTGTATAAACCGACAATGGATGGTATTTTACTTCTGGCTTTCAGTGGCTTGAATCGAGACCAAAAACTTTGCAGCCCCCTTGCCCACACACAGCCACCCCTCCATGCCATGTTCCTGGCTTCCACTTGGGTGGCTGGACTTCTTCCTCACCCAAAGGATCACGATGGTGGGACAGGCTCCCTTTTTCCCTCTGGAGATCCAAATCACACCTTTTGGGTGTCAAGGTGCCAAGTGCCAGGATATAAACCCCAGGCTACATTTCTCAGGTGCGGGGATAGAGCCGGTGGTGCTTCCAGCAGCAGTTTACCTGAATACAGCAAGTCTTTAATTGAACTACTTTGGGGTAATTTATATGGCAGGTGTCCACCTGCCCGAACTGCTCCAGTTACAGCTGAAACAGAAACATCTCAAATCCTCATAGCTGAAGAGCCTCAGGAGAGATCAGGGAAGCATCAGAGTAAAGGTGGCTTTCAACAAGATACCCCATTGTCTTAGGGTCTGACAGATGGACTGCACCCTCCTAGGTCACAAAGAAAAGCTGTGATACACCTTGTCACAAAGCAGGGATGCAAAAACCCCTACTCTGAATATCTTCTGCCCAAAAGGAGACTATCCTGTCTGCAGCAGAACCCAACCCTGGACATCTTCCTGAAGGCCGAAGCTTCAGAGATAATGGCATTATGGAGTGGGGGGTAGGATGGAGCACTCATGGTGTACTTCCCCTTCACTGGTGGGCGTGGGGAGGCTTGTGAAGGACACCTTCATCCCCCCGTGCTGTGTGGAGAGAGGTGTTGGGGAGGATTTGGCCCCCAGTCAAGGTGGCTTAGGGCAATTCAGAGAGGTCACTGAGGCTGTGGGAGGTGTCCCTCACCTGGGGGCTCTCAGGTACAGTCCTGACTCTGGAGGACATTCCCCAGCTCACGGGGGCGGTGTGGAAGGCACGAGCACTGACACGCCAGAAGTTGTCTTCCCAATCACGCTCATCCTGCCAGGGAGGGATGAGACAGCATTGTGCTTTAAAGAGCGTCCCGACCCTATCAGCAAGAGATGAGATATCCTAATTATGGCAGTACAGGCGAGGATCTGGGCTGTATCAGCCAGTACAGAAAGGTAAACAAGAAATATAACAATGGACCCTTAACACTCATTAGCTGTGTCAGATAATACCTCACTTTTCTCCCTTTGGGGCTTAAAATCTAATTAAGATTTTCCAACAATAAATTTCATTTATGCTCGCTCCCTTTTGTTCTTTTTAGGATCACACCGAGAAGCATCTGCGAGCGGCTGCACAGCTCGTGGGAAGGCAGCTTCAGTCAGCCTCAGCTTGTTCTTCATGGACAAGGGAAACTGAGGCAGGACAGCACCCTGGACAGTGCAGAGGTGAGATCCCGCTAGGACATAGCACTGGCTCCTGCATAAAGGTTTTTTCCCCAGGAAAGTGATCTCCAAGGGGACACTGGTTGTGCCAAGACCAAGCATGGAAGCTCCTGGGCAAGCCCCGCAGTAAAGCCGCATCCTTGTTCTTGCTCAGACTTACAGCCATGGCAGGGATCCGTGGGGAAAGGGACACTGAGACCCACTGAGCCCTCAGCACATCTCCACATGCAGGCATTGCGGGGTGAACAGCTCGGGCATCTGTCGCACACTCGCCTTGTGCACAGGGCAGGGAACAAACTCCTGTTGTTATTCATTATAAGGATGTCATTGCTAACTTCTTTTGCAACTGAGAGGTAAAAAATTAATGGGTTCCCTTCCTATTGCCACACCTCCAGCACAAGTGCTGACACGGCAGGAACAGGCAATGACTAATCCTTAAACCCTGCTGAGTGCAGCAGTACCACTGAACCTTGGGGAGCTTGTTTTTTCCAAACCCACGTGACGTTTGGCACCTGTGAGAGGAAAGTCACGGGAGCAGCACGCATCAGAGGCATGAGTGGGGTGATCCAGGACCCAGCCTGGGGCTGGCTCAGCCTCCAGCTACCCGAGGGAGGGTGGTAGATGGAAAAAGCTCTGATGTGATGCTGGGGATGAAGCCATCCTGCCTCCACATCTGAGGGCTTGACCCCTCTAAGCCTTCTGCCTGTTTTCTTCTATTCCCATGCAATTTCTCAACTGAAGCTGTGATTTCTCAATGCCAAGTCTTTGGAAATACTCACCTACCTCAGGCTTCAGGGAAAATGCCTTTTGAGGTGAGTCTGTTTCTGGAAAACTCCTGCCTGATTTTTTGTGTCACCACTTGCTAGGGACTCCAGCAGCTTCACCTGTGGGAAGTGCACAGCAGAGCCCTGAAAACACCTTGCTCCCCCTAAAACCAGGGGCTGCCAAAAGTGCCCCTCTTATAAACCTCCCATCCCAGTGCTGCCCCAGCTGGGCTGCCCTTGATTACAGAGTCCCTGAGCTCAGGAAGACCCTGCATGCCACTGGAGTAACTCATGTTCCAGGAAAGGCCAAGACATCTGAGGTCTCTCGTTTCAATTTATAAATGCCACAGCTTAGAAACGTTCATTGTTCGCATGGTGGCCCTGGCGCTGTCCCCATCACATCAAAAGGCAGACCCTGGTTAATGAGCAGCCTGGCAGGAGCAGGTTGCACCATGGCCAGCTGTCCCAGGATAGCTGGAGCAGCCCCTGCCACTTCCTGGCAGCATTGATAAAGGACTGCCATTCACAGCCTCCAGCCCTGGAAATGGCTCCCAGTTGGCTCTAGGGTTGCATGTTGTGGTCAATGGCATTCAGGGAGTGCTGCCTTTCACCCATTAAGCAGCACTGGGAAGTGCTGGATTGTTTCCATGGCTCAGTAACCCCACCTGGCATATGGAGGGGGAATGATGCTCTCACCTCCCTATACATCCCTTTGAGGCTCTGGGGCAGTCCAAATGCTGAGCATTCCCTGATGTCCTTCATTCTCCCAACTGCCTGAAGGCTGGGAGAGCTGTGAGATGCCAGAAAGTCCTTTGGCTGATTAGCAGAATGACCCTCTTTGCTGTCATAGGTAACAATTCTCTTTATTGCTCACCAGGAAGATATGTACAGAGGGGGTGGTTTGTTCTGACATTAAAATGCATGGTGTAGGTCATAAAAAGGAGGGTGAACTGAGGAGAAAAGAGCAGAATTTCCATCAGCAGCTCCCTGGAGGGCAGCTGGGAGTGTAGGGAAGTCCCAGGCACCCAGCAGGATCCCCTCTGTGTCTTGAACAGGTCAACACCTTTCTGGGACTTGGGACATCAACTTCGCCAGCCAGGTGGGGTGACCACCAGGCAGGAGAGGTGGCACCTCCAGACCTCTCCAGGGGAGCCATGCCCATGTGGACACCAGCCTCGGGGGAGACGAGCATGTCCCATGGGTGGGAAAGGAAAAGATCAGGAGGTGGTGGTGCCTTGGAGAGGTCAGGGCCCCGTCGCTCACGGGGGTGCCAGTGCAGAGGGTCTCTGTGAAAACGCCCATCGCAGTAGCGAGAAGCGAATCGAGAGGAAGAGGAGGGCAGCGGAGGGGTGCTGCTACATGGCCGTGGTGATCACCTTCTCCTCGGGCTCCACTGTGTTCTCGTAGGCATGCTGGTTCTCTTTGGACCTGCATCAAGAGGGGAGAAGCACAATGCTGAGCTCTGTCCCAGCAAGACCAGTGTCCCCAGAGCCACCACTGGTGTCCTGGCCTTGCTGGTGCCAGCTGTGCACTGAGTGAGGACTGAGATGAGGAGCACAGGAGGGGTCACCCTGAAAGGAGCAGAGCCAAGTGTGGGGCTGGAATTGCTCTAATTTTTAGTGAGGGCTCTTTTGACTGTCACCATCTACGTGGTGGCCTGTGGTCACTTTTGGTGGTTTCCTCTGTTGGAAAGGTGTGATGTAGCATAAGAAAAATGTGGCGTAGCAGGTTGTGAGGTGGTGGATGGATTGTGGGGCTACAGGGATGGAGTGAGATGAGGGAGAAGGGGATACTCCCTCACCGCCTTCTGCTTAGCCCCTGGAAAGGTTAAAAGCCCCAAAAATAGGTGCATGGGATGTGTAAGACCCTGAGTGGGTGAGACCACAGCTCTGCATGTCTGAGCTGTCCCTAAGGGGACAGAACAGAGCCTGGAAGTCATGGGGAAGAGGTCTGAGCAGGTCCTTCACCTGAAGTCAGCTGCAGCCGATACGCGTCTCCCTTCATGGCCATTGGATGTGACAGCATCTGGCTTGTCCTCCACACTCACCACGTTCTCGACACTTTCCCTGAAGGGAGAGAAGAGAGGAGCTGAGATAGAGCAACAAAGGAGCCGTGGAGGGGAGCAGCCTCTTAGTGGTGATGACACTACAGAGAAAATAGGGGACCTGAATGTGATTCTGTCCTCGGACACGCTGCTCAGCCCCCTTCCCAGCAGGACAAGGAGAAACACCCTCACTGCAGGTTTGCAGAGGCTGTGCCAAGTGCCAGCCCCTGTCTCTGCAGCTGTGACTCCCAGCAACGTGCTGGCAGTCAGCAGGACTCGTTGTCAATATGTGGGATTGTTTTCTCCCGCTAACTGGTTTTTCCAGTCTACTTCTATGTAATCTGTTGCAAAATAGTCCCCTGTGGATCCCGATGGACACGGAGAGAGCAGTCAAGGCTCCGCTGATGCTGCAGCCCTGGCACAGGAGGGCTGTCCTTGTGCATGTCCATGTGAGCAAAGCTGAGCTACTCCCTGTCTAAAGCAAGTCTGGATCGCTTGCAGAAGGAACCACTGGGTAGGGATGGGGTGTTCAACCTCAGCCAGACTCCAGAAGCTCAGCTCTGGAGCGAGCCTGTAGCCTGAGCAGTGCCAGGGGGATTTAGCTGCAGAGGGTGGGTGCAGGTCCACCCTGCATGCACGTCCCTCCCTCCTCCAGCACTTGCCCAAGGGCAATTTCAGAGGCTTCTCCAAGGAACAGCCTGGCATAAACAGGCAGCAGCTCGAGCTGATAGCTGCTGTCACAGTGACAGCGCGGAGCTGGCAGGGCTCCAGGCTGCCGAGCCTCGCTCCCGCTCTTCTGAAGAAAGGCCAGATTAATTAAAAAAAGGCACCATCCCTCCTCAAGCCCTCCTCAGCATCCTCTGCCTCCAGGCTGGGAAAAGACAACCAGGCACGGGCAGCAGTGGGAAACACCAGCCCTGCCTGCCACTCCACGGGCTGGGGGTTCCTTCAGTTTGAGGACAAAGGTTCCTCTTTGGGAAACAAAGACTATAGTGGCAAATCAGACCACATAAATATGTATATACACACACACGTTGTATTATGTATTGGCCTGGAATGCATCCCAAAGGGACCTGCATAAAATTCATCTGAGGTTAAAGCTGAACTGCTGAGCATCAGAGTATGGGAGTCCCCACTTCCTCAGCCTGGAGAGGCTGCAGGAATGCACAAGTACAAGAAGACTCCAGCACCTCGGGGTGCAAAGCCTAAAGCAACCCCACCAGTGCAGAGGAACCAGGAAACAGATGTGGGGTGCTTTTGGTCTTCATCCCCTGTTGCCTTTGGGATCAGATTCAAGATCAGGTTACTGCAACTAAGCCAGCTGGCCTTGCTCGGCTGAGCAGGAGCACCAGCCTGTGACTCTGCTTGGCCAGCGTCAGGCAAGAGGTAACCCATCCCACAGAGCCTTTTTCAGATGAATAAAATGAATAAAGACACCACATTTGCCTGTGCCATGGGCTTCAGGTGGACAGCAGTGCCACAGCTTGGCTATCTCCCTCTTCTCCCAGCTCCTCTCACTGTGTTCTCATGACCTGACTCTGTCTGCTTTGCAAACAAACTGGTTTAGGCTTATTATCTCGGGAATATAGGGCACATGGGAACTGCACCCCCAAAGCCATAGAAAACTAGGATTGGTCGGCCCCGTGAACACGTGCCCATGTAATCTAGCCGTGATGCTGTGGCTTTCCCATTCCCAGCACTGCGCTTTCTCATGGCAGCATTTGCATGGTGCAAGCTCACACCTGGCAATCAATAACAGGGATCAGAGACCAGGACAGGAAGAAAAGGACAGGGAGTCTTTGCTCTCCCCACCCATCTCCCTCATAGCAAGCATGCATTTCCCAGCCCTGGCACAAGCACGGAGGCTGTTGGAGTGGCATGTGCCAAGGCAGCTAAGCCAAACCCAAAGCAACCTTCCACACTTACACTTTGTCCTTACACCAGAACCTGTTGACAACGAAAGCAATGGCCACCAGGACTAGAAATACAACCACTGCGATGACACCCTGTGACCATGGCTGGAGGCTGCCCCGGGCTGCAGAGAAAGGAGAGGACACATGTTAGAAATTCATGCTCAGGCTTTATCTGCCGAGCTTCTCCCGTCCAGGTTCAGCACGGTCCAGATGAGAGCTTGATCCTGCAAATCTGAGCAGAACACGTTGCTGTCAATTCAGGCAGGCTTACCTGGGTGATAGCAATGAAATAAAGTGCAAATAACAGTGGGTTTGCAGGTGGAGTGTTGTGCCTTACAGCTTTGGGGCCCCATACACCCTGACACATACATACAAATACATAATCATGCACCTTGGGAGGCTGGTGACTCTGTAATGGAGGAGAAAAGGCTGGGGCACATGGAGGAAGGGAGGGAAGGAGAGTGTTTGCCAAAGGAAAGAAGGCAGAGAGGTTTCAGCAAACTGCTTATTCTCCATCCCCAGATGCCACGGACATAAATTCCGAGATATTTTCCAAATACCGACTGGTAAAATAAGGGCTCCGTAACAGGGCGAGTTTAAAATTTGATGGCCACTCTCACAGCAAAAAGTTGTCATCGTAGATTTTGGTAAAATGCACCATTCAACAAGTTTCCAGAGCAGCAAACAATTTATGACAGAAATTGAAGGCTGGTGCAATCAGAGGAATAACCTTAGCACAAAGGCCAGGCAGGGCTCGCAGGGGGGCCAAGCAGCATTGGGGTGGAAGGGTGGGGGCACTGGGAGCTGACTGGAATATCCCCATTTCCCCCAGGGATGGAACGGACTGACAAGTTTATTTTTCTCTATCCAGACCTAAGCAGGAATCCAGCCACGGGTGGCAAGGCTGTGAGACACATTTCTGGATGTGGGCAGAATGCAAGAGCAGGGCGGTGAGAAGAGGAAACCTTGTCCCAGCCCTTGCTGGGATAGCTGCTCCTTGCTTCCCTTTAGATTTTGGACAATGGAGCTGTCAGACATAGTCAAACCCATCCTTAAGTGCTGTCACCAAAGGACACCTTGTCCATACAGCCACATCCCTTTGAGATTTAATTACTATTTACTCAGACCCAGCTTTTCCTCATCTGCTGATCAAAACGCCAACCCCTGCACATAACGTGGTCCCTCTGCAGAGGCAGGAGGGTGAGACCTGCCAGCCCCAGCACCAACTCACAACACTCAGAGCCAGACCCAGCCCGGGACACCCGGCAGGCTGAGCTAACCCAGGACGAGCAGTTGATACTTCAGTCTCCATCAGGAACTTTACACTGAACACTTCCTCTGTCTCACAGAAGACAAATCTCAGCTATAAACAGAAAATAATCTTTACTAGCAGTAGTAAGAGAAGGCTGCGTGCTCCACATGTGGAAACTCGTAACCCACAGCCAGCTTCACACTGGCTCTGCTGTGTCTCCCTCTGATTTTGGGGAGGGGATCTGTCCTATGGTAAGACCCCCAGCTTCTTAAGTCTTTACTGCAAGAGACTTGTATTTAAAAATTAATAAACAAAACAACAACAAAACCTCAAATCCCCAAACAGAGCTCTCTTTTCCCTCTTGGAAGAGAAATCAGCCTGGCCAGCTGACTTACCAGGAGTGCTGGTCTGGAAAGCAGTGGCACTCCCTGGCAAGGGGCTGTGAGAACAGCCCTGAGTAGCATCTCTCAGCCCCCTCTCCCCACAGAGACATTTGCCATGTTTACTGCAAGGTCCCAGGGCAGAAACTCAAGCAGGAGGAATTCAGATGCAAATTCCCTCTTGTATCAGCGTGTTTCGACTGAAATACCGTTGTATCAGCAGGCTGCTGGTGGTGGTGACACCCAGGGGTGGTGGGGAAGAGCAGGGGTTGGTCCCCTCCTGCCCTACCTGGTGGGCAAGGATGCTCCTGCCCTACTGCCCACCACCCCTGTGAGTGCAGCCCCAAACACACCTATCGCCTCCTGGCTGAATTTTGGCTTGCTTTGCTTCCTCCCTCACTCTGCCCTTGGCTGTTGGCCACGTTTATTTATTAGCTGTAGTTTATTTTTCCTCCCAGACCCAGGATTTCCAGCCTAAGCCTGGGGGTGGGGGGTGGTCAGATCCAGCCCTTCGTGAGGTTTCTGCTGGGGTTAAAGGAGTTTAAGGTCAACCAGGGAATGAAGTCAGCAATGACTTAAACTGCTAAATTTGAATCTCGTGATCTTCCAGCAAAGGCGAGGAGAAGAAAAGTTGTAGCAAACCTCCTTGGAGCAACCGTGCCCAGGAGGTACTGGATGTTTTTGCAAGTGAAGTCTCACTCCTGTGGCTGTTTCCACCAGATTCCGGAGCATCCAAAGCCAAAAGGGAAAACACCAAACCAAAATCAAGGGCTTCTGGCTTTGACAGTGTAGGGCCTGGCTGCAAGGGGAGATAAGGATGGTAAGGGAATGGCAATTCTGCATTGGGCTGAAATACCTGCTGGGAAACTTGCATGGGCATAAGAAAGGAGGAATGGGGATCAGGCAGAAGCAACAGCTTGATAGGATCTATTCAGGGAGGGACTGCTCGGGTCCCAGCCCTGGGGGCACTGCCTGGCTGGAGTTCCACCGGGCACTCCTTGCTGCCCTGCCAGGAGGGATGGCTGAAAGGATGAGGCTCACCTGTGGAAACAGGACTGTGTTCCTGGAAAAATGTTTTACGGGGGATGTCCCTCCTGGGTCAGCCTTCCCCTCAGGCTCTGCCACCTCCTCATGGGGTTTTCCCTCACAAACAAGATCTCCCAAGCCAAACCAAGCAATGTGGAATCTGCAGCTCTGGCAGATGTGTCTCCACACATCTGCAGCTACAAACCAGCCCAAAGGAAGTGCCAGTGACAAAATAAGGCTGTGCACTTGTTGCAATTCCATTTCCACACTCAAAAGCTAATTTGAAGACACAGATCTGATTTTTAATACATCTTTTCTAAGTGTTTGGAAATCTTTGGCTGGCCTGTCTTTTGCACTCTCTGAGGAAGCTGTGCCAGGCTCTGAATCCTCATTAAAGGATTTCTGTTGGTTTTATTTTTTTACTCTTTCCAAGCAACAGCAAAACTTTCAATCCTGCTGACAATGGACACCCCAGACTGTTAAATCCTCAGCAAGCTGGTAAACAAACACAGGAAGAGCGGTCAGGGCTGGGGCATCAGGAGGAGAAAGGGGGAGGGAATTTTCCGGGACTGTGGCAGCACCAGATGAGTTTTAATTACTCCTCATTATTTCTAACATTAGAGAAGCCCTTCAGTGAATTTCCTAAAAATAATACCCTAGCCATAGGAAGTTTGTCTGTTAAGTCTTTGGGAAGAGAAGAGGAGGGCAATTTGCTGAGGAAAATATTTGCTCCCTCTCCTCAGCAATGATCAAAATTACAGATTAACAGGAGGATCTGAGAGCTCAGGGAGCGACCCAGAACAACACTTGCTCAAGGATAAGAGTGACAAAAAAGAAAGAAAAAAAAGCCGTAAGAAAACAGATTACTCATCTTGGTGCACAGTCCTGCCAGAGGTAAATGAGAGCAGTTTTTCTCGGTGCAAGCAGCTCAGATAAACCTCAGGAGGGAATTTCAGCCTTCAGCGAAGCAGGTAGAAAGCCTCTACGTCCCGGCTCCCGCAAAACCTCCCAACCCACCGAGCACCCACCCATCCTGATGAGCAGCCAGAGCTAAAGCTTCGGCAGGAGCTGGGATGTATTTTCCCTTCCCAAGAGGCTCTTCCACAGCTGTCCCTTGTCCCTCACCAGCAGCTCCCACCCGCCCGGGGCTGGGCGCACCTTGCCGCCGTTCCCCTGCCTCTGTTTCCCCGGGATGCCGGGCAGCTGCCAGCGCTTACCTTCCTGGCAGAAGGCAGGTTGCAGCTGCAGGAGCAGTCCCAGCAGGAGCAGGCAGCGGGCAGGCATGGTGGCAGCAGGGCTGCGGCTCCCGGCGTGCGGAGGAAGAGCCGGGTGCTGCACTTGGGCACGGCGCCCTCCCGCAGGAATGAGAGCCTGGTGAATTATCAAACACCTTAACGAGGAAGGCCGATGCTCTCACCTGCTTATTCAAATTCTGCTGCGGGAAGGAGGTGCCTCTTTGCCTTCTCCCGCGGAAGGCGGTGGGGAATTTGGGGCATACTGACTTGAACCTGACAGTCCCCTTAGGTAGGGCGTGGAAGGGAACTCAGGCACAAAATATTCGCATTGGCCCAGGAGGAAAAAACGACGCTCAGATGGGCAAAACTCTTCCCCAGTGAAGCTGTGGTGCTTGGGGAGCGTGGTGTCCCCCAAGTCCCCTCCCCACAGGAGGAGAGCAGAGAGGGAGCCAGCAATGCCCCAGCTCTGACATCCCACCCTGTGGGACCCCCACTCACTTCCTCGCTCTTTTCTTTTCAGCAAGTGTCACTAACAACCCAGCAAAATGCATTTGTGACCTGAAAACATCCAGTGAATAAACCAGACTCAGTGCTGGGTACTGCCTCTCACCTCTCACACCTTGGTTAATGGTGACACCATTAAACAGAGCAAACCCAGCCCGCGTTTTATTGAGTCATCAGGGCTGTCCCCAAAATTTCTTCAGTACCAGAAGAGGTAGAAACAGCCAAAGAGCTCCAGCAGGCAGCAAGGCTTGCCCTTCACAAAAGCTGCACAGACGCTGCAGGACAGAGAATGTTGCAGGTCCCAAGTTAAGCAGTCTTCCAGCCCATGTCAGGTTTGCATGGCTGGCAAACTCACCCCACAGGAAGAATAAAAGATATTTGGCTTCACAGCTGAGAAAATTCAGTTGCTCCTGAAGGAAATTATAAAATTTTGAGCCAGGGGTTTCATGGTGGCTCTTCTTGTGGTGTGTCCCAGCATCTTTGTAACCCCTCAGCAGCATCTGAGCCCCCGGCCTCTGGGTCTGGTGATTTCCCCTCCAGGGACCCTGCCTGGGTGCTCCATCCTGAGAAGCAAATGACACTTTATCCCCATGGAACCCGTGTGCAGGAATGTGCAGCACCCTCACGAGAACACACCCACTGGAGGACGACTGACCTCCTTCATCTCAGCTCTTTACCCTACATTTACAATAATATCATTTATCCTGAGGACAAACCAGATCTGACTTGAGCTGTACAAGATTGAAGGCCAACTCTTTCTCAAATTTCTTTCCATGGCCAGGTCCCCAGCTGCAACGTGGGATAACCCCACTGCCAACCCTGCTAATTTTTGCTTGCGAACTCTGTGGGGCAGGGACTTTCCTGCGGCATCCAGCAAGGAAGTGTCACAACAGGGGCTGACCCATAATTAGGCCCTGTAAAACAATCTAATCATATTACAGAGGAAAAGGAATGGCTTGTGAATAAGTAAAAACGAGAGTAAACTTTGGGCTCCCCGTGACCTGCTTCCACATTATCTGGGAAAGCATGCAGAGCTTGCAATCTTTGCTGCCTGCCTGTTGCTCGTCTCCTTGCAAAAGCCCAGCAAGAGCAGCCTGGGTGCTTGGAGCAGAAGGCTTTATCAGGAGATCAGAGTCCTAAAGAAGCTGGTCCTGCTGCTGCCCTGGGGAAATTCAAGGTCTGAGACATTCTGCTATTGCTGTCCACTCCCTGCCTTTCAGACAGTGATCTTGCTGTCAGCTGCATCCTGAGGAGCAAATAACGCTTTACCAGCTGCATGTTCCCACATTTATATGAAATTTAAGACAATTCAATGATTTATTCGTTTTGGGCTCACTGATGAGGCCAGGGAATCACTCAGTGCTTATCTCAAAGCTCCCCCGTGCTCCATGAATGTTCAGCCCTCCACAGCTGTTAGGAAGGTACGTGCCTTTGTGACAAAGCTCCCCTGCCACCTCCTTGGTTGCATATCCCTGGGTCTGGCCTGGGGGGATGAGAAGCTACAGGTCACTGTAGCAGCCTGACTGCAGGGGCAAAGTCTGAAATTTCAACAAATTATTTGCCAGCCGGGTTTTCCTTTTGTCGTTCTGGCAGTGGCTTGGGCCCTGCAATGACAAGCAGCTGCGTGCTGCTGCTGCAGCGTGCTGGTAATCTTGCTGTGCCTCTCACTGGCATCACCCAGCCATGGTGACACAAAGGTGACTACAGGCCCATTTTAGGGCTGAGGGAAACCGAGGCACAGAAGGACAAATCGCCCTGGCAGCATTTAGTCAAAGCCAAGTAGAGCCAGAGCCAGCTCAATGTTCTTTCAAGGACCCAAGTGAGCAGTTGCCTGTATAACAGACCTTACACAAAGCAGGGTTTGGAATTTCAGGCTTTACACAGTTATGCCCCCAAAATTGGTGATTATTTCCCCTAAAAACATAGGTAACTTTTAGGAAAAAATAGTATTTGCTCAAAGGAACATTCCTGAATGATATATCTCGAAGCACAGATGCCAATTCCTCTTTGAAAACCATTGTGTGACTCTGCGTTTTAATGGAAATCGTTTTTCTTTCTCCTTCACCTCCTTCACTTCCTTCCTTCCTCCCTCCTTCCCTCCCTCTTTCATCCTTTCCATTTCCTCCCTGTCTCCCAGACAGAGCCATAAAACTAAAACAATATGAGAGCAAACCCGAACATCCCCTAAAGAAGAAATTGTATTTTTCCCAGAAAAGTAATTATAAATTTATTACATTTCAATAGCTGCTATGAAACATAAAAAACCCCGCACAAAAAAAAAAAACCACAAAAAATCCCCACCACCGCCAAAAGAAAAAACCCTCCCAAAAAAACCCCAAGAAAAACCACAAACCCAAAGAAAACTAAAACCCAATTTATAATTGCTTGTTTCTTTTGACATTTGCCATCCAAACCAAATATTCCTTCCTTGTGCCAGAGTTCTCTTGTTTCCCGTTGACACTAGTCTTTCAAATCCTGCCTGCTATGGATGCTTCCAGGAGAGAACCAGGAGCTACAACCACTGTGAAAAAGGCATTTTCTTGGCTCAGTGTGGGTAAAAGGCAGCAGAAAAAGGCAGCTCCTGCTCTGGGTTTTCATCTATCACAGCTCTGTACCCCATTTCTCCTCTTTAGAAATGCCTTTAAAGTGCAATATATTTTCTTATTTACGTGCTGTTGAAAACCCCAGTGTCAATGGTTTGGCAAAAGGCATCTATGGCCTTCATTTGCCCTTGAGATCTGCTCAGCAGCACCACTGTGGCCCATGAGTATTTCATGGGACACTCTGGACGATATTTTTTTACACCAGTTGATTCTGGGATGGATGTCTGGGCAGCATTCACGTCCTCCACTCTCTGTGCTGGGGCCTGATGCTCCTGCTCCTACATCTAAGGGCAGCACTGGGCTCCCTCCTCTATCCATTGTCCCCTCTGAGCTCCCTGCTCCGCTGTCCCTGATGTCAAGGGCTGCCAGGGCTCTGACAGCACGTTCACATCAGCCTCAGGGCTCACAGCCTTGGAAAATTAGGCTGAGAAAACACCTACGTGATCTGCCCTGCCTTGCCTCGGGCTGGGAGGAATCAAACTAAAAATCCCTGAAACGAGAAGAAACCCCACCTGCCTGTGCTCTGCCTTATTGTTGGGGGATGAGCCTGCATCTGTGATTCCCCCCGGCCTTTCCATCTGTTCTGAGGGAATAGTGCACCCCTAATCACCTCTGAGTGTGGGGGAAAGTGCTGCTGCGTTGCTGGAGTGGCAGATAGGAAGGTTCCCAACGTGTGACGCTCAGAAAGGGAGAAAGGAGCTGACTTTGCTCTGGATATTCCCTCCCGCCCAGAGATATTGAATGGAATGAATAATTTGCTATCCGATCATCTCTAATCTTCATCCCATAAAATCAGCAGCAAGCTGGGAGGGTTTTTGAAGCCTCCAGCTGCATTTGCTGATAAGACATGAGGCAGGAAAGATTGGAAGCCCATAAAAATGATAATCTCAGGCTTCAGTGTAACTTGGTGGAAGGGTTTTCTCCTGCCCTTTCATTAAGGATGGATTTCATGATCTTCCTTAAATAACAACAAGCCTTCTCACGAGGAATCTCCCACCCGAAAACTGATTGCGTCGTCATTAGGAAATAGGGGACCAAGAAGCCATGAAAAAATGGATGGAGCACAGCTGAGCTTAAGGCTAAGGCCAAGGGGCGGGAGGGAAAGAGGGAATTGGAAGTAATTTCTGAGTACAGAGAGAATCTTTAGGCACTGGGGCTCTGCCTGGGAGAGTCAGGCACTGGCCCTGTGTCAAGCTGCTGGGCACAAGCCTGACCATGAGCTTGGATGTGGAACAAAGCCTCCTCCTCCTCATCTTTCACCTCCTTGGCGTGAACAGAAATGTTGTGTCCCATTTCAGTCTGATTTGATACAGAATCCTCTAAACCAGGCCCATATTAACAGCATCTGGAGAGAAGAAGGAGAAGGGAAAAGAAAAATCCCAGCTCACCAACCACTTACATGTGAATCTCAACCATGGTGGACAAAAGGAGAAGAAGGGAAAAGTAGCTGGTTTGGTGAGGGTGGAAAGTTTCAGGAAATAATTACCCCAGATGCTAGAGTAGGAGAAAATTAAAAGTATAAACTATAATCAGATGTTAAGTTGCTTTTCTTCAGCTAATTGAAATAATGTTTTCTCTGCTACCAACCACTCTACCCCTTTCAGATGCTAATCCCTATCAAACATGGACTTACAATTACAAATTCATAGGCATTTTTCCCAGGAGCAGAAATTGCTTTGCCCTGTAACCTCTAAGATGAGGTCTTAATAGGAATTCACGATCAGTCTCTGGTAAAGCTTCATTAGCCGGAGAGAATAGACAAGGGCAAGTTGCAATGCTCCCTAACCACTCTAGGGAAAAATTAATTTAAATTACTTTGTGAAGTAACAAGGCCAGATAATGTGTTTCCTTCTTGGATTATTGTTTTCCAACACCCTAATGTGCGGGCAGATTAGGTTACTTTGCCTGTCTTGATGGTGGTCCATGCTAAATTGTGATTTATGGACTGCAGAAGCCTTTGGCAACACTGACCCCTTGGGCCAGAGCTGGATGGAGTTGGAGTGAGGGCCTGGCTGGATCCCACCAGGCTGGGTTTCTTGGAGGCTGTTGGGGAGTCAGGGGAAGCCACCCCCAGCTCATCTTCAGCACAGCCTGGAAGAGAATCCTGGCTGTTGAAGGTGGCACTTCAGCGTTTCCCTGACTGGAAACTGATTCAAGAGTTGTGCTGCTTTGGGGCAGCTTTAGATTTGTTTCCTGGAGGGAAGATCCTGAACAATGCTGAGTTCCATGTTTCCAAGGCCTGGACCAGCATGGAAAACCTCTTTCAGAAGTCCCTCAGCAAAACTACTGCATGAGACTGATTCCCAACCAGCTAAAACCTAAAATGCACTAAAATATGCTGAAAATCAAGCCTGCAGCCCCAGGAGGGGGAGGCTGTGATTTCATACACCCCCTCCAGCCCTTGCCAAGCCTTCCCAAAAAGAGCTATAATTCTATTCCCCTGGCACCAGGCTGGGTGCTCTTCATGCTGCTGGGGGTTTATGGAGCTTTGCAGAGAGCCAAGCGAGGGGCCATGGGAAGATGAGGTGATAAAGCCTTGGCAGAGCAGCTGTGACTCCCCTCAGCACCCTGGGCTCGCAGCCGGACTTCTGTGGGCACTGCCAGCTCCCAGCATTATTCACCTGAGCCTTGTCACACAGAATGGGCCGGTCTGGCTAAACCCTCACGGGATTCGAGTATCATTCAGCAAGGAGACAAAGAGTTCAAAGGGCCTTTGGGCAACAAACAGCACAGATCATCTCAGCTGATTAAATAGGTTCCCAGCTGATGTGGGAGTCCTAGGAGACCAGCCTGAAGCTGGGAAGATTTATGGACAGATACCTGAATTGGAGAGGGAATGTATTGATTTTATTCCTGGCACCTGAAGGGGATCGCTGCTGTTTTTCAGAGCAAAGAGGGCTGGTGAGAGATGCATCGAGACAGAGGGGTAGGTAGGTAGGTAGAGAGAACCAGGGACAGAATTCCAAGCCATCTAATAATTTTCTTGTCCCCACTTAACTGGGGGAAGATAAAAAACCCATGACTCTACTTTCTGTCATTCTCCCATCCAAAACTCCAACACTTCAAACCGAGATTATAACCCCTAAGGATGCGGGTTTATGTCATCCCAGCTTCCGCAGACACTTGGATTTCCTTATTCCCCATCAGCAACCCATTGCTGTCCAAGCTCTGACGAATTCTGGACTTCCTTTGCTGGTGACAAGCCCTGTGTTTTGATAGCTCCAAGCACAACTAAGTGTGCTCTTGAGTCTTCTTAACGTTGTTGTCTCACAGCAGGCAGAACCGAGCGTCCTGGAAGGTAGAGGAGCATCAGGAAAGGCCATGTCCCATGAGGAGGATACCCCTGCATGACTGTCTAGGTCCCCAATGTGCAGAGGAGAGCCTGCATTCAGTAGGGCACCCCTGCTCAGCACCATCTGAGGAAGGCGATTTCCTTCCTCCAGCCCCACAGCCTTACTGGGAAAAGGAAAGGGCCCTGGGCGGAGTGAGGAGCATCCCCGACACAGGAGACCAGCCGGAGCATCCTTGAACTCTGGGCTCCAACCAACCAGAACCCTGCCAGCAGGCACCAGCCCCATCTATCCCCATGGTCACCAGCAGAGGCAGCAGGTTTTCAGGTGGCATCTCTCTCCTCTTCCTTCTCAGAACCAGGGTTTTTGCCTGGAATATGAAGGGGAAAAAAATAACAGGGCTATCGGCAGTAAAGTGAAATGAATCTAACAACCTCCACTTCTTTCAACGAGCTCCAGTTGTTGCTTTACAAGTGTACTCCAACCCTGGCGAGTGCCAAACAAAAGCTCCCCTCTCCTCCTCCGTGCCTGTTAAACAGCCTTTTTATTTCAGCGAGCTGCATCTGCTGGGCGGCAGCCGTGATTACCATAACACAGGGGTAGGATTTGGCCGGGATGCTTCCCCCTCGACTCTACAACAGGCAGGAGCCTTGGGCTGGTAGAAAAATAAGATGAAAAATACAGGGCAGGGAAAAAAAGACTAAATGCATGAAGTCACTTTTCTGGCTGCCACCCAAGCAAACAGATGCAGGTAACGGAGGAGAGGGGGAAAATCACGTCCTCATCTCCTCAGAGCAGTGGCTTCTGTTGCTGGGGAAGGGAGTGGGAGGGACATGGAAAGGCCAGAGGGATTTCATGTGAGTCCAAGATCTGAAAAAGGCATTTCGCAGGGTATATTGAAGTTAGGAGAGCTTTTTGGGAACCTTAACCCATTCCTGAAGCTTTGGAGGCTGCTGGCCCCCTCAGGATGTTGCTGCAGACAAGCTGAGTACCGTGAGATGGGGACAGGGATCCAGGGCTCCTGCAGGAGGGACAGGATTGATAGGAAAGGGCTGAACAATGCCAAACTGTGCCATTGTGCCACAGCAGCTCAGAACGGGCTGCTCTTGGATCCAGCCCTGAACAGGTTTCGAGAGCAAAAGGTGAAGACCCCTGAGAGATGCCTTTGCCTGGGACTGAGGAGGAGAGGCTGTTTCCAGGACTGGGAGGGACATTAATTAGAACTCAATAAATAGCAGGGCATCGGCACAGCCACCTGCACTCTCACTGGGAAGTGTGAGTCTTCACAGGATCACCTCACCTCTGCTGAAATCCCAGGAGATTCCACTGCCTCTGCTCCTCTGGCAGAGCCAACGGGGAACTGGGGACCACAGGCACAAAATCCATTACTCTCACGTTCCAGGGGAGTGGGAACCTGCAGACAGCACTGAGACCTCCAGAGCCTGGCTGAGATGGAGGGAACACCGCTGTCCCAAGCTGTCTCTGTACCACAGAATACAAAATTCTGCAGGAAAATAGCTGCAGTTGTTCGAATAGAGTAGGTTTCACATAGCGATTATCTGTCTGCGGTAACCGCAGGAAGACCTGTAGAGGGTGGAAGAGGGGAAAAGGAGAGGGAGGAATGGAGAACGGGAGAAGGGGAGAATGGGGATGGGAGAGAGGAGAGGAGAAAGGAAAAGGAAAAGGAATAAGGAAAAAGGAAAAAGGAAAAGCGGAAAGGACAGTGGTTAACACACTTTATTTGGAAAACACCAAGAAAATATGAACCCCCGTTGTTAACCAGCCCCAGGGCGGGCGCTGCGCTCCCGCGGGGCCGCTCGGGACGGGGGGCGGCGCCCTCTGGCGGCAGCGGCGGGGGTGGCCCGGGTGGCTCCGCTCCGGCTCCGTTTCGGGACTGCTCCGGCTCCGCTCCGGCGCTGCGCCGGCTCCGCTCCGGCTCCGTTTCGGGACTGCTCCGGCGCCGCTCCGGCTCCGCTCCGGCGCTGCGCCGGCTCCGCTCCGGCTCCGCTCCGGCTCCGCTTCGGAACGGCTCCGGCTCTGCTCCGGCTCCGCGCCGGCTCGGCCTCGCCCCGCGGGCAGGAAACGCTGGTGCTGCGGTGGGTTTGATGTGCCGTTTATCTGCCAGCGGGGCTTCCCCCAGACCTGTTCAAAGGAGGCTCCCACCCGGAGGAGGCGGCCCGGAGAGCGCAGCGCTCGCCCGAGCCCGGTGAGGGGCTTGGGTGGGACCCCGCACGGGACAGCCCCGCTGCGACCCCCGGGACACGGCACTGGGAAGGCGTCGACTGCGAGCTCCTGCTGGAGAGCGGAGCAGCGGGCAGGGCGGTGGCGGTGGCGTTGCCAGCGAGGGGACAGTGTCTCCTCTGGAGGGGACAGACACGCTTCCGCTCACACGGCCTTTCTGCCCGTCCCTTGGGGTGTGTGGATGTAGGGCCGTATCCCCATCCCGCGGCACCTGCACGCAGCGATAGAGGGGAGCAGCTCGGAGCAGGATGGAGCCGGCTGGAGGGTGGTCCCAGGGACGGGCAAAGAGCCGAGATAGGAGCAACGGCTGGCACGGCTCAGCTCAGCCTTCCTGCCGCCCTGGAAACACCCCGGGAAAAACATCCAGTACCTGCTGTGGATGCCTTGGTGTCACCTAAAGGCAAAAAGCAGCTCAGGGTTTGCTAGGCTGAGGCAGGGAGCAGCTTGTGAGTGATTTGTGCTGATGGCAGCCAAAAGCAAAACCACCCTGGTGTTTTGTCTGGTGGGGACAACCAGCAGGGCAGCGTGCAAGGGGCAGGGGACACGTGTGAGCATGTCACGGGCTTGCGTGGCTTGAAGACACATGGAGGACTGCATGTCCACATCCATCCAAACGTGTATTTAGGACTGTCTGCAAATCTGCATCCGTGGATGTGCCCACACAAATGGGACGTGCTAAATGGAGCGTTTGTGTTTGTGCACCATCACAGTGCAAGAGCACATGGGCTGTGCATTTGTGAGCAAGTCAGTGCACATTCACCTGCCCCGTGCGTGGACAGGTATTTGTGGAGTGTGTGTTTGTGACTCCTAGTCACACAGGTGGCCGTGCTGGTGCATCACTGCTAAAACACTTCAGGGATGTCCCACACTGGACCCTCATCCAGCCGTGTTCCCTGCCTGCTCCCTGGCCCAGCATGCACAGGGCACCAGGTCACCAACTGCACCCCCGGCAAGCACAGAGCCTTCCTCACCCCGAGCAGGCGCTTCCCACCCACGGCATCACAATGGCACACTGCTGACTGTCTCCATCCACCCCCCAGGACATCCCCGCCAGCCTCCAGCTCCCGTTTCAGTGCCATTCCTGGGGATGGAGCAGACTGGATGCTCAGAGCAGTGGTGCTGCAATGCTGGATGGTTGCAAGACACAACTGGGATGGTGTTGATGTGTTTTGTTTCAGCTGCAGCAGCGTGTGAAGGCATGTATCACAGCAAGCAAAGTGCTCTGGAGATGGGACAGCTGCTGTAAAGCATCCCCTTGCTCCCAATCCCCCCCGGGCAGCCTTGGATGGGCAGTGGGCGAGACCATGGCTGGACCCTTCAGACATGCAGGAGGACCTTGCCTCTGGTTTCCATGGGCTCTGGGCAAGCCCTGGGCAACAGGGTCCTATTCCTGCCTCAGGGGCTGTGCTGCAGGTGGTGACAGTGGTGGAAGCAGAACAGCTGCAGGACTGGACACATTCCCTTCCCTTCCCTGGGCTTTGGCCATCTTCCCAGATATACATCTGGAGGGGAACTCTGTTGTTCCCTGCCACAAACGCAGGGTGAACAGGGTGTGCTGACAGCCACGCTTCCCTAGTCACTCTAGGCTGTGATGCTTGGCACTTTTGGAGCCATTCACTCCCGGCAAGCCGAGCTCCAGATCCCACATCAGGAAGGACCACAGCTTGACAGCCCCTCACAGGAAGACCTGCCACCTCCAGCCTGCTCATTTCACATGATGCAAGCCAGGATGCTCTGCCATGCCTTTCCTGGACACCCTTGGGCATGTCCTCAAACCTCTCCTAGCCCAGTCGGCAAGTCACCTCCTTCTCTTCTTTCCGGCATTCCTTGAGCTACACAATGCCGGCAGAAATCTGCCTTTCATTTTGTGGTGCCTGCACTGAGGAGCACGGCTGGGCCGCGGCTTTGCCGACCCCTTTGCTGAAAGCCCTTTGCTGCAGGACCCATTCCCACCTTGGCACAGCCAGATTAAGCTGGTGCCATGCGGGATTTACCAGAGGGACGGGCAGCTAGAGGAGCCCCCGGCCCCACCACGTGCTGCCGGACGAGTTCGGCCACGGCACATCAAAGCGCCGAGGCAGTTTTAACCATGCTCCAGACGCTCCCTCCCATTTCCTGCTGGATTCCCGTCTCGCTCCCTGTGCCCGCATCAGCAAAACAGAGTGTAAAAATAGAGGCTGGGCTTCACCAAAACACAATAGTAAATTGTTCCCCGGAAAGGTCACTGGGGCGGCTTAGAATAGCTCCAAGAGCAGGGGAAAAGGAATGTCTACCGGGGGGACAAGTTCGAAAGTGCCTCTTGGACCCACTCCCAGGAGGTTTCCTGCATCCCCGTCATTGGTGCAGGTCCCCCCTTATGAGCCTCTGCGGTCTCAAAGCATCCTCACCCTCTCCCATCCATCCCTAGCCCTGCTCTCCCATCCCAGTTTTGGGATGGAAACTAAAACAAAAAGAGGGAGTGAGAAATAAGGTGAAAGAAGAGGCAGAAGGGCCAGAGAGAAAGAATAAGGCTGAGAGGAGAGAGAGGATCCTGCTCGCTGCTCATCTCCTTGATGCGTGTGACAGCGCAGTGTCCCCCGGGCACCGCTGGCCGGCTGCAGCCTTTGTGTGGCGGTGGGAACGTCAGGGATGAGCCCCGGGATGAAGAGCAGACCGAGCAGTCCCAGAGAGCCATAAATTACTGCTCCTGTTGTCACTGGCCTGTCACAGCAAAGAGCAGAAGCTTTCTCATCGGCTGCCGGGGTGGGAATGTTTGGGTCCTGTCGTTTCCGTGAGCATTTTTGATTCAATTATGTGGGAATGCCCTTAATGAAGCAGGTCCTTGCTCCTGGCTTCGGCGGTGTTCCCAGGCAGGGCTGCCAGTGCAGGCAGCTCTCAACATGGCTTTGCCAGAAAGGCTGTAATTAGAAACAGATAATGAGGCTGGAAAATAGAAGCTGCCCAAATTTGGGGTGATTTTGGGGTTTTGTGTTTCTTGTTTCATTGTCTTGGACATAGGCAATCCTCCCACCTTCTCTGGTTTTGAATTCAATTTTATCTCAATGTCAAGTCCCCTCTGTTCTCACTCCCCAGCATCATCCATGCACTTGTAAGGGGAATTTTCTGCCACTGGAAGCCTGAATGTCACCGAGTTCCTGGGACACTTTAGAAAACTGGATGAACAAAACGCCTTTAAATGCATCTGTTTCAAGTTTGTGAAGAAACTGCTAAACCAGAAAATTTCCTGCCCTGCAGACCAGAACCCCCATCACCTTCTGGTGCCACCAGTGAGAGATGAGCCCCAGCACTGTCCCAGCCAAGGGCAATGCCACCCATGACACCCAGGCTGTTGCCCTCCTGCTGCACCAATCCCTTCTGTGCACTGGCAACCAGGACCTTAGGCTGCTGTTCCCAACTTTCTTTTCTGTTTTGCATAAACAGAGAATAAAACAGGTTGAGTTGGGTTTTCCCCCCATATATTTGAATCCACAGAGCAATGCGCATCACCCTTTGCAACACGATTGTAAAAAGAAATTACCATTTGATGAGAAATTAATTCAACTTTCCATTGGAAGACAAGAATGGAAAGGGCTTTTGAAAATTACTTTTAAAAAGAAACACGAAGACAGGTGACGTCTGCTACCTTCTGTGACATTTGCATTTTGGTGCCAAGCAGCAACAAGGTCCAGATGCTCGGGAGAAAAAGATGCTGGAAGAAAGATACTTTTTCCAGCATGGCCAACATGAAGCCAGCACCTGGGGACACAACCCTGGAGCCTGTCCCAGCAGAGCAGCACCCAGGGTTTCCCCACCACCAAGGTCCATCAGGAGTGATGCACGTTGACCATCCCACCATGGAGCAGGTGGCACTGGAAGCCTCTCAGCCCTTTCCATAGGTTATAGAACTTGTAAATGTGCACGGAGTGGTTTGAAGCCTTCACTCTGCAGGTGTTTTTCCCTTGTGGATGTTTTTTCCTTTGCTGGTTTCAAAAGATTTGTGGCCATCAAGGATATTTTACTTGAAGAAAGCAAAAAAAGCAGAAGGGGGAGGTGAAAGGACAATTGTCCTGGCAAGGGAAGGAGGGAGGGAGAGAGGCAGGAGGTGGGAGGCACAGATGGGTGAGCTATCAGCTCTTGCTGGGCTGGCAGCAGGACAGGAGACAGGGGTTAAACCAGATGTACAGCCATGATCTCCCAACTCCAGATAAACACCCAGCAGCCGCACACTGCCCACACCTGCCCCATGCCTTGTCCCAGTGCCTGGGATGAAACCAGCCCAGTCCTGGCTGCGGGGGCTTTGCTCAGCCTGGCTGTGAAGAGGGCACCCCATGTCCCTTATCTGGGGCTGTGCCTGGACAGGGCTCCCTGCACCCTCATACTGGAGCCTAAAAGGGGTTCCCTCTTTCACCTTGGAGGGAAATTTCACCTAGAAACCTTAAAAGCAAGCCTTGGCTACTGGGCTGCTGGGGAGGAGGGGTTAGCAGCCAAGCTTTTGGGGAGAGGCTTTAAAAAAGCAAGGGATGCTTTAGAGGGTTTGTTTAAATAGGCAACGACTCTGTAATTCACAGAAATTAAAGACAAGAAAATACTTGTGGTACCATTCCTGCTCATCTGCTCCGTGCTCAGTAGGGTGCCAGCCACCATCAGCAGCATGGTGCTGTAGGTATATATATTAAAAAAATATATGTATAAGATATATATATAATATATATATATTTAAAAAAACACACATGTTCAATGGTCCACTTAGCCTGTAAGCACTCCCTAATTAATGCTGTATATTTTTAAAAGCACTTATGCACATGGCTGCGGTAATTTCTTTCTATAAAAAGAGGAATTACTCTCACTGCCTGTTATATCATGGCCGAATGCCTGCCATGGTGTGAAGGGAAGTAGCACGGCCCCCAGCAGCCCGTTCCTTGCACAGTCAGCCTCGCCAAAAGCAGGGAAAAGGCCACTGGAGCCTTTGGGGGACCTGCAAATGACACGCTGGGGGCAAGGCGGGGGTGGCTGGTAACGCTCGCCTGCGGCGGGGCATTGCTTCATCGCCCGCCTTCCTTCCTGCCGGCCCCGCGCGCTCTTCCTCCCTCCCAGGCTGGACGATGTGAGTCAAGCAAGAAAAAAAAAATTAGCAGATCCTTTTGCAACGTTTCTTGCTGCCCGTTTATGCCTTTGGCTGGCTGGGAATGGGCCACCCTGGCATCTTCATCCCACAGCGCTCAGGGGTGAGACACCAAAGTAATGATGGATTCAAGTGGTGAGGTGGGACAGAGGCAGACAGCGAGTGGAGGCTGCTTTGTAAAACTTTATTTAGAAATATTCTTGATATATTCATTATATATATATATTTATATATACACACACATTACAACAAATGTGTTTTCTAAATAGCACATCCACAGTGGGTTGAGACTCAGGGTACCAGGTCTGGTTACTTAATTTCTGCAGAAAAAATGCAGAAATCCAAGGGGAGGGTGGCAGAGAAAGGGATGAGGCTGAAAAAACCAAAATTCGTAAGGCAGGAATTCACTCACACGGTACGACATTGCCCCAGAGCGCTGTTTCCAACGGGAATGGGGGGTGATGGTCCACACAGCAGGAGATGAAGCAGGCAGGAGGAGAGGTGGGCAGAGGAAATGTACCATTCAAATCACAATTAAAGTACAACTGTACATACCCCGGGAGGCCTACGGCACGCCCTGAAGGAGCGCGTGTGCCTGGGGGCGTTTGGGGGTGCTGCCAAGGTTGTACCATTTTCCCAACTGTTCAGCTACCAAGACGATACAAACAAGAAGTAATGGATTTGTGCGGGACGAGTATCGGTGAATTCTCTTTTTTTCTTGCGACAGTTTAATAACAAGAGTGCAAAACCCCCACATACCCCACCCAGGGTTATTTGGGAGCCGGGAACGGCTTTACCTGTGTGACAGCACCCTCCTCCCCTCCCCGAGGGCCCCCTGGCAGCCCGCCCTGCTTGCCTGGCCCACCCCTGGCACCAGTACCAGTCCAAACCTCTTCCTCAGTGTTGCTTCCTCACCCGCCAGCACCTTCCCTGGCCCAGCCCTGCAGGTAACCCCTTCTAGTAAAAACCCCCATGCAGAGGCAATCCAGACCCAAGAACTTTCCTCCTTTTCCCCAATTTAAGGTAGGGGAGATTGGTGCTTTCCAAGAATTTGGGGGCTATGCTGGAAATCCTTGCATGGGCCAGGATCGCTTCCCAGGCAACTAATTCTGCCTAACGTGCCAAGACACACGCCAGACTCTTACCTATTATTTACAAAGAGGCATCAAAACCAAGCAGAGATGGAAATGACACAGCTCTGAATTAAGCCTGGACGGGCTTGCAGACACCCACTCAAATTCTCTGTGTTCCCTTGTACCTCAGCATCCTTGGGAAGGCACGAGTGCGGTGAAGATGTCCCCACTCAAAAAGATTTATTCCTTTCCAAAGGATGTTTGTGTTTGGGTTTTTTTTTCTACTGTATCATGGTAGAGATTTCTGTGCCTTGACATCTTTGCAGAGGGAGAGGACGGGTTTGGGGCAATTGCTCCATCAGGCCTCAGGAGATGGGCTGGTGAGAGATGGGTCTGACGCAGCAGTGATGGCGCAGTGTGGTTCTCAGCTCCCAGCCACCACAGCAGCAGCCTCCTGCTCCCCTGTCCTTCTGTTTCCCAAATGCCCTCCTGGGGGGCAGCAGGATCCAAGGATCAGCTCAGTCACAGAGCTCAGTTTTGCAGCAATCTGAGCACTCAGGAATGGAGGCTAATCCCAACACTGTTTTTACTGCTTCTCCACAAGAATCAGAGAGGCTGTGGACTCCTACCAGCCTAGACAGGTGAGGACCTTCCTAACACCAGAATAAATCCAGCACTATTGTCCACACTGTGGGCATTCGCACAGCTGAACCACCATTTTCGCACAATAAAACCAAAAAATTCAAAGCATATCATTAAAAAACCTTTTTATAACCCTATGTACACGCACACTGTTGATACATCATCGACTCCTTTTGCTCTTTTTTTTGCTTTTCTGAATTTCATAATCCCCCAGTCCAAAGAGATACTTCGCTAGCAAACATTTTCTTCCCTTACCAACTCTGAAACTCATCCTTCTTGGGAGAAGCTCTGGCCCTACAGAAACCACTGGAAAAACTCTAGGACACCACAGCAGGCTTGAAACTCACCTGCTGAGTGTTATCAGCAGAAGGATCAGGGGCTGGGAGGGTGGCAGAAAACACCTATGTACCTTTTCATTCAGTGGATACTGCATGACAGTGTTAAACAGAAGTAATCCCACATCATAAATACAACAAGCCCAAACAATCCAAAATTAGATAGAAGAGAAAGGAAGAAAGGGAAGGAAAAAAAAAAGGAAAGAAAAAAGGAGAGAAAAAGAAATCGTCTAAATCCTTTTAATAGTTCTTTTGCTGAGGGTGTTTTTTTCACCTCTTTAAAAAGATACAGTCAAAAGCTCTCGGACAACAGGAACATGTGGCCAAGCTCCTGCTCAGACCAGCTGGATGTGCCACAGGCTGGAGAAGTGCTGCAGCGCTGGTGTGATGCAGCAGTTTCCAGCACCACGTGGAGCTGGAAAGCGCCAGTGGCCTCCGTCGGCAGTGAAAGAGGAGTTCCATGTCTCACCCAGATGACTGTTTGAAAAGAGACGGTCACCAAGTGGTCTGAAAACCCTCTGAGTGCTGGAGAGGTGCTGGCCACGTCTCCTTCCCCTCCTCAGAGTCCCATCCCGAGCAGTTCTGTACAACGAAGATGACTTCAATGCTTTTCTTCTTTGTACGGTCACGTACCTAAACCCCGAACGTCCATCTGGGTTGGTCTTGTCCTCAGCCAACATGCCGGCCGCTCCGCCCCGGCCTGGGGAGAGCGGGCGAGCTCCCAGGGAAAGGCGGAGTCACAAATCCCACAAGCACAAGTTCCAGCAACTGCACAGCCAGGCCTGGCCTCTCCCCCGTGGCGCTTCGGGAGCAGTGTGAGGGTCATCACCGCTGCGTGTTGCCTTCTACGGGGAGGATGGCGTGGTGCAGGCTCCGCGTGTGCTTCGAATCCAGCGCCTCATGCTCTTCCGTGAAGCTGTCCGGGCTCGCCGCCCCGTCCAAAGAACTTCCACAGCTAGAGTTGGGAGACAACATGTCCTGCAGGAGGTCTTCCTGGACTATCCCCGAGTCTTTGTTCACTTTGCCCCTTTGGTTTCCTTCTTCCTCCTGGTCGTTGAGCAGCTTGGCCAGGAAGTTGATGTATTTCATAGCCAGGCGCAAAATCTCGTTCTTGCTCAGTTTTTTGTCGGGTGGGTGGGTGGGGATGAGCTTGCGCAGCTCTGCGAAGGCCCCGTTGACGTTCTGCTGTCTCCATCTCTCCCGGCTGTTGGTAAAAATGCGACGAACCACTTTCGTGTGAGGACCTGCAATTCCAACCACACAGAATTAGGAGCTGGGCTTAACAGGCCAGGTATTACTTTGCTGAATAGGTCACTGTTTTGCAAATTAACTAACTGACTAATTTTAGTGATGTTTAATCAGCAAGGCAGTGAAACAAGAGTTTCCAGCTAACTGGAAGCTGACCCCATGAGCTGAGAAAGCCATAACTTCTGTTCAATCCAGTGGAAGGGAAAAATGGAGTTGTGTCTCTTTGGCTGTCTCCTCAGATATCTGTATTTACCTCTCCAAGGAAGAAGGCTTAGGCCATGATACGTGTGCAGAAGGCTGCTATAATTTTAGGGTATCCTAACTCATCAACAAGGGCAACTCATCAACAATGGTCCTATTAAAAGTTTGTCTCACTAGCTGGCTTTATTTTCTACCCCAAAAATTGTCTGAAGGACACACCATCAGGATGGGAGGAAATTAGCTTGAGCAGAGGATTGGACATCTCTGAGATCCAGAGGTCTTCCCTGCTGAGAGAGACCACGGGATTGCCACCAGCCCTCTGAATGAAAAAGGGTGGTTGTTGTCCCACAGCAATGAGGACAGGTCGGAATGTGATCCACAGAGTGAAGGCAGTGTCCTGCTGGAAGGGTGATCACAGGTGAGGATGGAACGATTTCACAGCTGACCTGAGGGCCACTTGCTCTCTGTCCTCATCACTGTCACAGGGCAAAAACTCCCTCTGACACTAATTGGAGAAGGGACTCCAAATTGCTAGAGGTGTCCATTTGGCCTAATTACATATAACCTCCAATTAAACCGTTGAAATTTTACAGCTGTATTTCTGACAGGGGATGCTACATGGGTTGAAGGCACAAGACATACCAATTCTCCTTTCAGCACATCAGGGTAACTCCTGGCGCACATGAGAAAAGCTTTGTCTCTGTGCTGGGAGAGACCCAAAAGCACATCTACCCAAAAGTACTGTTCTGCAGCAGCAGTGGTGCTGTAAACCAGGTTTGCAGGTCCTTGGGCCCATGGAAACCAGCTCACGTGAGGGAACACTACCATAAGATGCTTTTATTATTACATCCTTTCCATCATCTCCTCCAGGAGACATCAACAATGGAAGGTCACATCAATCTCATGAAAATCTGGAAGAATGACCACGGCAGAAACTCCCATGGAATAGGAAGCATCACATACAATGAAAATCATCACAGAGTGGGAAGCAAAGACTTGCAGGTAACACATCAGTGAGTCTTACCCCAAAGGACTGTGGAATTCCCACCCCCCATCTCTCCCCTGTATTTGCCACTCTGAGACACCTGCCTAACTTCTCCCTCCTGGTGGGAACAAGTCCCTGGCCTTGGTGAGCAGTTTAAGCCACAGCTCTGACATCATCCAGTGAAATCAGCACCCCGGGGCACATTTAAACATGTCTATTCTTTTCTAGCAAAATCCTTGGTTGCCTTGACTGTGGCACAGGAGCCAAACAGGTGTGACTTTTTATAAGTATCCTAGTCAGGCTGTACCTCAGCAAAGCCCACCTTGCACAACAGGAGAAGGGGAATCCCTTGTTCCAGCTGATCAGATACCATCACACTTTCCTCCCTTCAGGGGAAGCTGAGTCCCTTCAGTCCAGCACACCACACAGAATGCTCTGCACTGCAGGGTTTGCATGGGGACACACTCCCAAGCAGCCAGATTGAAGCTGCCAGCTTCTCCAGTGTGTGAGCAGCCACACAACTCACTCCTCCTCACGGTGTGCTCAAAGCTGAGAGTCCCCTAAAATCACAAACAGCCCGTGGGACAAGCTGGGGGATGTAGAAATGACAAACACCTCTCTGACCTCTAAGATTCCAGTGCGATGCTTTAATAAAGGCAATATTCATCCCAAAACAGCACCTCATGCCCTTTGTATGAATTAATGTGCAAGAGCTCATGCAAAGGGAAGGTTTCTTGTCCCTGATGTGCACAGCCTGCTATGCCACAGGATTGTGGGGAAGGTGGCAGGGACCAAAGGGACCTCAGCACCACTACTAATTAAGCAGTGAAGAATGTGCTACATCCTAATAAAATAATATGACATTTTTAACACTTTAATTCTCTTTCCAGACAAGACAAAGTAACTGGTCTTGAATCCAGAAGGAGATGCAGCTTAAAAACTGTTTACTCCCATAAGGGTATGAGAAATAACCCCATGTTGGATATTGCTCATTAAAAAATTTTCTCAAGAGACTTTCAGTCTTCAAACATGTGTCTCTGTTCACTGAAAGTTGATGACTAAAAGACATCTATTCATAAATAGGTCAGAAATCAGGAAAAAAGACCTGTTTGTTTTCATCCAGGGGCACCCAAATCAAGCTTCAGTATGTAACACAAATTCTGACACCACTCAAATTCTTGATCCGTCCACAAACTGAATTAAACATGTCTTTTAGAAAGAGATCAGGTTTTGGCCAAAACATGTCAAGCAATGGAGAAAATTAAAATGCCCCATAGCTGTGTTATAATAGAAAATCTATTTCTCATAAAGAAACTTGCCTCATAATTAATTCAAGCAATCAGATGAGAATTTTTGCCTGGATTTTGTTCTAATGGATTGACTGATGCTTTTAAAATTGTAATTAGAAATCTAAGGAAAATGAATAAAAAGATGATCTTCCAAAGTTCCAGGATATACTTTTTTAGAGATACTTTTTAATATTTTTATCTTCACTTCTGGCTATTTTTTAAAAAGATATTAAATGAAACAAAATTTCCATAAAATAGATAAAGAAATACTTGCAAAAACCACAACACTCGTTTTCTTACAGAAAAAGCCACAAACACAAAGTGTCTGGCAAGACCTTCCTACTCTTCTTCAGCTCCCAAGAGCTGAAGACCCTCAAGAGTGATGCTCCTGTGTGCCGCGGGTGTCACCCAGCAGGTGACCATCCGAGCAATAAGCAAAGTCCCTCAGACCACACAGATGCTTCAGCATGGGATGTACATCCCTACATATTGCTCCTGTTATGACAACATAATCTGATATCCTTTTTCCCCCCCCAAAAAATGCTGAGTCCGGTGTTGGAAATTCACATGAACCAGAACCTGTAGGACTGGGCCCAATCAGTACACCTGCATCAAACCACGTGTTCAAAAATTTGGTTCCAACCAAGTATTTCTGTAATCCTTAATACCTAATTTAATAGCAAGTCCAAAGCTTTAGTCAGACACTGAGATTTGATGGACTTTTCCTGGTACCGCTAAGCCTCGGAATCAAAACCCAGACAAAAAAGCCCTTCTTGTGCTGGGGCTGTGACATCCCCAGTCCCACGGGGCTGCAGTCTGAAAGGACCAGGAGGGCAGAGACTGGGGAGAGAAGGACTGATTAATGCAGATTAATACCCTAAGGCCATCATTTTGGGATGTATTCTTTTAGACTGATGCAGGTTATGATTTGATCTTAGATTAGCTGGGTAGAAGGAAAGGGACAGCTAGCTGGAAAGGAGGAAAATTAATTGTCCAGGAATTGAAATACTCTGCTTACAATTGCTAAGGAGAAAACACATTTCAATGAATCTCATGTGTACGGGCTACTAACTCCAGAGACAAACAGCCCGGCCTTCCACGTGCAAATTGTTCTTGCAAATGTCCCTTAGCGTGGGCAGCATCCCGTGGGCAAATATCGCCTTGCGTGCAGCATCCCACATCCCAAGCCTGCTGCCAGGAGCAGGCAGCGGATCCTGCCCTGCCCTCTCCCTGCCTTCCATTCTCCGAAGTTATCCTGCGGCTCCAACAGGGATACCCGCACCTGCGATCTCTGCTCGAGCACCAGAATGTCACCTCCCACATCTCCTCCAAGGCTCTGCCACGGGATATTTCTCCACGGCAGACGGGAACAGTGTGTGGATGTATACTGAATTAAGGGACCGGCCACGATCCCACCGCGCCGCTGCAGACCTCAGCGCAGGGTTAGCTCTTTGCCCCGAGGCGCTTTAAAGGCAGCTTGTCCTTTCTGCCCAAAGCTGTGGTCTGCAGTGCCAAAGCCTCCTGGCTCAAAGGATTTACAGACGCAACACCTCACTGCAGTGGCCCTGATCTGCGCTTCAACAAAGACTTATATTTATTGTCTTCTTTCGGATTTAATCTCTAAGCAATTTGCAGAAAGGGATGTAGTTAGCCACAGGCTGAACTGCCTCGCTGCCTGCTGGGTGGAGGCAAACTCACCGAGCACGCTGCTGGGGACCGCTGTGGGCTCCGCTTACCGTAGAGCCACCCGGACTCCCTGGGCATCCTAGTAGCATTTGACGGCTTGGGTGCTTAGTCCTTTTATTATTTGGGAGTTTAGTCCCAAAGTGTGGCATCGTCCAGGAACTTGTCCCCCTCAGCAGATGGAGACCCCCACCCCCCAAGAGGCGGCGCAGGGACGAAATTCTCTCACCGTCGGTGATCTCCATCTCGTATGGAGAGGGTCTCCGCTTCACCCGGTTGCTGCCGTACATGGAGAAGGAGTCCGGTTCGCCGAAAAACCCGCTGCAAAGAAAGGCAGAGAGGCCGTGAGGACACACCGACGTGCCCCCGGCCCGGCCCGTGCGGGGGGGCTGTGTCCGGGGCCGGCGGGAAGCGGAGCTGCTCCGTGACCTCAGAGCGAGCTCACGGCTCACGAAGCCGAGCCCGGGGTCGTGCGGTGACACCACACGCGGCCGGCCGGGGACACGCAGCAAGGGACCCCAGCCCGGCGTGGGCAGGGGGATGTGAGCGGCGTGGGGCGTGCAGGCTTGCGGCTTAGGGCAAAATCATCCCCATTCTCCGACTTTGTACTCCCCCGCAGGCGGGCACGCACATCCACCCGGGCCGGGCAGCTTTCCCTGGGAGCCGGGGGTCCGTCCTCGCACACCCTCCGGGCTGGCTCAGCCCCTGTCACAGCCTCTGCTGCCCCTTTCGCTAATTTGCGGGACTCGTCAGAGAACAGAGAGAGCTCGGGGAGCTCCGAAGAGCTAAACCGATTCTCGTCCGTTTATTGACGGACCCCTTCGCTCTGCCCAGGACTTTACCACTGTAAATATTTTTGCTTCGAGGAACTAGTTTTTCGTTTCTTTTTTTACTTTCCCCTCCGCTTTCCCCTTTCTCTCTTTGCAAAGTTGCGTGCAAACCCGCGATGACTAAGCGACGAGCCCCGCGCGGAGGAAGGGATGCTGCCGCTTCTGCCCCGCATCTCCGCCCCGCTCCTCCCGCCGCCCCGCCACCGAGCGGGACACCCCTGGGGGAGCCGCTCCGGGATGGGATGGGATGGGATAGGGGAGACACGGACCTGTTGATGGTGGCCAGCGGCTGGCCCAGGTTGTAGAGCATGGCCCTGCCGGGGGGCTGCAGCGGGAGCGCGGGGGGGCTCAGCTGCACCATGCGGGCCTCGCAGGCGGCCTCGGCGGCGCGGCACGGCTCGGCTCCCGGCGCTCTCTGCATCGCCTCCCCCGCCGCCTCACGGCTTTTTATGTCCAAGGAGCCCCCCCGGCGCACCAGCTCGATGACGGGCACAGGGGCGGCGGGGGGCCCGGGGGAGGGCCGGCCCGCCTCCTTGGCCGCCCCGTTGAGCAGCAGCTGGGGGTCCGCCGGCGCCTCCATGCCCCCGCGGCTGCTCTCGGGCTCGCTCGTGGTCTCCGCTTCCGAGTCGTGCCGCCGGGCGGGGCGGGCATCGCGGGGGTCACTGGGGGGCGGCGGGGCGGGCGGCCTGTCCATCGTCCTGCGGAGAGAGGCAGCGGTCAGGGGCGGCCCCGGGGGGGACCAAGGGGGGCTTTACCCCTCCACGGGCACCGCCCCGACCGAGGGGGCCGCTTCGGGGCTTAGACCTCGTCGGTGAGAAACGGGGGAGTTACTGATCACCCCAAACAATTTCGAGTTTGCTGGCGGGACCGGGGGGGGTCTGCGGGTCCACCCCGCCGAGCCGTGCGGTGCCGTGACGTCAAGGGGCGCCCCGGCCCTGCCGTGACGTCACGGAGCCCCGTGGAGCGGCGCTTTGACGTCTGGCAGCGCCCCGGTCCCGCACGACGGGGACGGGCCGGAGCCCCCGCCACGCTGCCGGCGCCCCGCGGGGATTCGCATCGGCGCCATCGGGGCTGCTGAGCAGCGAGGGGGCTCGGACAGCGCCCGGAGCGCCGCCGAGGGTGCGGGTTAAATCATGCGGCCAAACTACGGAGAAGGCTCAGCACACACCCCCGCTTTTTGGGGGGTATTTCTCCCCGTTTTGGGGTCCCCGGCGGTGTTTGCTACCCTGCGGAGCCAGGCCAGTCGCGGCCCGGCCTGCCCGCAGCGGCCTTAGCCTCACGGGCGGCCCCTTCTCCTCCCATGATTATTTTTTAGTGTTATTTATAAACTATCGAAATATACCTGAAACCACTTTTTGGGGGAGAGGGGGTTAAACCAGCCCCTAAACGGAGTCAATCCCCTCGCGCATTCGCTACCGCAGGAAAGAGGAAGGGGCCCGGCCGCACACAGCATTGTCCCCTTTCTCCCATAGAACAAAATGCTGTCGCGACAGGGCACCTCGCGACGACGGCAGACAGCGATATCGCGATTATTTCTATGCTTTATCTCCCACATATCCCCTCCTTCGTTTCCGGATTTTTTTTTTTTTGTCTGGTTGATTGGTTATCCTTTTCCATAAAAATAAGGAGCTTCACGGAGCAGAGAGCTGCCACCCATCCTTCTCGCTCCTTTGCCTCGGGTAATTTTTTATTTCGTTTCTGATAGGCTGAGTCGCGAAAAAAAACCCAATCCAACCTTTTTTTTTGGCCATATCTCACTATCTCGCTGGAAAATAAAATTTAAAAAAATACAACCACCCAACCTAAGGCACAAGTTCTCTGCCTTCCCTCCAGCCCCCTTCCCGCCAGCCCTCTAGAAAGAAAAATCTAATTGCCTGTTCCGATATTGTATAGGAAGAGATTACTCACATGTGTCATATTTAAGTAGGGACACCGCAAGTCTCTCCTGTTTCAACAAAAGCGCTCTCAGTGTCAGGCTGAATTTACTCCTCCCACCTCAAGGTACTTACGACTTTACAGAGAGGAAGGACACCCGCATCGGGATAAAACTGCTAAATCCTGGGAGGAAGAGAAGGGGGGGAGAAAAAAAAAAGGAGAGGGTGGATCTCGTGGGTCCGGATTGCCAGAGATCAGTGGAGGGAGAAAGGTGCAGGGGAGAGGGAAGGAGGGGACAGCACCCCGGGAGGCCCCCGTCATAGGGGACAGCGGCCACCCCCGGGTCCCCCCCCGCCGCCGTCGGGAGCCGCCGCCTCGCACAGGGGGCCGCAACGAGCGACGGCCATGGCCCGGCGTGGAAAAAAAAATAAACAGAGAAAAAAAGGCGTGAAAAAAAGCGCCCTATATTTGGGGCGAATTGGGCGGTTTTTTGGACACATTGCAAGCCCGGTCTTCCCGGGAGGAAATCACAGACGGGGCCGGACACGGGGTTGTTTTTCTCCCGATGGGCTCGCACGAAGCGGCGACGGCGGCGGCGTTTCTCCCACGTCCGGCTGGAAAATTTAATTCCTAAAGGAGCAAATTAAATTCCTCAAGGGGCCGGTTACCGGCCGCGCTCCCGGCAGAGGAACCGCGGCAGCCGGCACCGGGCCGGCGGCGGAGCGAGCCCTCTCCCCGCCGCCCAGCGACAGGAAGGCGAGGCCGGTTCACCCCGCCAACGAAATCACGAAAAATTAGATTTTTCTCTTCGTAAAAAAGGAAAAAACTCGATGGCGTCTGTTCCCGCATTCGTTAAAAAACGAAATACACAAACCCGCAAAGATATCAGCAGTATTTTGCCTTGAATTGAGGTGGTTTCGTTTAGAAAAAAATGAGGGGGGGCATTAAATCCCCGCCCGCTGGTTTCTGCTCCGCAAAATCCTTTTGTTTTCCAGCAACCGATCGGCAGGAAATTTCCAACCCAAAAGCGCACCTCTCCCGCCGGCCCTTTGTAGAGAAATCGCCCCAAAACGAAGGGGCGGGAGGGAGCGGGATATCGGGGACCCCCCCTCTCGGGGAGAAGCGCTCAGGTTCTGGCCGTCGGCCGGGCCGTGTCCTGGTGTTTGTCCCCAGGGAGAGGCTGGGGGAGCCGGGCCCGGTGGGCGCTTCGCCCCCAGCGCCCCCGCAGCCCGTCCCAGCTGCCGCGTCGCTGCCGCAGCCCGAGGGGCCCGGGGCGGTGGGGGTGCCGCACCCCACAATTTCAAAGAGGAAAGCGTATTCCTCTCCTCACCGACCCCGCATCAAAGAATAAAAAAGATTGAAACCCAACCGCGGAAAAGATTTTGTTTTTTCCCCCGTCTCTCATGTGGGGCAGAAGCCCCCCAAAGCCCACTCGCTGCCCTCCGGAGCCCCCCAAAACCACATCTCGCCCCCCTCAGCGCCCAGCCCTCTGCAGAGCCGATTCCTCTTTACTCACCATTTGCTTTTCATTGGGAAAAGTGAGTGGAGCCATTTTGTGGCCTACGCATCGCGGCTATATTTGTAGTAAGTGTTGGGTGGCTTCAGCTGGGTAGGCTCTAATTCCACATCACGTCCAGTTTCCTATTTAGTATGGAGAGCGGAACACTACTGCAATGTGGCCGAGAGAGATAAAACCCCAGCAGTGGCCCGCCTGCCCTGATAAGCTTCTAAACCCATTATTTATGAAATGATTCATTATTATTTGGCAATTTTATCGAAGGAAAGCGGAAAATTATTGCAGGGATATGCATAGGAATAACTCCGGAATGCATGCCTTCTAGCTTTTTATGTGTGTGTGCTTAGATGCTCTTAAAAAGACACTGAAAAAAAAAAAGAAAAAAAAAAGAGTAATAAAAAATTGCACTGTGGCTGCCCACATCTGAATAGCGATTCTTTATTTTAGTCCTCTTGGAGGTTATTATGCCCCTAGTTTGTTTTTTTTTTTTTTCCTTTTTAAAAAAATATTATTAAATATGGAACACCTACTCCGTTCTTAATTAAATTTAATGAGCCAAAATAAATTGTTGGAGATGTTGAGAGAGGGGGAAGGGGTGTGGGCGGCTTTGGGACAAGAGAAGGTAAATAAAGCACATCGAGAGGAGATGTTTTGGAGAAAAGCGGCCTTCCTCTCCCCATACTGTGTATTTTTGCTGAAGGGCTGAATTGGGGCGAGCTCCCGGTCTCGTCTCTCGTTCTGGGGTGGGAGGAGGCCGAGCATCCCTGACGAGCTGGAGGATGCTGGGGACTGTGAGCGGAACGGGTACCGAGCCAGCACCTCTGGCCCTCGAGAAATTTGGGGTGTGAACGGCGGACCCTGGAGGACAGGGGCTTGGGGAAGGGAGAAAAGGGACCTGGGTCGTGCCGTGGCAGTGCGGGGCAGCCAGCGGGGCTGGGGCCGGGCTGCTCACCCCGTGGTGGCTGGAGCTCGGGACCGGCTGCGCGCCCCGTCGGGGAAGGGGCTCGGCCGGGCCGCGGCGAGCTCTGGGACCGGGCGGACGGGGACTCCCGGGGCTGCCAAAGCCGCCGTGCCCTCGGAGCGGCCGCGGCGAGCTCCGGGCCCGGGCGGACGGGGACTCCCGGGGCTGCCAAAGCCGCCGTGCCCGCGGAGCGGCTCGTGGGGACCGGAGGCGGGCGGTGCGGAGGTCGCGGTGCCCGCAAAGCGACGGGACGCGCGTAAGCCTCCCCGAAATGCCAGAGGCTCCTGGCGTGGAAAGGGGGGAGCAGAAGTCGCTGGAGGGTCCCAGATCCGCTCCTCCGGGCACCCACGGGTAGCGCGGCCCTAAAGGCAGCGGCGGGGAGCGGCTTTGGGCAGCTCGGGGATCGGCCTGCGCGGGAACCCGAAAATCAACGAAATCACCCCCGGCGCGGGGCGGGAGGGACGAGGCATGGGCCGAGCCTCTCCCGGGACACTCCCCGGTCCCCTCTGCGGGGTTTGGGCCGGGAGGCGGCCCCCGGCCTTTCGCGGGGCCCGGGGCTCGGGGGACGAGCGGCGGCGAGGCCCGGCCGCACCTGCCGTGGGTGCGGGGGGCGGCGGCGGGGCCGAGGTGCGGGGGTCGCTATTGTCTCCCCGCCACCTGCGCTCCCTCTCGCAGGGGGAAATGCCGGAGCTGTTATTCTTCCTTTCACTCCTTCCCCTCAGCCTCCCGCTCTGGACGCGGCCGTGGGAGAGGTTTCCAGAAGCCCCGGCCGCTCCCCCCGCGGCACGGCCGGGCGCGGAGCCGTGTCCCGGGCGGCAGGAGCCCGCACGATGCCGGCAGCGTGCGTGGGGCGGCGGGGCAGGGACGGTCACGACGCGCCGGAGAGCCCGCCGTGCCTCCCGCCAGGAAACACGACCATTTTCGAGCCGGCTCCTCTCACCAACAGGAAGCGTTAAAGATAGAACAGCCGGGGCTGGGCGGGGGAGATTAGGAAGCCGAGCATCTTCTGAGCACCGAGGGCTGCTGCGGGGCCATTCCCAGCCGTGCCTGCGCCCGCTGCGGTGCGTGCCGGGGCCGTGCTCAACCCACCTCCAGCCCGCATTTTTACTTCAGTGACGAGGGATCAAACCCTTCAGTCAGGGTAGGGAGCACCAAAATGATCCAGAGTAAAGCGGTCAGTGATGCTCCAAGCACTCCCAGCACCGTATCAGCCAGCACTATAAATATCTTCCTTTAATTATAATAAAAGACAGCTAAAAACAATAGAAGAAAAAAACCAAAAAACCAAATCTATAAAGCCTTAATGTTGCCCCATTACCCATGCCAGCACCTTACGAGCCAGCTCTAGAGCTTGGGCCCTAGTGCTCAGTTAACAAAGCCAGACCTGGCTTTCCATGTGTTTTTTACCTCAAATTGGAGTAGATGCTTCAGGGGAAAAAAAAAAAATTCCAGACATCTTGAAATTACTCAGCACAACATTATGAAAGGAAAATGCTGCTTAAAGGAAAGGGTGTTTTTTGTTGTTTTGGTCTATTAAATTAACATTTTGCTTGCTCGGAGGTTGCTGTCCAGGATTATATGATTTGTGTAACTTATTATAGCACCACACCCTTGTCCTGAGCTGTGTGCAAGTAGTTTGGCTTTTGTTTTCAAATTGTTTCTAGCCCTTGAGCATTTGAAGAAAGTCTTTAAAATATTAACCAATACAACTGTCATCTTCCTGTGTTTCCAGACATTTTACAATAGGAAACAAAGAACAAAACCCTGCAACAATAGCTCAGAGGTATGAATTGCCTCATTCATCTCACTGGAATGTTCAAAAACATTAACTATTTTTTGACTGATTCAGCAGAAAATGTGCTGGCAGATAATAAGCTTATGTCTGATCCAGGGGAGATTCAGGGACTGAGAAAGGTTTTATTTTTCAGCACAGCAAAGTAGCACCTTTCCTGAAAGGAAGCAAATACCGTTGTTGATGGAAGAGGCTGCGTGAGAGGAGAAATTCTGGCTTAAAAGGAGCTGCTGCCTTCCTCTCTCTGTACTGCCTTCAAAATGGCACATGGCTTATCTCAGCCCAATTCTGTAATAAATTAATTAGCAATTAGTGCCCACTCAAACAGACCAAGAACTAACCCTGCAGCCCTTAGGATTTGACTGGGAAAGGCCAAACATTTCAGTGAGGGGTGTTAAACTAGAGATTAAACACTCAGAACAGGAAAGGCAAGGTCAGCAGCACCGGCTGAACTGCTGTTGAGACAATGCCATCACTAAAACAGTTTGTTCCAATGCCTGTTAGGGAATGCTGATGCACTCTAAAAGGCCAGTGAGAAAACACATGGCTCCACCACCATCCCACTGCCCTCCCACCAGGAATGGTGGGAATGGGAATGAATCACCACTTCCAGCTACATTCTTCACCTTGTGCAATATTATCATCACAAGGTTATGGAAAAGAGCTGTTTCATTAATAGACTGTGGTGCTTGGTGACAGAATATATATGTGTTAATTCAGAACAAAGTAAATCTATTATTTCTGCCTACCCCACCCTCCAGTATCAGATTCTTAAGGAGCTCAGTAGCACGTGAACCTCTGAACTTCAGGTTAATCATTCTAACAATGATTGGGAAGCCACATGTGTCTTAAATAAAGGTAGCATTAGACAACTGAAGATTTTTTTTTTAATGGAACCTTTGACCTTTATGAGTAGTATGTAATTTTAAATAAATAGAAAACAGAGGTGAAAAAAAAAAAAATCACAAGTTTTAAAAGTGCCAGCTTTCCCCCCGTTTCCTTCAAAGATTTCATGATACAGAGTTACATGTGCCATTTTGGCTGAATTCAAAATAGTTTTATGCAAAGTAAAGTCAAAGTTATACTTCCCTTCCCCACAGACACAACTCCCACACAGTAATCCAACCATTTCAGCAAACATCTAGAAATTAGTGCTTTAGCTGTTACCCCTGCCCTGCCACACACATTATCAGTGGCTCACAGTTGGCACAAACATGGGAAAGTCTGTTTTTAAAAAGTCAACAGAAGAACACTTAAGTAATCACCACTGTTAAAATTATATTAAAAGTACATCTTGGGCTCAGGTTGATTCATCTTCAATATGCTTTAAAATCACACCTGACTGTAAACAAAAGTGCACACATCTGTCAATGCTGATCAGCACTGCCTCGGCCAGGCACTTCGAGGTGGCTGTCCCTGAGCTGGGCTGAAAACTCAGTTCTGCAAGTTTTACATTGCTACAACAGAGTGACCTCTTCAAAGACAGCTCAATCCGTGGTTTCCTGTAGTCTTTCACAGAGAAGTCCCTCTGATTTGCAGCAGTGGTTGCAGCCATCTCAGGGGATGTTCAGAACAGCTTTGGTAATTGCCTGAGTTGTTTCACATCGAGAATGGTGCCAACAGAATTTATGCTGTTTGACTGGTTTAACATTTCAAGAGTTGGAGTACGCAGATTTCCATGGAAGGCCTGAGTATCTCCTTCATCTTTCCTGACTGGTTGTTCAGTGAATTCAACCCTCCCAGGTAACAATCTGGTTTTTGATTTTAAATCCTTTAGGAACTGAAGTGAGTTTTCATCTGCTTTATCTGTTCTGGGAGTAAAAATTTCATTTGTAATATTTCTTAACACAGGGCTGTTTAATTCTGGTGGAGAAGCATTAGTAGTCAGCTCTCTGCTGTGACTTTTCAGGTGAATGGGAAGTCTTCCATCCATTCCTTTGGATAATTCAGTCTGATGGCTGAAGCTGTCCAACACAGGGGCACAGTTTTTGTCTGGCATGCTTTTGCTTTTGACAGCTCCAAAATTGCCATCTTGAGCCTGCAGTTCCTCTTCATCTTCACTGCTGTCACTGCCCTGTATCAGCCCATATCGCTTCATGTACTTCTTGGTTGCAAAGGACATGTTGTTGGGTGAAATTAAACTCAGACCCACCATGCTCTTGTCCGTATTTGCTTGCAAGATGTCTTGGAAGGAGAAATCTGCAGGAGGATTTTGGCCGGAGCGACTGAGAGACAGTCGGGATAACTGATTTTCATTGAGGTACTTGAGTGCTATGGCGTTTGCTTCCATGCTCAGATCAACAACGTTGGGACACATGCTGACATTGGCAAGTGACATGGAATTTAATCCAGGCACCACTGCTTCTGGGCTTATGCAAGCCAAAATGCTGAAATAAAGCAGCAAAAAGTTACCTTAGCATTACAGGAAAAGCATGAATTTCACAATTTTGCTCACTGTACTGATTTCTCCTTTCTTCTGAACACCATAGCTCTATCAGGACTGAGGTCATACTATCTGCACATACTGAGAAGGAGCTACTCACCCCCAGAGCACCCAAACACTGTCAGAGGATGGATAATATTCCCTTCTCCTTCAATACACAGTACCCTCATACGAAGAGCCACCCATCTTTAGCAGGTTACAGAGCTGGTTTTGGTTTTAAAGCAGGTTTGAGCTTTTGGTCTTTTCTCACCAGTGAATGTGACATTATGCGTCTCTGATCCTACAACTCTGAATTCCACCATTCAACCCAAATTTTATAGCTAGAAATACAAGTCAAATAACTGAGACCAAGAACATCTTTCCCAATGCATGGTAATCCCAGGATTTTTACAGAAACTCTGACATAGCATCTCTTTCCAGAAGCCTACATGGTTCTAGTTTTTGAAGTATCTTCAAATAGGAAATGTTCATTTGTTCTGTTGCCTGGTACAGCAATTTCTTGTATACATATCAAGTGTTTAAAGACTGAAAGAACAAGCTCTGGTACACCAGTATTGGTTGTAAACCACTGCATGTAGTTCACACATCATACACTAGTTCACAAACCCAAGCGTCTCATGTTAAGAATTAAGAGGCTTCCTATTTCACTGAGCACAAATTCTGAAGTTTGCCCAGGGAGAATAAACTAGCTCAGAACAACAACAACCACTTATATGCTATGGAGCAGCACTGTTGTTTCCTTCTCTACAGAGCTGTAGACCTTTTCTCAGAATTGTTTATCAGCCTTGAAAGTGGCAGAAGGAAGAACTCCACCCCACTCCCCAAGTTTGAAGAAAAAAACCCCAAGAGTTCCAGTTTTGCCTTATGGGTTCACATGTTAGTATGTTATTGACATTAAAAGAACACTGATAGACTCTCCAGCCAGGAAGGTAGTCCAGAAATTCCAAAAAAACACCCAATAAAATACAAGTAAAAAGGAGAGAAAAGAGGTTAGAAACTGTATGACTGGAAACAGCTTTTGACACATGGCTGAAGATTAATTAGGAGGTGGTTAGAGTTTTTGTTTACATAACAGCTACACACTAGGATCAGAAGACAATAAGGATGAAAGTGAAGCGGTACCAGGCAGTCAGCCTATGCCCACACAGCTACACAAGTAAATTCCTGTGCCTAAAAACCCTCCTTCAGAAGTTCCTTCTCTGTTCCTTCCTCTGTTTCAACAAGGCTGTTTCCCTCCCCAGCACTTTCTCTGCTCAAGGCACAGCACCCATAGTAACAAGCAATTAGGACAGAACCAGTTTTGATTAGATACCAAAGCCACAATAACAATTTCACATATACTGGTAAAGTGCAAGACAAAGGTTAAGAAGCAATGACAAAATACACAGCTGCTTAACGTTCTGTCTCTCAAGTCCAGAGCTGCTCTGGAATACTTTGACACAGACCAAAGAATTGCCCATAGGTTCCTTGTTATTCTAGGGAATTGCGTGCACAATGCTTTAAGCATCACCAGATGCTCTAACAGCTAGAGCTACTTGTGCTATATTTAAATAATCTGAGTTGTGCTAGCAGAGCTATTAAACCTATCTGAAATGCCCACAGCATGAGCCAGTGTTTCAGCTTTGCAGGAAATGTAGATTAAGGTGCACCCAAATCCCCAGTGGCAGTGAACAGAGTCTTCTCTTGACTCATTGAGCCAAATCTTCATTTTCAGTTGGATCTACACATTACTATTCAACACCACCAGTATTTTACCTGGCATTCTCCACTTTGTGTGTATTTTCCTTCATATTGCCAGGTGAGTCCACTGTCACTCCAAGACTCCTGAGCTGTTTGAGTGTGGCACTAATGACACTCTCTTTGTCCACCCCTCCTGTGTCAGTCTCTGAAGCCACTTCTGCTGCATCATCAATATCTTTAGACTTAGGACCATCACCATCAACAAATCCTGATTTTAAAGGCAAGTGATCTTGCTCTTCCGAGGTCTTTAAGAGGTGGTTTACTTGGCCCTACAGAAAAAGGGAGCAGGGAAGGGACCACAAAAACATCATGACGTGCAGGAGCTGTCAAATACCAAAATCCTGAATTATTACATGACTTCAAATACAACTTGATGGATTAATAGCTTATTCTGACAAAGGAGGCAAATTCAGATACAGTTCAGATGCAATCACTTAAACTCACAGCAGCGCAGTCAAACACTGGAACATCTTACACTTCAAGCTTTCCGTAAGAGTCTGTTCTGAATTGAAACACATCACACTGATATTCTTCAAGATTAAAATATCTACCATTTAAGGGACTTGAAGGTAAAATGCTGTGTTATTTTAAAGGCCACTAATTTGAGAAGTTATCAGCTGATGTCTTTGAATTAAAGAATTATTATTTATTAGATAATAGACAGTACTCCACGTATGCATGAAAGTACAAAATAACCACTTAAACGTTTTAAAAAAAACTGAAGAACCACAAACTTGGAGCCTTCTGTAGAACACAGTATGAATTTGAAAACCACACGCAGTTTTCATTCATGCCAATACCACATCATAACTTCAGCAGGGTGCTGTTCTGACTGTTGCATTCCGTGCAGAATACAAAACGTGCATGAGTTACCAGTAAGTCCTGGTAAAGCTTCTGCTCCTCTGAGGGCTGCCGAGGCAGCAGTGAGGCGGGTGGCTCAGAGCTCTGCTCGCTTGTTACCACCACCTGGCTCCTGGCTCCCTCCGATGGCTCTTTCTGTAAAGACACACTGACACTTTCTTCCAAGGATGAACCACGAACAAGTGCTTGGGAAACGTTTCCAGTTCTGGAAGAGAACACCAAGATAGCTACATGCTTCCTTGAAACAGCTAAAGCATCATTATCACTACATGTACCTTTATTTTTTCATGAACATCAGTGGAGGAGAACAATAAAGTACTGTAAACAGATCCTAATGGTTTTTAGTTTGCCTGCTGCTTGAGGCTTTGCTCCTTTCTGCAGTCACTTTCTTTCAAAAATCATTTGAGGACTGAGGAAATACACCTCCAAGTGTGCGACTACAACAGCCCAACTAGTTTTTCAAAAGATGATTTGAATGTGGCAATGGCATCTCTGGACTAGTCAAAACTCAGTGACACTCTATGACTTAACCTTAAACCAGATGAAAGGAAAAGTTACTAACAATTTGGAATTTATGTTTTCAGCATTTCAGTTATAAGCCTTTAGGAGCAAGTATCCTCCCTATGCTCTGACACATGACATTCAAAAAGCTGCTTATAGCAAGCTAAATAAGTTATCACAGGATTCCTGCGGCAGTTTAAAAACTTCTCAAAGACAGTTACAAGTACACACATGCGCACTGAGTATCACAGACTGAGAACAAACACCTAGTTGAAATATTTTTCATTAACAGATGTGAAAGAGGAGCTGTAAAGGCTAAAAAGGGTAAATACTCCAAATGAGTTACAACACAATGATCTGCACCCCCCCTCAGCTGGTGTGTGCATTGCATAAGCCTTTGGAGACCAGACATATCAATACTACTATCAGCCCAAGAAGATCCTTAAGAGACCCCCTTCCCCCTTCCTGTTCCTCCTGAGGAGACAAGTGTAAGATAAGGGAATTTCAGAACTCAACTGATCAATTGCCTGTGTTGAAAGCGATAAGATTTAAACCACGTGACATGCCAGATAGTCAATGTAGGTTATCAGCTACTGTTACACTAGCAATTATTCATCATTCCCAAAAATGTTCCCCTCCTCCTCCTCCAAGAAATCTGGGTGATGCTCTACATCCTTACTGTAAGATACTCTACAGCTGTTTTACAGGTTTATGAATCCAAGTTGAAGAGAACCTTAAGATGGCATTGTCCTAAAATACAACGTTCATAAGATTGATCTGAACCCATAACATTTGTGGTAGCAGTATACATTTGCAGATAGTACTTTAATCAAGTACTTAACTATGAATAGTTAAGTTATAGCGTAAATACCATCATTTTCCCCAACATGAATATTTTAGAAACCTAATTTAACTGGAAGGCTATTCCCCCTCCATTGGGTTTTTAGACAATATTAGATCACTAAAGTGCTAAATTGTTGAGCTATTCCTGCGTAGAAATAGCATCCATATAGATAATTAAAAATATTTTTAAAATCACTTCCCAAATTAGTCTGAGATTAGTCACTGCACTGTAAAGAATCTGAGCTTAAAAATGATTAAACTAACAGTAGTGAAGTCAGTACCTGCATGCACCACACACAAAGTAATTAGGCATAAAATAAAGAGAAATTCAGGGAACAGCCACATAATCATAAACTCCTCATCTCAAGCCCCTCAGAACTAGAGGGTTCTGAATGCTGACAAGGAAAAGCCACTGTAGAAAAACAACTGACTGTAGCAGCATCCCCTTTTCCAGTCAGAATTTGAGGTAAGAAAAGGAGTGCTGCCAGCACAGTGCATGCTTTTGCAAGTTAAAGGCTTTTGCCATCAGCTGCTGCTGATAGGTAGGCGAGCTAAACCTGCATGACTGATAAATGCAGACTCTAAAGGCAACTGTGTTTTGGTGAGCTGTACAAATCGAAGCATAATTAAAAATAAAGAAGGGAGAGAACACAACAACTGAAGTCAGACTATTTATAACTCCTGAAGAAAAAAATATTACAGAAGTAATAACTTATGTAAGGCAGTTCAGCACATTATGTGAGCACAGGGTGTTTCTGTGACTTACTGGGAAGTGTTCTGGTTAGTTCCTTCTTCCACAAGGTGAATACTCTCTACAAAGCTGGGCATGTCAACCACCCTTAAGGAAGAAGCAATACTTGTATTACTTGCATCTCGTCCAGCATTAATTGAAAGGCTTATGTCCTCCTTAGAAATCTCCCCATCTTCTTTTTTCCCTCGTGGTATGGAGTTGCCTTGTCTTTCTGAGGCTGTATTCCAAAATAAACTAGCGCCTAGGACAAAATTAGAGATTTAACTATTTAGGAAAAAGTAATTACTTTTTTCTGAGACCCTTCGGCTTTGTATAGCTAGAGGAATAATTTTCTCCTGTTCATGTTTCTTTCACCACTTTAAAAGTGATTTACAGTTTAAATCAGCTAAAAGTTACCAAAACATCATTCAACTGCTAGTTTCTTCCAAAGTACACTTGATGAAAAGTAATGGTTGTATTAAATCATTTTAATGCATTGACCTTGAGCCTGTTTCAAAGTTTCCTCCAGACTAACCACAACATTTCCATGGATTTAACAGGAACCAATATGTTAATAGGCAGCTGTACAGATACAGCTGCATAACTTGCCTAAATTAAAGCAAATACAATCTCCTCTTCACGCATGATTTACAAACAACATCAATAATATATTTATTGGAACACTATACGGCACAGAAGCTATTACTTTTCAAAACAGTGTATTAAATCAAAAACTATGTGGAGTTATGTTTCAATAAGATACCATTTTAAACAGAACATTTTTCTAAAGCTATTGGAAAAATAATTCTTTCAGTGATGCCAAAGACAAAAGTAAGTCCAGCCTAAACTTGCAAATAACACCTCAACGACTTGGGTGTTTTTTGGATGTAGGTGCATGTTTGCACAGCTTCAGCTTTTCTGCAAAACATTTCCTCCGTGCCCAAACAAACCACAGAAACGTCCAGAAGAAGTGGTGCCAGTCTGTCTCAAAAGAAGGAAGCGTTACCTGTGCTCACGGCAACGCTGACACTTTCCCTCCTGTGTGATGGCGGCGAGGTCTGGGTTTCCATGGAAACAAGGTCCCCCGGCTTCTCCGGCCGCACCGCCTGGCTGGCTGCTGCTGCCGCCTCCGAGGAACGCGCCTGGCCAGCCTGCGCTTCCAGTAAGCGCTGGATCTGTGACAGTCATCACAAAGTTAGGATCTGGACAATAAAATGTAAGCTATAACAGGCAAAGTGAATTACTAAACTGGTGTCTTGGGGTGATTCTATGACCATACTGTATTCCCCATCGCCTGCTTGATTTCTAGGGTACCTTTAAATTGCAAAGGGGGGAGAGAGAAGCCGAGAGAACTCTTCAAAGCGGCCAGCTTGACCTTGTAACTAGAATGTTTTGCATTCTTTTCTCTCCCGATTCTGCCAACATTTGTTGGTTAGAGGACTTTTGCTCTCTAGTCTCTTCGGCTTTCAGCGGAGAAGGGACTGTGATCTGCCTCAGCGGCTTCTGTTCCTTTTTGGACTGTTTTTAGCTTGCTTTTCATCCCAGACCAGCTCCCATCTCTGGACCTGCTCGGCGGGACCCTCCAAGCGGGATCATCGGACCCTGCCTGGCCCGGCCCAGCGTAGGACTGCAGGTTTTACCGACAGAAAGAACTTTAAAATCCATAGTCCTCTTTTAGGGGACAGGGGAGGGGGTTTTAATATCCTTTTTTTCCCTGTGACAGCGGGGGACTCTGTTTTGTTGAATAAATAGTTTTTTTCACTTTCACTCGAGAAATTATTTTCCCGAACCCGTTGGGGAGGTGCTGCCGGGGCCTGCTTGCCTGGCAGGCAGGAGAGAGAGAGAGAGAGAGAGACGCCCCTCTCGGGTTGTTTCCGCCTGGATTTGTGTCCAAACCGACACAACTGGGTTCTGCTAAGATCTGGATTCGAATGCAGGCTGTGCTGCCACAGCAGCCTGAACACCTTCCAGTTCTCAGCAGTGCACACAGCATAAATCAAAACACCAATTTTGATGTTGGCAGAGCTAGCGAAGAAGATCTTTAAGCACATTGGCAGAGGCAGCACCAAGACAACTTGGGTAAAGCCTATTTGCACCACACTTGCTGGAAGTATTCCTTCCCTTTCATTCACATACAAAGCCTATTAACCGACTTACCAGCCAAGCATTTATATGCCAACTGTCCCTACACCAACTTTGTATTAATTACAAAGCTAAGCAATTAAATGATAAAATTAGGGTTGCCAGGCAATCTTCTTTCTAGGATTTTCATCCACCCTGTCCACCGATTAGCTTGCAGCTCCAGGGAGAAATACAGTAACAGTGAAGGCTGCAGTAAGGAGAGGTTTCCCTCATGTACAACCCATGCTTTGGGAGCTTGATTTTACATACAGGAGCTGTACCAAAAACATATTCCAGCTGTAGTTTTCTAGTTTAAGTACTGCAAACTATCCTGTTTCTATTGTCCATCACCAGCAGCAAAATTTAAACTCTGACTCTTCAGTCCCAAATTATACCCTGCCAAATACAGGGCCAGCAGGTTGATCAAGGGGCTGGTATTTTAAAGAAAGTTAACCTGGTGAGGCAACAGAACTCAGCAAGACCCCCGAAATCCAGTCTTCTAGCACAGCAACAAAGACCTGATGAATCAGGAACTGATGCAGACAACTGAAGTTTTCAAAGCAACAGCTCAGGGAGCTGCAGGCTTGAAGGTGGAAAAAGCAATATATGAGAACGCTCTGTGCTCCATCTGTGTTTACAATAATTCCAAAGCCTATAGCCTATGCAGGAATATTTTTTTAACTCAGACAAGCATGTATATAGAAAAGCATTTATACAGAAAGTGTATCACTTCACATTACAAACAGTCTATTAAAAAGAAACCTTCATGTTATGGAAATAGCATAAAAACAAATGCAAAATTTAATGAGATATAAGTCAAATGATTTTTAAAGGGACACCAATTGGTAGAGCTAATTGAGTCCCCTCTCCATGCCCAGACTGCAGCTGGTATGACAGGCTCCCTTGTTCCAACATGGATAGACAACAGTTAACTTAATTCCTTTGGCAGGGGAACCATCAAGCATAATCACTAAGATGGCAGAGGAGAAAGCTGACATTTCCACAAACCTGAGCTTGAAGTAATTTGAGCTGTCTGTCCTGCTCGGTAAGAAGGCGGTATGCATCTGGAGATAATCCCATCATGCCATTATCTGATCCTGCTGCGGGAGCAGGCGTGTGCAGGCACGGGGAGTGGGCTGCACAGCACTGCGGACTCGAGGGGCTTGCACTTGATGGCATCCTTATTCCAGGTGATAAGCCATTGTCAAGAGAACAGCTCCCTGCTTTCCCAGGATATCTCACGTTTATAGGGCTGCTTGTGGCATATCCTGGGTTGCAGCAAACATTTGGGCAAATGACATTTTGATGGAAAACTGCACAAGGATTTTGCTGAGCCATCTCCGATTGGATTTCCACTCCGTGTTTGGGGCTCATTTTACCAATTCCTTGCCATGAGTTTATGGGATTATACTGGAAAGAAGCAGGACACTGGCAGCTGCATGCTGGAGAGCAAGGTGGCACTTGAACTGGCACCTGCAGGTCTGGTGGTTGTCTGCAGCTCTGTGGTGACAAAGCAGAGTTGTGGAGGACTGGCTGTGTAACAGCAGGAGGCTGCTTGGAACCAGATCCCGATGTTCTCCTTACCGGAGGCTCTCCCTGTGGTGTGACACTTTCAGGATTTAATCCAAGTTTTTCCAATGGCTTTCTGGGGTGGTGCACAGACGTATCTGGGGAAGGCCCACTACAAGGGGTTGAAGGAGAAGATGATCCTGAACTTTTTCTTGATTGAGGGCAAGCCTTCTTACACTGCACCTGCTGCTGTAGTAGAGCTTGATTTCCTCTACAAGGCGTCGAAGCTGGAATTTTCTGGTTTATAGGATTTGGTAATCGTCTCAAGGAGGGATCTCCCACATTAGCAGGAAAGCTCTGCCTGTCTTCAGAGTGCTGGCTGGGGTGAAATGTAGATCTCGTGCACCATTTCTTTTTAACAGGCTGATTTGGCACAGTGGGTAGACTTTTAGCACTTGAAGTCCCCACAGGCTTAGATGATTGTCCTGATTCTATGAAACTTCCATCCAAAATAAGTGACAGCTCTGGCACTGAAGGAAAAATTCTGGTAACCTGAAGGGACAATTACACGCATGTATGATAATTTAAAAACATTGTCTGCTCTTTGAATTCTGCTCTGCAGAATTTCCTCAAAGAAAATGTTTTCATTTAAAATCAATATACGATGATTATGAGCTCCAAACTAACTACATGTTAAACACATTCCTAAAATATTGGCGAATCCAGAAAAAGCAACAAGATCTCTAGGATTATTCTTAAAGGAAAACTGCTTTCATACAGCATAACAGCCATGTCTGCCAAATGAATGCTCCATGTCATTTGGGAGCACATTCCAGGATATGGATATTCCCTTTCTAGAAGTGGACTTTATGTTCCTTCTTACTATTCTTAGACCCAGGAGATATGTTCTGTTGCACCTATTTTATACACAACTGTCATATCCTTCTAGACCTATGCTGTACAAGGGCTGGTATTTATTGTATTTGTATACAATTCAATAAGAGAAGGACAGAGCAGCAGATCTTTGGGGTAAATGAAATAAAAAACCACAAGAGCTTGCTGTCTCTGTCTCAGACACTACAGCTCTTCCCTTAAACAACAGTGAGATTCCTAAAGTAGAAACAACTCTATCTGCTCCCAAATCATAGCATGTACAGGAATTAAAGAATCCTGGAAAAATGGCAGGTTAACTAGAGGAGGAGTTGGGACTCTTGGTTCATTTCTTCAGTTCTGTTTTCCCCTGGTAGTACTTTGAGAGAGAAGCTTTACACTCTCCAGTTCTCTTACAATGAGTTTTCCTGCTCTAAGTGTCACATCTGAGATACTCAGAACAACTATTTACTTAGTTACCTGTTGACTCACTGGGTGAGGACTTGGAATTGGTCTGGGGGATAAATCCTCATCTTCCACACCAGAGTCGTGATCACTTGCTGACAGCTTGCTGGGTGAAGAGCCTTGGGGAGGACTAAAACCAAAATAAATCAAAGCAAAAATGTTTGCCTGTCAGATTTGGCAGTAACCTGAAACTTCATGTTTTTCAATGTGCCATCTACAGTGCATCATTTTTCTAAGAAGCAGTTGCTCTCTGTCTTCTCCCTGGTTAGCTGGGGAGTTCACCCAGCAAACAGTTCTAAGATCAAACAATGAAAACACAAATGCTGCTTTTGGGCAAGGAGATACAAACCCTCCTTCCCCACAGCCTCACACAAAAACACCTTTTAAGTGACATTCTAACAGCAAAGCACTGATTTATATTAAAAAGATAGGAGGTGCTACAGTAAAGATTATGTTGTTTGAAGAAAAATAAAGGCCATCTTATAGTCATAGATAAAAATTTGATGGATAAGCCAGGTTCTTAAAAATCACTAAGTTTCAACCTATCCCGGTCTCAGAGCTCTGAAAAGTGAGAAGAAAAAAAGGAATTTTTTCCAACTTGAGTAGATTTCAATTAGAGATTTGCTTGAAAGGACAGATCTCACTAAGCTTAATACAGTGAACTAAGCCTCATCAGTGAGGAAGCCTTCTTAGAAACATCCTCTGTATAAATTAAAACCACCAGTACCAAGTAGTTTTTCTTGGAATAGTCAGCCTGACCATCTTACTTGAGAAATATTAACTCTAGGAATAAACAAAAGCACATATACAGATTTTAATGCAAGAAAATGTATGCACAGCTAAACCGACACACAGCACAAAACAGACCAAAAACGTCATCCAATAAATATTTCATTTTTGCATATAAATGGCATCTGAGAGATTTACCTTTTGATTGGAAGTTTCTTGCAAATTCTGCTGAAGAACTCAGTTTCTGCATTTTGGTTTTCTGCACTCAACTCAAACTGGATAGGGCTCTTGTCTGATGGTTCAACATTCTGGAATGAAGTGTTCCATATTTGTGAAGCACGAAACCTTCAAACTTTCAGTCCCTGAGGCACTACTCCCAAAGAAACAGCTTTAAGGACATTTATATGATTATTTGCTGCTTGTCCTCTGCTTTCAAATTTTTCACCACTACAAGGAAGCAGGCAACTTCCCTTCCTGTTTAACACTGTTCCCCTGCTACTCTGTAAAGTAGTTGGGCTAATTATAGCCATGAGCAGATGCTTCCTCACTGTAACTGCTCGGATACTCCTCCGCAGGCTGCCGCCACTACAGGAAACAGCAAACGTTCCTGTCCTGTTTCACACACCACAGCTGGGCAACTCCTGGAGACAAAAGAAGTGAGCTTCTGTGGAGAGATCTGTCATCTTCAGAAAGCTAAGCTGTCGCTAGACTAAAGGTGGAAGGCAGCCCTGAACAAGGAAATTCAATCGAGAAGAGAGCTGTGTACACAGCATAGGACACACCTTGCACTCACTGCTTCTCTGACAGAGCATAGCAGTGTTTATTGAGCAAATTAACAATTCAGGTTCTGCACAAGCCTAGGAAAACACATAAGGAACTGAGATTCCCTAGAACTTCCTCAAACCTTACCAGCCATCTCCAGACATGGTATCAAATTCTTTCAGAGTCACTTTGGACAAAGATAAAATTTGCTATTGATAAAACTGTGACGAAATTAGTAACCACTGAATTCCTTTCTGTATTCAGCTTCAAGCAAAGCACAATACTCAGCTTTGCTCTCCAGCAAGCATCAGCCAGAGCAGCTGCTAGATGTGGCCAAGGAGCACACAGCACGCCAGAGTAACAAATGCCACAGGAAGTCTGAATCTCTGCTCACAAAGCCAGAAGGTCACCAGGAGGAAGGAACACTAACCAAGTACAACACAGCATAGTCTATTTAAAAGGCAGATCCTTAATGCTATTAGAAAAGTGAGCAGCACTGACTTTGGAAGTAATTTCTCAATTTGAGGGACAAACTGAATTTACAGTAATCACTGGGAAAAAGCAGCTTTATAGAGCTGCATCGTTTTCAAACACTGCAGATCCATTTGGGTCACATAATAATGACCTTTAAGGCAAATTCTGAAGTACCACAATGCAGGAGGAAAGCAAGATACTTACTTTGAACAGGTGAACTGTTTCATGGCAAGTTAGGATCTGAAACCCCAGCTCAGTCTGCCCACTGCATGGAACACACTCATAAAACTCTGGTTCCTTGTGTGTCAATGAATAAAGCACAATAAGAAAACTCTCAGATTCTGAAAAAGCCCTAAAATAGAAGAAAACCACATCTTTAAATAACTTAAACACAAAGAAGGCCCTTAGATTTTCAATACAGTGAGCAAATTTTCACATAGTTTAGCAAACTGGTGAATCACAGCATTTTGAGTGGTGCTGAGCTACAGATAGTGCAGATGGATTTATGTCTGTAGCCACATGCAAGACTCAAAAGTAGAGAAATGGGAATAATCTCCTTTGTATTTCCAACCTTTATGATCACTTAGTACTTTAAATGAATTCCTGGAAGACTTCAAGCATAACACAGAAGAAAACATCTCTAAGAATGATACTGTGTTTTATTTTCTTTTTAGTTTTCAGCTGAACATGCATTACAAAGACACTTTGTGACTCGGTTACCCCTAAACGTTCAAAAAACATTCATTAGCAAACAGTTTGGTTTTTAAGGAAAATTACACTGAAGTTTTTTTCTACAAGTTGATAGTAGCAAGTAACAACAATCAGCATTTAACACAAGTTCAAAGATAATGACAATAATGTGTGTTTCCAGGAAAAGGTAGTACTACTTCCAGAACAGTTTTTCTTTTGATAGAACTTGTAACATGCTTGTTTGTGGGTTTTTTTATTTGTTTGCTTTTTCATTAAATAATATACGTGATAGAAAAAGCAGTAGAAACAGGATACCTGAAAAACACATTCACGCAACTTCAAAATTATACTTACAACTTAAAGAGTTAAAAATGTATGATGCACAGATTAAGCAGTTAGCCTGCAGAGGTTAATGCTGTTTGCATGGTTCATCAAATCTCCCTAATCCACTTCCATGATGGAATCAGTGAAAGTTAATGAGAGTCAAGCACCTAACTTGCCTATCTAATAATCTAATTGGTCTCTTATCTGTATTTGGACACACATCAGTTGTTGAGAGAAAGAAGTCTATTTTGTAATTGCAGACACACCTGTTCACCAACGTGGTTGTATTTCATCATTTAAAAACCAGTGTGGTCAATCACAAGTGCTGATGCATACAGCATATTTTAGAGTCTCATTTACCTGAGGTTCAGTTTTAAACTATAAACACCTGAACTCTCTCCCAGCTTCCATGTAAATAGAACTTGGCAAATGTTACAAAAGAAAAGATGTAGACAATGAGGAATGATTATCCACTAACATGACAATGAAAAAATACCCCAGAATGCAAACACTCTTAAAAAACCTGAACATTTAACAGAAGTCATAACAGGACAGCACAGGCTGCAAATCAATATGCTTCAATATATTGGTCAGGCACAACCAGGAAGAGAACTTACCTCAAAGAAAATACCCTGAAGAAAAGTTCAAAACCAAAACCCCACCACTGTTTAAACTAGTGTTTCCTGCTTGTGGCTTCTTATTTAAACTAAAATGCAGTGACTTTATTGACATTAATGTTTACCCTCCTCTGACTCTGAGATACCAGCTCAGCTTTCCAACATTTCGGTCACAGAAAATTTTTGTGCAGAAGCCAAAACCAAAAAGAACATTTAAACCAGACAGCCTTACCTCTATACAACATATAAATCACAGAATTTCCTCAAATATCTTTGAGCAGAGCCCATGTTATCATGCATTTCTGTGGAATACTTTTTTAGACAGCCAATAGCTACTATGTTTTACCTATAAAAGTGACTTGCCTTTCTTGAATTGAAGAACTGAACAAATATCTCAAGCAACAGGCCCAGACTTGAGGAGTACAGATATGAGTAACTCCACTCAGCCAACTAGAAATAAGGAAAAAAAAAAATCTAACTAGAGACAGTTGTGTTACCAAGTTTTTGCTATGTAATCCCTCAGATACATCTCAAATCAATGTATCTATTAAACTGGACAAACACTTACACTCCAACTAATGGCAGAGCATAAGCCTTGGGGTCAGACTCAAGCAGCAAAAGCAATTTCCGTGTTTGGTCCATAGTAAGGTAACTGAAAGAAAGCAACAGTTGGGTTTTTTAGTATTTTGGAAGGCAGTTTTTCAGAAAAAAAATCCAGAAGAGACAAGTACAAGTCTAAACAATATTTTAAGAAAAGAAGTTTGAGGAAAAAAAAAAAAAAAAAAAAAAAAAAAATCAAAACTGCTTTTACTCCACACACCTACAGCAATTCCCCAGCTTTTCAGCAACTCTCTCTGTATCAAAGAGTTATCAAAGACAAAATTTACTTAGTACTATTTATAGTATTTTAGTGAATACTAGATTTACTATTCATAACAAATCCAGAAGTACAAGTCATGTTAAATTTGAAGAGTAACTTTGAGAGAGGCATTCATAAATTCTCTCTCCAAATATAACGACATTCAGTTGCTTCAAATGATTCCCCTGATCTATCCTTAGTTCATCCTACTAAATCAGTTACCAGTCAGAATGACGACTCCTCAATACCATCTCAGAAGCACAATTAACAAAAAAAAGCTTTGGTTTGCATTCATCTGATTTTCACAGTAGGGCAAGCACTGATAACATTTAAAAAGCTGGAAGCTGTTTATATTTATTTTGTTAACTAGTGGTGTGTTCCCATGCCCCAGTAGGAAGATCCTTTCACTGAAGCCAAAAGCAAGAACTCCTTCTGAACCAGTTAATGCTTTTGCTCCACCCCATTTCCTGTTTCTTGTTCATAACTTTTAATGTATTTCCAAGGCCAGAAGAGATGTTATTTTTATGCCAGTTATTTTGCTAAAAAGTGAAGTACAACTGAGCTTTCTCCTACCCACCTCCTTTAGGAAAGGCAACAAACTGACAGGCAACTTCGACAGCTTTAGCACCTCCCTTTACTCACCCACATTTGTAAGTTCCTTGAACTTGTGCAATATTCATAGGACTGTTCAAATTTCTTGCTAGGGCTGTTGGAATAATTGGGACAGACTTCACAGGGGTGTATTCCAAAATATTTGCCACAGTAAGAGAAGCCCAGCGAAAACTGAAGTGTAGATTATCCAGGTTTTCTGTGAAAATAATGTGAGCTCTAACAGTGAGCAGTCTAGAAAGATCCAGAGATTCTTTACTGCACAGACTCTGCTGCAGACCCTAGAAGTAAGGAAAAAAACAAAAAAAAGTTAAATACACTAAATTATTTTCATATGATTACCATGATTCAAGATGTATTACACTAGGAACTCAAATCATTCATCACAGCTACTACTGCAGTAGGTAATATACAAAAAGCCATTAACCCAGGTCTCCAAAGCTCACTGCTCTACTGAATATAATGAATAATGCAGAATACACTTGAAAATTAGCTATGCATACCTTAGCATTGTTTTATGATGTATTAGAAAACCTGGGGTTACTTCAGTTATATAAAAAATAATATAATAAACAACTAAAAGGCTCAAGGCTGATCTGTCAAAGTTTTCTTACTTTCATTTAAGAAATTTGTAATTTAATATCTGGATGTATCATCACAAGAAAGCTCAGATGTGAAGCAGGCTTAATTTGTATTATAAATCACTACATACTACAACAACTACAGGGGAAAGTTTACAGGAATGGAAAGTGTATTTAGTAGATTATATGTCTACAGCAGAGCACAGAAGTAACAGGCACACATTTCAGCTGTGGCTGCCAACCTACACAGGGCTTTACATGTTTTGGGCAGATCACTTGCCTAGCAACACTTCAGCAACAACTGCCCAAATACTGCAACTCATTAACAGCAGTTTTGAGGAAAAAAAGGAAAAAAAAGCTGTTTTCTCTTCTTAAAGTAATCCTGCTGCAATCACTTTTGCTTTGCTGGTTTTGGTGGTTAGACTAGCTAAAAAACTTTGGTCAGCCAGCAAGATTTTAGTCCAAGATTAAAGGCTGTGTAAGCCTTAAACACGTGTGAGGACTAACTGATTTCAACAGTTTCCAATCACTTTGCAATGACACCCAAGCAGCTCATTTCACATAATTAACTCCATAGTCCTGCTTCAGCCATAATTTGCTGTGTTGGAAATCAAGCTCTGTGCATAGTCCTGTGTCCTGCCTAGCAGAGTTTATTGCTCAAGAGACCCAAAAGTTGTTAAGAGCAGCCTACCTTGAAAGCCAAGCTGACATCTTCCACACTGTGCACTATAATATTATCTGAGCAAGGTCCCCAGGCATTAACTGTACACGGAATCAAAAAGTCTCCAGGAAGGGATGCAGTTGGAATTTTGCCCGATCCACCAGCAACTTCTCGGCCAGGATCAAAGCGGTCTATTGTTAGTGTTATGCCTTCCCCATCTTCAAAATAAATAAATGAAGTTAGAGTCCAAGAGCAACAACTCAGGCTCCTTAACAACACCTTACTCAACCAAGCAATACTGCCTGTCTACCTCATGTTTAGAATTACCTTCATCTACTGCGAGGGTCCCAAGCAAAAAACAGGAAAATGATTTCTTTTCATTCTGCTTAGCGTGGCGATAGGCAAGCCGCAAGGCCTTCTCCACCAGAGATAGTCTGGGGTTTCTACAAAGAGACAATAAGCAAGTTTAAGTCACAAATTCTTTTTAATGCTTGTTTTTTAAAAGTATCACTTATCCCACGTGGGAAGAAAACAGAGAGAAATTTTAAGTTGCTTTAGACTGATGCACCTTCAAGCCACTGGACTGCGTTACACAAAGGAAAGGAAACTCAAATCTTTCCAATGAAAATCCCTATATGCTTATAACAAACACACTGCTTCCTTTTCCTCTGGGCCTTGTCACACAACAGAATCAAAAGATAAACTGAGGCTTTGCATCACACAATCCATAATTTATTTTAACCTTAGAGCTTCCCCAGAAAGGTTATTGATACCTGTAATAGGTGATGTGAGCGCCAATGACATCGCCCATGGGGACTGGGTCCCAAAGTGCACGCTTGGACAGAGGGAAACTGAAAGGGACCATCCTTTTGGGAACAAATCTGGGAAGATCACAGAGACAAAAAAAAATGGATTAAGGTACATAGTTTTCTTACAATGTTTAAAAGAAAGAACAGAGGCATGACACAGTAAGAAAACAAAGAAACAGGATACGTAAACTGTTGGTACTTTTTTTGTTTCAAGTCCAGGCCAACAAAGCAGCAACTTTGTCCTACAAAGTTGTCAGAGTGAAGTCAACACAAAACTTTTATTGTCCACCTGAAAGTTTCTTTGTGGAACCTTGGAAGATGCGCAGGCCAAAACACAAGCCTGCAGATAAAGCTGCTCTGAATATAATTTAGGAAAAAAAGAGTTATCGCTAATTAGAAACTCCCATGGCACACAAAAACTGATTTAGCAAATTTAACACTAGATCAGCTTCTCAAAGCCCTGTTTTAGTTTTCGTATTTCAAGTGGGCATTCAAATCACTTAAACTTTGAAGACTTCTGAAATAAAGCTTTGGCTTAACTCAAATAATATAGTGCAAAACTTGCAGCCAGACCTCATAGAGTCCTGAAGAAATTAGTATGCAATCACATTAACTTATTTACATGAGCAGGATTAGATTTTTTTTTTGAGGTGTCTAAACAAAGCAACATACCAAACAATTGACAGCCCGTGTCATTTGGCAAATACCTCAATATTTTTTAACAAATAAGCAAGAAGTCTCTTTGCAATTATCGCAAGCATGAAACTTTGCCAAGCAAAGGTGCTTCCTCTGCATTTCAACTTGCCAGGAAAGAACTTTATTTTTAAGGCAGTCTTCCAAGGAACTCAGCCACCTCTCATGTTTCCAGCGGCAGTTAATTAATTCTCATTAAAAGCCAAACGCCTAAATAGGCCTCAAACTTAAGCTTGTAAAAGGGGCAATTATTTTTAAAGCCCCACTGTTTCCACTAGACCAGCACGAAGCAGAAGCCCACCTCCCCGCCTCCCGTAGCACTTTATACCCAGAGCCACACTCGCAGAGGGGCACCGGGCGCGGTGTGCCCGGCGGGGCTGGGAGGATGCGGGCCCTCCCCGCGACGAGCGGGTACCTCAGATCCGGGCTGGGCCGGGCCGAACGGGGTCCGAGCAGGGCCGCAGCTCTGCCCTCTCCTCTTCTCCGTCTCCTCGGCAAGGGGCCCGCCCGCTGCAGCCCCCGGCTCGGCGGGGCAGCGGCCGCGAGAGAGGAGCGGCGGCAGCGGGGACGCCACGGGCTCGAATTGCGCTCCCGCCGCGTCCCGCCCGCCCCGGCGCCTTCTGCGACCCCGGCCGGCCCTCGCTCCGCGCCGGCCAATCAGAGCGTGGGACACGCCCCCTCCGCTCGCCGCGGCCCAATGGGCGCTGGGCGGGGAACGGCCCGCTCGGCCAATCAGAACGCGCCCCGGGGGAAACCAACCGCCAGCGCGCGCGCAGGGGGTTTAAAAATGCCAGCGGGCGGGGAGCGCGCAGGCGCAGTGCGGCGATGCGGCGGCGTTGCCATGGCAGCGGGGCCGCCGCCGCTGCTGCCGGGCCGGCAAGGCAAGGGCTGTGGCGAGGTGAACAATGAACCGGCACGCCCAGTCCCGCTGGAGCGCCGCGCCGGCCTTGGCCTTCCCCAGCCAGGGCTCGGGGCCGTGAGTCCCGGCAGAGCCGCCGCCGCAAGCCCCGCGCCCACGTGCCCGCCCCGCCCCGCCCGGGACCCGGAAGCACTTTCCCTCCGCGGGGACAGCGCAGCGGCGGCGGTGCCACAGTGCCAGCCCCGGTCACAGTCCCGGCCTTGGACCCCGCCGCTCCTCGCCCGCTCCCGCCCCTCGGCCGCCTCACGGCCGCCGCCCCGTCGCCGCTGTCCTGCTGCTACAACGCCGCCGCCTCCTTCTCCTCATGAAGCCCGTCGTCGTCTTCGTCCTCGGCGGGCCCGGGGCGGGCAAGGGGACGCAGTGCGCCCGCATCGTGGAGGTGAGGTGGAGGGGGTGCGGGACTGCGCGGCCCGGCGACCCGCGGGGTCTCGGCCGCGGGGGGCCCTGGGAGTTGTAGGATCCTCCTGTGGGGTCCGTGACCCTCTTTGGGGTGGTAGCTTGGGGGTCGTGTCCCGCTCTTCTCGGTGGCGGGACCCCCATCTGCCTGTCGGTCTCGTCTCTTGTCGAGCGTTCATCCATTCCTCACCCCTTCGAGGCGATAAATAAAAATCTCACATCTCCCCTTCAGTGGGCGAAGTGATGGGGCAGCCCCCACTCCAGCCCCTCCGTTCCCCTTCCAGCCCCTGTCAGGCTGCAGAGCCTTTTCCCTTCTCCTTCCTTTCCCCCTGCCCCGCGGGATCACAGTCCGCTGGTGGGTCTGCCTGCGCCGCCATCCACCCTGGGGACACCACTGGGGTTTTTGCATCTGCTTTGGGGACATCCCCTTGGGGTCTGGAGGCTGCCCCAGTTTCGTTTGGGAGCACCGACTGCCCGCTGTGCCTTGGCGGAGGGGCAGGACCGCGGCCCTGGAGGAGTCCCGGCTGCCCGGGCGGTGCTGCCTGGTCCGGGCAGTCCTGCGGCCCGTCCCGAGTGGGTGGCTCCGTACACGCCTGCATGGCCACGTAGGTGGCTGCGGGGCTGGCACCCGGATGCTCGGGCAGCCGGGGCTGTGGCCTGGGAGGGGAGGTGAGGTGTCTTCTAGCGATTGGGAATACGTGCACTTTAAATGGATCAAGGTCCGTGCCTTCTGGGGCCTGTCCTATGAATGTTACAGCTGGTACAGCAGACATTGCAGGGTGTTGGCTTTTTGACCCGGTGCCATCTCAGTAAGTTGTGGAAGTAATACGTTAAAATTAGAACAAATTTTTTTTTTCTGTGACACAATATGATAGAGGCCAAAGGATATCCTGATCGCATAGATAGTTCATCTTGTTCCTTCTTTTTAAAGAGCCTAAGATTGACAGTATAATTTGACTAAACTTTCTGTTATATTATCAAATTTTCAGTTTTCCAAGTACATTTTTTCCAGCCTTTTGAGACAACAAATATCTAAGAAACATCGATGGATGATACATGGTGTAGTACTGTCCATTTAAACACCAAAAACCGCAGGGGTAATTGCAGTGTATCCAGGTGGATAATTAAGGAAGTAGTTAGGGCTGAATGCTTCCAAACATGTGTGTATGTTGGATTTGAAACAGCTCTTTAATCTTTTTTTTTTTTCCTTTTTTTTTACTGAGCAGTTGTATGTACTTTTCTTATTAAAAGCCATATAGGATCAAAGCTTATCCGTACCCTCACTGAAAGAAATGGCTAAGCACGGTGGTGATGGCCGTGTTCCTGAAACTATTGGTGGGAAAGAACCCCAAAACTCCTGGAACAGCCTCGCTGTGTGTGTCCTCTGTTCTGGTGGTGTCCTGGGAGTGCTGTTACAGTTTATCCACGCTGCTTTTTACATCCCAGACCTCGCTGTTGTATAACTAAGTTAAGTGAATTTGGTCCAGACTAAAAAATGCCGTTATGACTTTAGTTCTGAAGGATTTAAACCTCAAATTACAGACTCACATTCAAACCAGCATATTCATTAAATTAAATTGTGGGATGGAAGGTTCATAGTGCTCATAAAGCCTTTTTGGTAAGGTCAAATTCAGCCCCTGGCACTGTAGCAAACAAATGAGCTTTAACTATAGGGGAACCTTGTAGGCTGTCATTAATGGCTTTCACCAAACCATTAGTGTAGCCTCGAGGCTGAAGTACCTTGTGTGGCTGCTGGCCTGTGTTTAGGAGGATAAATGCCTATGGCTGCATAGACTGATATAATTGGATAAAGACCACTTTATTAGGAGGAGTTCAAACGAGCCATTGCTACTCAAATCGTATTTCCAGCTAGAAAGGAAAGAAGAAAAACCTTGCTTGTGCAGTACTTATTTTCTTCTCTAAGCCTGGAAAGGGAAATCCAAATTCAAATAAATGCAAATTTGCTTTAATTCTGCTATTCCTGTTCACTACGTGGAAAGAAGTTCATTGAAGTCAGTGAGCTCATAGTAGAAAACAGTCAGACCTGTTGAAAGCAAAGGACAACCTTCCTGCTGGCTCAGACATCTCCATGAGAGTCACTGGCTAAACTGGGAGGCAGAGAGGGTCTGAGGTAGTTTAAAGAACAGTTGGACTGATGCAAGTGTGCTGGAAAACTTGAGAAAAAGGGCACATGAATAGGGAAGCGTGAGTGAAACACAGCGGAGGTACTGGAGAGCAGCAGCTTTGCTAAGCACAAATCCTCAGCCTGGCCCCTGGCAGCCCCCAGAGAGCCCTGCTGCAGGCGAGGGAGCAGCCTGTCTGCAGTCAATGCTGCCTTTAGGTTGAAAGTGTATTTTTATTTGTATTTTAAACCCTGTTGGCAGTTTGCCGCAGAGAAAAGGGGGCTGTAGCTGAGTAATAATAAACCTCATTCATCCTTGTTGTAAATGGACTGAATAATATTAGTTTACATTTGGAATGAATCTGACCCAGTATCATGCTGCAGAGCTGAAGGTTGTGCTGAACAAAAAGTCAGTATGAGCTATAAATATGTCTTGGTTGCTGTTCATACTGGAGATTTGGGACAGAGCACATCACATGTGGAAGAAGTCTCATTTGGCTGAGGTGAGATCTTGTATGATTTTAACATCAAACCATTATTATTAAAAACCATGGGTGTCTGTGTTTTGTAGAGTAAAGGGGATATTATGTACTTACTACCTGAGAACAATTTCTCAAAGAAGTCTTATAATTTTTTTGCTGACTGTGCTTTACATTCCCAAAAAAGGGAGATGGGTTTCCCACGTTGTAAGTGAAATATGTATTTGTTAAGTACTAGCCTAAATCATAACTGCTCAATATGTGTGCGTTGGAGTCCCTGAATGTGCAGAAGGCATGTACTCATGCCAGATTTGGACACAAATGGAGAAATAATTTGAGGGAAGACGACCTAATAACAAGTGGAAATGGGTATTGACACAATGTAAGAAAGGGAACTGTGGGTAAGTGATTAGGATTCTTTATCTCCACAGATAAGGTTGGATGAGACAGCTGAACCAGGTTGGTTTTCTCCGATACGGAGGGAAGACTCAACTCCTGTATGTTCCACAGACACAGAATTGTCAGGGAAATGCAAATGCAGCAGAACCGCTGCTGTTCTGGAGCAGTTCCTCCTATTTAGAGAGGGATGAAGCAGAATTCCCTCTTAAGTTCTTATCCTCTCCCTTCCAGCTCTGCAGATTAACTCCTGAAACCTTCCACAGCTTTGCTAGGTGGAGCTTGCCGTCATCTGGGACTGTTGCGTCGCTGTCACGTGAGGCAGAATATTTGAGCTGTAGTTGAATGATGTCATTTGAATGCAGGTTCTTGCAATAACCTTCATGCTTTCCTCAGTGTATCTCCTGTGACTGTGAGATAGTGAAACGTGCTTTATTGCTGACTTCTGAACTTTGCTTATAAAACCATTATGGTAAAGTCAAGGAAAAAAATGCATTCAGCAAATCTGCACAAAATATGCTTTCTTCTGCTTAAATTTTAAATCCTTATAACCTCTGCCTGAGATGCAAAGCTCTTTGGTTGGTGGGAAGAATAATAACTAAATCATGTGTCTTTATTCCAAGCAAGATTTGAGTTGTACTTTTTTATCTGTTTGTTTTGGCAAGGTGATCTGTAGAGATTCGAGACATTGCTCTCTGTGTACCTAAAATATAATTCACCTCCACCACAGCCCTATCCTGTATGTCTGTGGTTAAATCTAAAATTAATTCCACAAGGTGGGATGCTGAGCCTTCTCGTTTTTATAAGAGCATAACTTAATATCCAAATGGAAAAAGCTGTTAAGTTGCTTTGGGATATATGATAAGGAGATTTCCTAGGGTGAAGGAAACAATGCAAAGAAGAATTCATTGTATCAGAAATGCTCCTCTGAAAGTAGCGGAGGATTTAGGTTTTGCTGTCATGTGTTAATTGTCTTCTAGAAATTGCTGAGATGTGGCGTTAACTTCCTTGAAGTAAAAACGGGGTTTAAATAGTTTGCTTTAAACTCAACTTCTGAAATCTCCTTAATGAGTGTCATGTATTAGTATTCCACTTAGCCTTAAGTTCTCATAGTTGATTTTTAGAATATAAATTTATATTTCTAGACTTTGGAGCTTTCTTTAAAAAACATGGTGAGTGTTTAAATCTACCCCCTGAAGATTTATCCCTGAACATTTTCATTTTGCAGAAAACTAGGCATTAAATTTTGGACTTTCCTGAACTTACTGGATGCCTTATATTGAGTCAGTGCTCCTGAAGCACTGGGGTGCTCTGTTTGCTCCCCTCTCCCTTGGAGGCACTGTCAGTGGGATCTCCATTATGTGTTTTGGTTTGTTAATGTGAGGGTTTTGTTTGTTTTTATTTCCCAGAGACAAGAACATATTTCAAACTAAGAAAATTTCTTCAATTTTTAAAATTGGAATAAGCAGACAGAAGGTCTATTACTGCATTACAGTCTGTACCCCAAAGATTTAATTCCGTGTGCTAAGAGGACAGACAAAAGCTTTCTAGGTTAGAAAAACCGCCGAAGGCTGCAGGCTTTACAAAGTTGTATTTTTATTTCAACTACTTCTTGAATGGTGTATGTAGCAAATTTTGGTTGTTTATTAAGGTTGCCCAATATATGACAGGTCAGAACCAGGGCAATAAAAGTTTGTGTTTTATTTGTTTAAATCTTAAGTCCTGTGACTTTCATTTTCAAACCAGCAGTGATAAGCCGAGAGAGGAGTCAAGGTGAAAGCAGTAATTTGTGTTTCTCTTGCTTCTTGGCTTCTGCTCCCTTAAGGAAGTCTCAAGCTGTGTGTTTAGTGGGGAGATGTGTTTCAGGACCACACAGGGCTGAAGCAGAAAATAAACCCTGCGCCCCTCGGAAGGGGCTGTGGAAGGAGTTCCAGCGACAGCTGCCGCACACCACCGGTCCCCGCTGACCCCACCGGTCCCCGCTGACCCCACCGGTCCCCCCTGACCCCACCGGTCCCTGCTGAGCCCACTGATCCTTCCTGACCCCACCGGTCCTTCCTGACATCACCGGTCCCCGCTGCCACCACCGATCCCTCCTGACATCAATGGTCCCCGCTGACCCCACCGGTCCCCGCTGCCACCATCGGTCCCCGCTGCCACCACCTGTCCCTCCTGCCACCACCGATCCTTCCCGACTGCCCGAGATTGCTGGAGCAGACTCCTCCTGGTTCCAGCGTGACACAGATGCGACTCACGGATGTGCAGCTCTATGCATCTGTTTATTGTATTTACCGCAAACAAAGCCTGTTGTGTGTGCGGAGTGAAAGTCGCAAATCCTGGCTGACAGAAGGAAGCTGGAAGGGCTGGAGGACAGGGGAGGGAAGGGCATCCCGGGGAGGCCGCAGTCTCGGGGGAATTCGGAGATGTGGAGCACACAGCTTGTGTGTCCCAGTTTGTCCTGCTGTGTGGGGACCGACTGACCAGGCAGACGAACAGCGAGTGGTGTTCTGATCTGCTCTATCCGCTGCTGCTCTGCTGGGATTGATGGAAACTTGAGCTCGCCTTTCCATTTCACTGGGATTTTTTTAAAAATGATTTTTATATTATTTTAAAGCAAAAGAGGAGGATGTCTAGAGTGGTGCTGAAGACAGCACTTTTTCATTCACAGCTTATTTTTGTAAGATATATTTGGAGACCCATACTCTAAAAAAATGCTTTTAAAAATAATGAGCGCTTGTGTAATAAGTAGATGTGGTGCTCACACTACTCTTGCCAGTTTTAATCAAGGTGTTCAGGGCACACAATTTTCTTAGATTTTAGGTGAGAGAAACCCTGAGCAAGTGTCCTTGAATTGGAGCGAATCATCACAGCGCTAAGGGCTCGCGCTACTTGTGTGATAATGAGAACTTGTGGAGTAGTAACTTACCATTTAATCTTTTTTCTTTTTCTAGATCACACCTGTCTGACAGCATAGCAGAAAACATTATCTCTGAAATACATTTTAGAATACTTAATTCTGTATTTTCTTTTTTCTCCTCTGTAATATCAAAATCTCTCCAGATATTAGTTGCTTGGCATCCAAGTATTTGGAAATTGGTTTTTGACCTGATTTTTTTTTCAAGTAATTTTTTCAGTCTGACATTGTGTGTCTAGTAGGAGCTGGGGAAACTGCTTTTTCATTGTTTGGCAACCACAGTCCTGCTTCATTTTTGATTGCAGAGGAGAAGGATTAGGCAGGAGTGGCAGCGAGGCACATTCTGGGGATTGCATCAAGATGTGCTTGGCACTGCTGGAAAGTCCTGCTGGCCCAAGGCAGACCTTGTCAAGACGTGAGAGTGTTTTGACCCATGTTTTGTGCAGTTACATCACAGTCTCTTCTGCGAGCCCCTGGCACTGATGATTTACTCCAATTCAGAACACTTGCTGAGGGTTTCTCTCACCTAAAATGAAAGAAAACTTTGTGCTCTGAATGCCTTGATTAAAACTGGCAAGGGTAGTGTGAGCACTACATCTCTGAAGCCTTCTGCGTGTGGAGCAGCAGCCAAGCTGTTCTCCCCCCCTTGTTTGCATTGTTTAAACCGATGTGTTTTCTTTGGCTCTTGGCTCAGTACAGTTAACAAATAGATGTTTTGCCCCTGAAGGAGAGGTTTGTTTTTCTTATTGCCTGGTTAAGCCATTCTGAGGGTTAGTCTTGAATATAATTTATTGTTATCTCAAACAAGTCTGTTTGTACAACAGCACTTTAAAACACTTCTGTCTTTTACTTTCCAGTTCAGCCGTTAAAAACTACTTTAGTTTGCTGTTGCGAAAGACGGAGAATTCCAAAAATTGTCTGACTTAATTTCGTTTTCATGCATGAAAAGGGAAATGCCAAGGAAAATTAAATGGTTTGGTAATCCTCTAAAACCTAAGGGATTATATTTTCCTCCTGTTTTCTCCTTTGTAGAAACCTGATGTTAAAAAAATCATTATTCTCTAACTTTAGCAAGAAGAACTACGTGTTAATTTAGCATTCAGCAGAGTAATGTTTCTTGCTTATAAGGAGCGATTTATTCTGGTTTATGGCTTCTGTAGGTTATAAATATTTAGATTTGCAATTAGTTAGGCATATCCAAATGCAATGTACATTAAAGCAAGAGTACAGTGAGCTTACAGAGGATGTCTGTGGCGCTTTTCCTTCACAGTTACTTACAGCAAAATCTTGCTTCTGTTTTTTGCCAACTGTGTACAGTTTTGGAGATTTAGGTAATTATATCCCTTCTTAAATTATGACTATGGCAGAAGTAACTTTGCATGCTTTTGTGGGTGAAATTGGAAAGCAACTGAAATGTTTTAAAGTCACTTGGTGGGTTGTGTAATATTTCTGTTGTGCTTGGTTCAGTAGCCAAGTTTTTAAATCCTAAGTTCACAGCCTCACCAAGTGTGTAGTCACATTATTATGCCTCTCAGACACCTTGTTTGAAATTTGCTTTGGATGTTGCTGCAGCCAAACTGATAACCCTGAAGTTTTTTGCTGCTGCTTTTGTTTTGTGTAAAAACTTTCAGATGAGAATGTACGTGTGTGCTGTGTTTTGGATGTTTAGCTAGCTTAGGTAATCACCAAGATGTCTTTATTGCCTGTTTTTATGGACTGTATTTGGTCGAGGAGCATAGTGCACTTCGTTAGTTTACTTGCGGTGTTAAATGAGCTGAGAAAATGATTATTTTGTCCTGTGAAATTTCCTTTGTTGCAATGCATTTCTCTTTGGTAGGAATGTATGTGTATGCTTGCACTAGGTATATCTTTACAGTGATAAATGCCTGAGAAATGCAAGTGTAATAAATACTTTCCCTCAGTATTTTTCATTAGCAGCTATTTTAGCTGTAGTTTGAGGTAAAAGAGCAATGGTGTGTGCTGTTTTCCTGCACGCTATCAGATTGATAGATCTGAACCTGATGTCTCTGCTTTCTCTGTTTACTCTGCGTGGTGTGACAGAGGGTGCCACCAGTGTAGCTATTTACCTTCATCTGCCACGTCATCCTTAGGAGAAGTCACTGGTTTTCCCCAAGGGCTGCTCTCTGAGTTTGTCGTGGTCATCCCAGGGAAGGAGGTAGCAGGGGCAGGAGGACTCTTTGTGCAGCTGCCGTGTTATAGGTGATTCCACCAAAGTAGGGGAGGAAGCTGGTGTCAGAACCACGTGAACATTGGGATTTCTGACTTGTCCTGCGCTTGGGACATTCCTCCAGCTCCAAAGGACCTGCAGTCACCCTATGTGTTTTCTTTAAGTAGGTAATTAAACAAAATTCTTGTCTTCTCTTGTTTCCAAACATAACAAAATTGCTTTTGAAAGCTGTAGACAAATACCTGACCAAAGCCCTGTTGAGCATTTTACCCAAGGATGTCCAGTTCTGGGCCCCTCACTTCAAAAAGACATTGAGGTGCTGGAGTGTGTCCAGAGAAGGGTAATGGAGCTGGTGAAGGGTCCGGAGAGTGAGTCCTGTGAGCAGCAGCTGAGGGAGCTGAGGGTGTTTAGCCTGAAGAAAAGGAGGCTTGGGGGAAACCTTGTCATTCACAATGCCCTGGAAGGAGTTGGTACTAAGATAGGAGGCAGCCTCTTCTCCCAGGCAGCCAGCAACAGGATGAGGAAATGGCCTCAAGCTGCACCAGGGGAGGTTCAGGTTGGACATCTTGAAGAATTTCATCGCTGAAATGGTTGTTGTCTCTGCCCAGGGAGGTGGTGGAGTCACCGTTCGTGGAAGCATTCAAGAAATGACTGCATGTGGCACTTAAAGCTTTGGTTTAGCTGTCACAATGGTATTTGATCAAAGACTGGGCATTCAAGAAATGGGTTCATGGAAGCATTCAAGAAATGACTGCATGTGGCACTTAAAGCTTTGGTTTAGCTGTCACAATGGTGTTTGGTCAAAGGCTGTGCTCAGTGATCTTGGGGGTCTTTCCCATCCTTAATGACCCTGACTCGTACTGCGTGTGTGGTGTGCAGAGTGTGCTCTGTTGTCACATTGCACACTGAAGGTGGAACGGGTCCATCACTAGCAAGATGCTGTTCCCTGGGTTTTTCTGTTGCAATGCAAGGATAAATCGGGCTGCCACTTGCCCGAGGCTGGGTTTGCACAAATGCTCTGACTGACGGGAGCCTGTGTTTGTCTTGCCTGTTGCAGAAATACGGCTACACGCACCTTTCTGCCGGTGACCTCCTCCGCGATGAGCGGAAAAGGCCGGGCTCCCAGTACGGAGAACTCATTGAGAACTACATTAAGGAGGGGGAAATCGTGCCGGTTGAAATAACAATCAGCTTGCTGAAGAGGGTAAGGAAAGGGCTGTTTCCTTGCAGGGTCGCTCTTGCAGACTAAGCAACAAAGCAGTGGCTGTGTTCTGACAGAGCTGCCTTTCCTCCAGTGTGCGCGGTATGAATGGGCAGACACGGAGCTGCTTCTCTCAGCAGTCACTTGTGTTTCTTTCTGACTGCTGGAGAGCTGATGGCCTCTGCTACCTGGGGATCTGTGAGAATGGATTCTTTTTATTTTATTTTCTAGTAGCTCTAGAGAAATCAGTGTAATTGCATTTCTTATTTCCCTGTGCTGGCTTTTGGACCTCTTGGTCCACCCAGTCATATTTGATTGGAGGTTAGAGGCCTTAAAGGCACTAAGATTTGTAAGTTTTATCAAAATAAATAGTCGGGTGAAGGAGAAGAGCACCTACTGATATTCTTGTGAAAGGAAAAGCTCCAGCCTCTATTGGATGTCCATGAAAACAATGGGAGTATCCCCTTTAAGTCAAAAATAGGCTGCTGTTCATGGCACTAAATTTATCTGGAGCTTTTCCCTTAGTGTTAACTCTAGATCAGGGATGTTTTGATGTCTTATTGTGTAAAGACACTTCCCAGTATCTTGTAGAAAATAAGCTTTAAAGCTGGGATTGCGGTATGGGATTTTGAGCTTTGTGAAGTAATGAATTCACTTTGAACAATAGCCGTGTTGGTGCATCAGTGAATTAACCAGCATGCATTGAAAGTGAAACAAAAGCGCATTTTGTAAATCTGCAGTATTCCTAAAATAAACGCTTCTCAACTTACCATGTCAACATCTTGGGGGTAAATTAATAAATAGATAAATCAGCGTGTGTGCAGAAGATTGTGAACTGAATTATCTTTTATCAGGCTATGGATCAAACAATGGCTGCCAATTCCCAGAAGAACAAGTTTTTGATTGATGGATTTCCCAGGAATGAAGATAATCTTCAAGGCTGGAATAAGACTATGGATGGAAAGGCGGATGTTTCCTTTGTTCTCTTTTTTGATTGTGACAATGAGGTAATGAAGTGTGTAATTCTGTAACTTCCTTTCTTGCAATATTGTGAGAATCATTCAAGAAGAACAATTAAACTCTGTCAGGGAGAATGGGCTAATGTAAGAGTAGAACTTGGCCTGTGAGTTTGAAGGATTTTTTGGCAACTGGTTGTAGCAGAAGAAAAGCTGCATGTTTATTTAAATAGACAGCTAATGACATTTGGTATTATCATATGTGAATAAATTATATTGAGGAAGTACTCCAGGCAATTTCATTCTTAAAGAAAATTTATCCAAACTTTAATTTCATTTTACAAAATTATTTGGTTACTTTTCAGAAAATATTACTCTGTTTAGTCTTAGTAATTTGTTGTTTAGTCCGAAATTAACTTGGTACAATGTCTGCTTTAATTCTGAAGTGCAGCAGCAGTCTTTATTTTCATAGTTATGAGCTGTGCTATAGTCAGTAATCAACATTTTATTCAGCAAGTCATTAGATTACAGGGGCATTTTGACAGTGATGCATTACATTCATTTAACAAGTGCCATGATGTGCTGTCTTTTTTTATTGTCAGTGCCCTTGAGCATAAAACTGTTATGAGTATCCCAGCACCTTAAGCTGACTTTTTTCCTTTTAACCATTTCCCCAGCTTCCTGAGATTTTTTTTTCAACTTATTTACAATAATTTTGTAATCTTCAAGAGCATGTGAGGGATTATTATTTTTCTTTCAAAACCTTAAATAAGACTAAATTAATTTTTTCACTTGGTGGGGTGTTAATTTTAGGATTCTGATTTTTTTGCTAGATCTAAAAATAGCCAATGCCTAAATGATCTTTACTATGATTGTATTGTATAGGAAAAAATAATTTTTAACCATCGTCCTCTTACATGAGTAGGATAAATGTATTCATGGAGTGTACATATGTCAGCTTTGCTTACTTAACTAAAAGTTTTAAAAACTTGGTTCATTGGGACACTTCTAGCTATGGTTAGTTCTTCATTTTTCACTTAGATTTTGAAGTCTTCATTATAGCAATGTCAGGTAAGAACATTTTAACTGACAATAACTTAGTATTGTCAGTTTGCCTTGCAAAATTCTTGAGAGAACGTACAGTGCCCTTCTTTTAGTGCAGACGTGTGTTAATAGTGCCATTTGACATGCTGCTTTTCAGAAAGCCTGAACACATCCTTGAAAATCAGGTAATTTTCTTTTTTAAATGTCTCAAGTCGGAGATCCAGTCAAACCACAGAGCCTGATGCTGCTTTTACTTCCTCTGACCCCAATCCCATTTTAATAAACTGAAGTGTAAACCATCATCCTTCTTCTCTGGAAAAACCTAACTTCCCATGTGAGTTTTGGTTACATCCGCCAGATCTGGACTGTATTTTGTGTGCCAGGCCAATTCAGATTTACAGGATTTTTGTTTGTTGCTGCTCTCAGGATGGCAGCTTGTGTTCCTGGTTGTAGTCATCCTTTTGCTGGTTTTTTTGTAGATATGTATCGGCCGCTGTCTTGAAAGAGGCAAGAGCAGTGGTAGGAGTGATGATAATCGGGAGAGCCTGGAAAAGAGGTACTGTCTTCAAAACTTATCAGTTCCCTTCTCTCAGTATTTTACTGTGTAACATGGTTTTTTTTCTCCCTGTGCTTTCTCTTAGAATTCATACATATCTGCAGTCTACTAGGCCTATCATAGATTTGTATGAGAGAATGGGAAAAGTCAGAAAAGTGGATGCCTCTAAATCTGTTGATGAAGTAAGTATGTAAGCCAAAAAACCGTGGGGATGACGATGGCAGGGTACATATTTTTGGCATTCTTCTGAGATGTGTGTATGTGGGTTAATCTGCTAATTAAGCACTGAGGTTATTACTGAGGGAGGTTGTGGAACTCAATTTGACTCTTGAAGGACCGAGTAAGATGTGAATAACTTGAGGAAATTGATTAGTTCTGCTAGAGTGTGAGCTGGACTAAACACATTTCCAGTGTTTCTGCGTTTAACAGGGTCTTGCCTTTTTTCATTTTCATTTCCTTTTGCTCTTCTGAAGTAGTGTTGCTCTTCTGTCTGCTTCCCAGAATTGATGCCAGTTTCACTGTTAAAGAATTATTGTGAATGTTCTAAAAAAACCCTATATATTTTTAAAAGTACTGTCAAATAATGTTGTGTTGGTTTAACTTGGAGTAACTGTTTGATGAACGTTTCATAAAATTCTTCTTTATCTTTTTAGGTTTTTGAAAAAGTTGTACAAATTTTCGACAAAGAAGGCTAATTGCCAGCTTGAAACTTCATTAAAACTTGTGCTTGAATCTTGCTTGAAAAGCTGCTACTGCAGTCCACTCTTTGTAATTATTTTAAAATATTTTTTTTATTTTTTTTCACATATCTAATGATGATTGGAAAAGCAGTTGATTAGAAATGGATCTGTTTTTTAAATAGGAAATAATTTCTTGTGACTATAGTATACAAGTTTCAGGGTTTTCCATTAGTGCAAGCTCAGTTACTCACATGTCAGAATCAGTTAATACATCTTTCTGAAGAAGCTGTTTCTTCTCTCACAGTTCTGTGCCTGTCATGGGCAGTCCTTCTTCTTCCTTATTGCCATACACCTACTTTTTTTAAAAGGATCAACAGAACAGCAGCAGCATTAAGCAATGAAGGACCCATGTACCCTTGTTTGTTTTTTGGATGCTTGGACCAAATTTACCAGGTTTTTTTTTTTTGAAGTGTAATTTTGCCCAAAATTCCCTTATAATCCCCAGACCTGAATTCTCTTAGTCAAGCTACAGTTAGTGTGAGAATCTGTTTTAGCAGTTCTCAGAAAACTGTTAAATATGCTTTTCAGGAACAGACACAAAGTTCTTTATGGAAAGTGGTGCTTCCTTATGACTCTGGATGTAAACTGTCTTGCAAGTTCTTGGATGACATGTCCCTGGATTTTTCCTCATTTTCGCTTGCAAAAGATGAAGAAAGTCAGTTTAGTATTTCAATACTCATTTATCTCAGATGATAGTTATGTTCTTAACTACAGCATGGTCTTCACAAGATGGCAAAGCTCTTAAATAGTATACAGTAAGCAAAATCTTCTAACAGTTCGGTCTTTTGTAACAAGTGGAAGGGTTTTTCTTTATTGTTATTGAAATACTGTGTTACCAAATGCTTTAAGGTTTGTTACCTGGGGAAATATTTTTATGGTTAAACTTGTGAATTTGTTTCCCTAAAGATGTGTAATTTTAATAGCTGTTTGTTCGAGAAGTTTGTAAGTTATTGCACTTTTGTTACAATGTGGTCAGCTGAGGGGACGATAACTGCAGAAAAAAGTTTCATTCCTGAAACAGAGTCCTGCTTCGCCATGTTCTCTTGAATAAGCCAAGTGCAGTCAGCAGGAGGAGCTGGGGTGAGCGGGGAACTGGCTGAAACAACCTGGTTGAAATGTTTGCACAGATGGGGTGCAATTTTTGTCTTTTGTTTAAGCTTTTCTGTGCCCTGTAGAGTATGTATAGGTCTGGGGGGGCCCAACCATGTATTCCTTGCGTGCCCTAAGCTTCCACAGAAGGCCTGAAGATGAAAGTTTTAACTGATTTTAGTGATAGAGTGGTTGTTCCTACATTAACTGACGCTATAATTGCTTTGTGACATGCTAATTACAGAGAATTGCAATTTGGAAATCTTGACGCTCAGCTTTTCGTTAGTCATGACTTTCTCGATTTAGGCAAAGGTTTAAATTAAGCTTAGCTTTTAATTAGAATCAGATGTGTTGGTCCTCATCCTGCAGTCAGATTTGTATTTTCAGGAATTCTCATCTCGCTGAGGTGGTTGAGGCTGCTGGACTGGGGAAGAGAAGAGTGCAGAAATAAGGGTAAACTGGAGTAGCTTTTCCGGTCTGGTAGGAGTTCAGGCAATGGACTGGCCACAAATAGCTGTCTTCTACTGCAGAATATATGGACCATGACTGCTTTTGTGAGTGTGGGAGGCCAAGGCTCTCACTTTATGAATTTCTCCTTTAAGAAAAAAAAAAGTAAACCTGGAATTTAATTCTTACTGTATAAGTATGCTGACATGGATAGGATCCAGCAAAGCTTCATGTTTTAATATGGAGGTTAGAATCAGGGTTTTTCAAAAAAGACTTCAAACCGGATTCTTTAATCCAGTTAGAGAGATTTAATTAACTCTTGTTTCTAAGTTATTGGTTTTTACCAGTTCTGTTCAGAATAGGGTATCCATTTTCTCTCATCATATACTTTTCTGTGTATTTAAGTGCTGAAACAAAAAAAAACACCTCTGGAGCAAGTTTTAGAAGAACACCCGACAATGTTTTGGCAATATTGAATTTGGAGTGGATTGTAATGTGTCTGTGCAAGGACTAGATTTTTTGTCATTTTATTTATTGAAGATGCCATTAAATGTGTTACCACTTCTTTCAAGATGGACTTATGATTGAAATAAAGATTAAAGGCAATATGCCAATGTGTTGTGTCCATTTAGCAGCAAAACTGTAAAAAGAATTTGAGGAGATCCAATAAACTTTGTTCTGTGGCTTAATGAGTGCTTGGCTTACAGTTATCTGTCACAAGAGATATTTTTTGTATATATCCATCTGTATAAAGTATTTATGAGATACTTCACGTGGCACATGCACAGGTATGTGTATAAAAGTTCAGTTTTCACCATCACAACTGAAGTCCTGAAGATCCTTTTGGGCACAGGAGAAGATCAGGCCCTTGCCTGTGGAATTGATACCTTTTCTTGATTATACAGGTTTACCAAATGACTATTCATGTAGTTGTGCAGTGATAATTCATTTGGCACATGTGTGAAAGAAAAGGGACTTGGAGTGGTCTAGGAAACACAAACCTATTGTGCACCTGCTGCTGGAGACATTTTTTGTCTGGATTTCTCACGATTTCTTGCTCAATCAGCAGCTGATCTCCTGACTGCCATTCTGCTGGCTCTGCAGCACATGCCTACGTGCTGTACTCCAGGCTGTTCTTAAAGGAGATTGGCACAGCATAATATTCTCTGTAAAAGAAACTGAGAGGCTGCCAGGCTCATTTAAAATAACCCATTTTATGTAAAGGTCTGTTACAAAAAAGGTTGTTTTGTCGTGTGTAACTTCCCATTAAACAGCTTGTTGAACTTAGAATCATAGAGTCATTTGGGTTGGAAAAGACCTCTAAGATCATCGAGTCCAACCCTTCCAACGTGAAAATTTACTCTGGAAAGATTTGCAGAGCTGGTCTGAAAGGGGTGGGGAAAAGCAGGGGATTTTTCAGTAGTGGTAGGCACCTTTCTGCTGGTAAAACTGCAGAGACCAAACTTTTGCTGAAACCTCACCCTGAAGTTGTAGCGTGTCCTCAGGCATGGACTGACAGGGGCAGGGCTGCCCATCAAATTGGCACCTTTTGGACAGAGATTTTGAGTTAAATCTCCCACTTTGGGAGTAGGGGCAAGCAGAGAAGAGCGTAAGCATGCACTTGAGGGTTGCCTCGGTGTAAGATATCCCCCACTAGCAACAATTTGTCCTTAATAAGAAGAGCTGGCTCATGAGGGAATTCCGAGGTCTTGTGGAAAATTCTGTGTCTTGCAACAGCGGGGACATCTGTGCGCTGCTGCCCAGGCTGAACTGGGGAGAAGGGGAGAGTTAAATGGAAAAAATGCTCAGTTCAGACCGGAGCTGCCAGCTGTCATTACCGGTTGGCAGTTTCTGGCTGCCAGCATTTAGGAAAGTTGCAGCTTAGGGGATTACTTTCCTCCTCTGGTGTGAGATTCAGTACCACTTCGGTCCCTGTTGTGGCACAGATGTCTCTGGAGGCTGCGATCTGTGACAGCTCTGCTGGCCTTCTGCTCCGGGGGACAGCAGCTGGTTCCTTGGCACAGGCAGGTTATATCTTCAAGCCGTGGTGCAGCAGGACCTGGAGACCTGGGGCTGTGCCCAGACAGTCCAAACATCCCAGGGTTTGCAGCTGATAATGAAAACTGCAAGACAATGTGAAGAGGATTCGCCTGATCAGGTAACAAAGGAGACAAAACATTAAGTAATGTAAAAATATTAACACGTGGTTTCATATAGCAGCAGTGTGCGCTCTCCTGTGACCTGCAGACCTTTATAAGCCTTCCAGTGGAGATAGGGGAGCATGGAAGAATTTAATCTTGCATCTCTCTGCTATTTTTCATGGATTGCTTAGCTTAAGATGGTGGGTTTCAGCCTATGTATTTGTAGAGTATTTCTGTTGGTAACAATAGGTGTCTTTATTGAATCTTCTAATCTGCTCAGCTGAGGTATGCTCGATCCTCTTTGCTTTCTGCCTTTTAATGCCTTTTCCTTACCTTTCTGAATTGCAGATGCTCTTTGGGATAGGGAAGGGGATACTCTTGCCAATCTATGTGCCTTGCTAAATAAAGAAAACCTTTAAACCTTCATCTGGAGCAATCTGAACCTGTTTCTAACGTGAACTTGGTACGTAAGCTGTTACAAAACCAACATAAAGCACGTTGCTGCTTTTTTTTCCCCCCAACCACAGGAAATCTCTGTGTAGTAGCTCTGCTCTTTTCTCCTGTGTGAGTCAGATCAGCTGTGTCTGCCTTGCTTCAGTGCAGTGCTTAGCAGCAGTTGTGTGAGGAAACCTCCTCAGTCCCTAGATATTGAAGCAGCAGTGACCAGTTGTGCATCGATGGAGGCAAGTCAGATGGTTGAGGGGGGGGAAGATGCTTAGAGAAGCTCAGTCAATTCTGCTTGACTCGTCAGACTTCAGCTTTAGATAAATGCCTGTTCCACAGGGCAGCGATGCTTGTGGAGTCCAGCTGGTTCATGACTGTGCTGTGTAGAAATTAATGCAAAAGCACTCCCTGCCTACAAAGTCCTCATCTCCTCTTGTTCACTCTGCCACTTTTAACGCCAGGGGTTGTGGAGACAGGAATTTTTCTTCAGGATAACACTGTAGAAACTAACCTGGGCAGGATGAAGGCAACATGAGCCTTGCATGTGAAGCACGAGATGCACAGTGTATTTCACTGTGGGCAGCAATGCCAGGCTGTTTTGTCATCCTGGCTTATAACTGCGTTCAGACAGCAAAGCAGAAATTTTCCCTTTCCCCTCAAATGTTTGGCAGAAAGCTTGCTTTTATCTAAAATGCTTCTTAAGCACTGTGTGAACCATTCAGTCCTAAACCAAATACCAGTTTGAGCTGTGCTTTTTCTATCCAATTTACAAATAAGAGGGTTTGATTTAGTTTCTTGTAATAACTGCTGCAGCGAGACAACTCTTGGAAAATACAAGGCACCATCCCAAAAGATATTATCTGCTTTACTCTAGAGGGCTTTTTAGCACAATGCTGTTTCTGTGTGGTAAGAAATGGCAAAGATTGCTGTGTGACTACCAAAGTGTGATGAGGTACATGAAAATGGTATCTTGGACAACTTCTGTTCTCAGCATGCACTTTTATTTAGTGCCACGAGGTATAAAAAGAGATTTGGGGATAGAATTAGATTAGGAGTAAAGCTTAATCTATGGTGGAGGTCTTCAGGACTGTTGGGATCTATCAGGGTGTGTGGAGGATGTAATATCTGGTGGTCCTCTCTCCTGACTGAGCATAGGGCAGCTCTTTAGGTTTCTGTTCAGGGCATTACTGCTGTTGTGTTCTTAAACCAGACCCAGCTGAAGTTCCCAGCTCTGGTCACCAAGTATGCTGAGGTCTGAATTATGTTCTAACTCAAATACCTCTGTTCTGCCTGAATACCCCCTCCAGCTTCATTTGGATGTGATGGAAATCATCAGGGAGAGAGAGGACTGGCACAGTTAAGCTGCAGCTCCACCTCATATTCTGCACACAAACTTTTATGAGAGGGAGATACTTTCTGGGAGCTGTAGTGGCTTCCTTACTTCCATTTTCCCTTCGAGGCCATGCGTGCTGGATGCACACGAGTTCCCAAGGGATAGCAGTATCTCCGTACCCCAAAAGGGGAGGTGGTAGCTGGGCTGTGGAAGAAGCTCTTTGAGCAGAGAAGACAACCATAGCATGAAACATCCTGGGTGCATTTTTCAAATAAAAGTATAATCAGGAGCCACTTTTTTGCTGGGCAGTCAAAATGTCCATGGAAAAGAAACAGGAGTGATTTCACCATGTTCGTTCTAATTTAAAATTTTCTGTGGAAAGAAAGTGCATTCGACCACTTCCTTGGGACAGCAAGCACAGGGTTTTAAGTGCTGTTCCTGAAGCAAGCATTGCTTTTGGCTTGCTATGTGTGACTCCTTGTGAAGTTTCCCTGGGCTCTTGGATGCTGCTCTTGCCAGCGAGAGCAGATTGCTTCCAGCAATAAACATCCCACAAAATTATGTATGTTCTTTAAGAAAAGTACCAAGATTTTCTGCTAATTGCAAAAATACATAATGGATGCTTTCAGCATCTGTTATTTATTCTCTAACCAGCTTTCATCCAAAAGTAACCTTTAAACAAACATTAACGTTGAGGATTGTAACTGTTTCAATGTGTCACACGTCTCCTCCCTCCAGTTTAATCATGTTTGAAACGTGTGCTTGGAGTTGACTTCTAGTAAGAAGCAGCAGTTGTTTATATCTCTAGCTCGGAGACGTTCACGACATGGAGAAGGTGGTGCTTGGTGCCAGAGATGATGGATGTCTCTGTGCTGTTTTTTGGGAGCCGAAGCCCAGCAGAGAGGATTTTGCTTACACGACACTTGCTTCGATGCACCACAAGGAGGGGTGCAAGGCTCGCGGAGAGCAGGATGCAGCTTGGAAGTGGCATTCATGGGACGCACTGTGCTGCCCGTATATTGAAAGACCTGGTTTTTGGTTTAAAAGCCTGATTATTTTTAACGGCGTAACTTTTTAAAAAAAATCCACATAAAGAAATAGATTTTTGATGAGTTTTTTGTTGCACTGAGATCGATCTGCTATGTTGGTAACTTGACAACAGTCATTGTCATACTTTTTTTTTTTTTTAGTCATTTTATTTAATTGTATCTAATGAGGACAACTAGATGGGGACAACTTAATTATTGTGGCTGTTCTGTGCAACTACATTCGTGACAGCATGGACCAAAAGGTAACTTTCTGAGATCATCTTGAGTGAGAACTTTCCACTAGAGGAGTTTGATACATGGTGCCATGGCAGAGAAGTATTCCTGGTGTCTCTCCATCCCAGAATGTCTCAGAAGTGAGGTCTACCCTGGGATGGCAGAGGGGGCACTAAAAGTGAAGCTGCTGGAAAAGCTGAGTGGTAAGCACCTGATTCCCTTTCACGGGTGCATTGCATCCGATTCCCTTCCACAGGAAAATTTTAGAGAGAAAAGACTGTAGCAACACAGTCAAAACCTTAATTGCTTTGTCTGTTGATTGATGTTTGTGTCAAAATCTTCTAGTTGCCTTTCTATCGTGTTATTCCTTCCAAACGACTCTGATGGAAAAGCAAGGACTAGTTTACTCCCTCAGGCAGGGCTGTGCAGATGCTACCCGAGTATCCTTCAGCAATAACAAGCCCGTGGTTTCCCAAAACGACCTCGGGGTAGGGGAAAAGGAAGAGAGAGGATGGTGTTGGCGTCTTGGCTAGTGCAGGGCAGAGATGAGAAGTGTGGAGGTGCCAGCAGGGTTAGACTTTGTTTTGACAACACTTTGTGCTGGGGCATGGCCAGTGATTCTGACCATGGGGCATGAGCAGGACTGGTACCCGCAGCCAGCCCCTGGGTAGGCTCAGCATCTCTGCTGTTCCAGTGACTTCTGGGTCTTGTGACACTTCCCAGAGAGACAGCAGAGCAGCACTGTTGGGGGGCTCAGCACAAATGAATTTGTAGCTCCTTTGCAGCAGATCTATTCCTCTCTGCTTAGATGTGTTCCCATTTTCTAAGAGCCTGTATTGCAGATGGGGAGATCAATGTACAAACGGACTCTCAAATTTAGCAGAAGTACATCCTACATGCCTGGCAAAAGGACAAATAGCCTTTGCAAAGAGCAACTGCTCAAATTTGACCAAACTGGCTCCTAGCTCACTGCATTTAGTAGGACAAGGTCCCTTAGGAAGGGCAGGTTTACTGGGGTTTAGGAGAATTCACTGCATCTCTTCAAGGGGCGGGGAGTCATTTGCCTCCAAAGTTAGTCCAGGTGTTTAAGATAGGATGTTAATTCTGCTGTTTTTCCAATGGACTGAGAGGAGACAGGTTTTTTTTTCAGGGAAGTTCATCAGTGTGATTTTTAGGGCACCTGCTGATGCTGGTAGAGAAGTGCCTCAAGAACAATTTATCATAGTTGTGGGCAGAGTCAGAGAACGAAAACTACCTTGGAAGTCCAGTTGTCCTTGAAGGATGTGACATCAGTCAGCAGTCATGTCCAACCTGCTAAAGTCCATCTGCATTGCATGAAAGAGTAGATAATTATGTTTCAGATGACATGTGTTTTTAAAAGTTAAGAACATCAGTTAATGAAAATCATAAGGCACAAGTGACACTAGCATTAATAATAATTAAAAGTCATAGCCTTAATTTTGAAAATTAGGGGAAAAAATGCTGCATCCATTAACTGACACTGTGATAGAGACTGCTCCGGAGAAGGGAGATTTTGGGTCTCTTTGGGAGAGCCGGTAGGTTTCAGCTGTCTGAGCAGGCACAGGGTCACCACAGCAGCTAATGAAGGTTGGAGGAGGCATATGAAGACCTTTCATTAGCTTGGTTGTTATTCTTCCATCATGTGCAATTCATTAACTTCTGCCTTATCCACGCTGCCGTTCCCTCCCTGAGCTGCACAGTCCCTTAGTATGAGCTCTGGGGGAAAAGGGTAAAAGTGGGGAGATGAGAGGCCCCACAAACAGCAGAGGAGATGGGTAAGGTCGCTGGCAAATACCCACATGTGAGAGTCCTCAGCAAAACGCTGATGTGCTGCTAATTGTTCTAATTGGTTCCAGCAGCGAACCCAGCCCAGATGGGTGAGGACAGGCATTTACTAACTGGGCTCCTACTGGTCCCCAGAAGGCAGTGTGGAATTGCTGACAGGATATCACACGGAGCGAGGAAAGTGCTGGTCCTGCAGCCGCAGCTTTGGGCTCCGAGGAAGGAGCGGAGGTGAGAGCTCTCGGGTTGGTTGTTACTGCATCGGTCTGCTCAGGGGCAAAGTTGCTGCATCCTTTGGGCTGTCTGAGAGCGGCTGGGCTGGGTGAGGGAAAGGTGCTGGGTGTTTTTGACCAGTGCCAAGGACGTTCGGCTGAGGAGCTCGCTTTTGTAGGGCATTATTGGAGGGAGAGTGGGGACTGGAGCCCCAAAACCTTGGGATTCCTTAGGCAGAGGTTGCCATCAAGCTCAGGTCTTTCCCATGTGCCTGGTCCCTTTTCCCCATTACTGAATGTCCCAAAGCTCCCAAGTTGCTGAAGAGTTTGATAACTGAGGAGTTACTTAAAGGGAGGGACTTTGGTGCCCCAAAACCTTCGTGACTGGAAAGCCTGCCAGGCATTCAGAGAGCATGAAATCCGGTTAGAAATCATCTGAAGCTTGGTTTTGGTTGTTTTTTGTCTTTGTCTTTTATTTTTTTCTTATTTCTTTGTTTCCTTTTTGTTTGTTTGTTTCTGTCCTATAACCACAAGGAGTAGTAAAGATGGTTTGGGATTTTTTTTCTCTTCTTAAGTGAGCTCAGATTTCTGTATCATCTCTTAGATTTCCCCCCCCCCCTTTAAATAAATCTTGTGCCCAATTCCCTCTGACTCCAGTATTGAAAGCTCTAAGGACACATTGCTAGCTCTACTCAGCGGGAAAACTTTCCCTGCTGTCTCTCTACTGCAGGCTTTAAATTTAAATGGTGAAAATGAGTAAAGGATAACAGGTGAAAGAAATGCTGACGGTTAAATGAGTTATCACACACCTGTAGCGAGTCAGTGAACCTTGGAGAGGAGACAGGCTGCCCTGCCAGGGCTCTGCCCTGCCCACAGATCAGCAGCATGGGTGATGCTGAGGAGTTGGTCTTTTCTTGGCTCGGTTTTAAGCTAGAGCCAGCTCTCAGTGATGGGCAAGTGAGCTGCATGAATGAACTCTGACCCCTCCTTTGCAGGTGACAGAGGTGAGACAGAATGACCGTGACCCAGCAGCCCTGTTCTCTGCGTCGTGTACAGCTGATGCCATTTTCCCTTTTCTGCTGCAAAAAGATCTTTTTAGCACCTGAGAGACATAAGAGAAATGAGAGCTGTTTGTCTGAGTGCTGAGATGCTGTGCCTGGCTGCAGTGACAGACCCTCTGCTCCACAGCAAACTCCCAGCCTCGATCCTTTGTGCTGGTGTGAGCAGAGGAAGTGGGTTCCTTGTGTGCCTAAAACTGGGTGTCCATTCGAGCATGGCTGTGTCTGGTGGGCGTGTGGAGGAGGAAAGGAGGCATCGTGCTGCTGCTGGTGGTGGCCACGGGCAGAGAAGCTGCTTCAGCCTGACCCTGCCTTGGGTAGGACACGTACAGGGGGAGGACAGGGCACCAGCGGGCAGGCAGTTCTGGGCTGTGTATTGTAGGTGTGAAACCCTGTCTGGGGGATGGGTTCACCGGGTGGCCATCCATGGGGACAGGGCACCCCCGTCTGGGCTCTGCTCACCCCATCCCTACGCGCACAGACACTGGTCCCCAAAACCTGCGTCTTTAGGGTTGACATTACCAGCCTCCCACGAGGTCCCTGGGGGTGAAGTCACCACCAGAGTTAAAAAGCTCTCCTGGAGGTAAATAAAGCCCCAAGCTCTCCTATTATTTAAAAGAAGCTGCCTCCCACGTGTGACCTTGGGGTGTGTGTTGATGGGAGCCTGCCGCAAGGGTTTAGTCTGAAACCAAATCCCCTCTCCCTCTGCCTTTCTCCCCGAAATGGGAGCTGTCATCATCTTGCTCAATCTTTTAAGTCAGTCTGAATGCTGATTGTCTCTCTTTAGTAAAAGGAAAGAGTCTGGGATGCTGCATGAGGCTGTGGCTCTGTTTTAAGGTGCGCTGTCACTTGCTCTGTGGTATTTGCCTGGTCTCCTCTGCTCTGTAACTCTAGTGAAGGTGCATTCCTTGTGAAGGGTTTGTTTCAGTGAAAGTGGGGCAGATGGCAGGGCCTGCAGGTCTGTGGACAGACCTGTTGTTGAGGCCACTGTAGTGTCTTAGAGTGGGCAGCTGTTGGTAGGGAGGGGAGGAATGACAGGCACCTGGGGTGGCTGCAGGTCCCCTGTGCTCTGGGAGTGAGAGGAGCCCTGGGGGTCATCCCTCTCCTCATGGGTGAGAGTGTGGCTGTGGGGTGGATGAGGGTGAGGCCGGCAGAAATTGGGTTCTTGCTGCTCCTTGATAGAAAACACAACCGTGAAACTACTTGAAATATCCATAAGTAACAAACCCACCGGCAGCTGCCAGGAAGTTTTTGGGGATGGACCAGCATTGGGATGTTCTCTGCTGAGCCCTGGCTTGAGAGCATAGGGCTGATTCCATGGGGAGATGATATATGCCAGGTGAAACATAATCCTTCTGACAGGGATGAAATAAACTCTCACAGCATGTACCTTTCTCTGCTGAGCGTGGTGTTTTCCCTTTTCGGCCCCAGACCACAGCCTACTCGACAGGGACATCTTTAACAGTGTCAATCAAAGTGCAGAGGAGAAGAGAAGGCAAACAGGAAGAGCACAGTGGAAGGGCAAGCTTTAGTGACCTGATGATGGGGTGGGGATGCAAATCATTGGAGCATGGGTGAAACGAATGGCTCCAGCAATGAAATTCTTAGTCTTTCAGTGAGCACAAGGAAGGAAAAATCGTCTGGCTGCAGGACAATACCTGGTGACTTGTGTAGAGGAAGAGCTCTGGCACTGACCAGTGCATGAGGCTGATGAGAAGTGATCTGGGCAGGTCATTCAGAAAATCTGGTTTGCTGGCCTGGGAAGGACATAATCACCTTGGGCTGATGTTATCTGGGAGGCTGTGTTGCGGAGGAGGCAGTGAAATGGGCAGGCAAGCAGGAGCCTCTGGCTCAAAGTCAAGCCTTGAGGTTCCAGGGAGGGTTCATGCTGGTGGGAGAGGAGATTTGAGTCGCCTGTGCTGGGGAGGGATGCGAGGCATTGGAGGAGCTGGATGGGCGGAGTCTGCTTTAAGCTGTCTCAACTTTATCTATGTCATTTCTCATGCTGGGTGCAATAGTTTTCAGTTCTGTTTCTAAGCATGTTGGTTTAATGTGGTTGCTAACTTGAATCTCCCTCCCCCAAAATGAAATTTCATCAAAATCTGTAATTTTTAAGTAAAGTTTTAATTTTTATCTGCATGCACACCTTTGAAACCAGAGGTTAACATACCATAGATCCTGGCTGGGCAAGGGTGAGGCTCTGGACATCACTGTGCAGTGAGGTGGTCCCAAACCCTACAAGATCCCAAGATGTGGATCTCAGTAGGAACTAGGCATCTAGCTCCTGATAAGTGGAGCTGAAATGACTTTTCCAAAGGTTCAGGGGCACAAAAGGTAAAAGTCTCCAAATGTCCCAGCCAACATTAAAGCATCAAAGCATCTTGTCTCCTCCTTAGCCTGCGTTAACAGGCAACACAATTTTGGTACCTATTAGCACAAAACCTTGTTCATATTGGCTGGTTTAATACTGAAATTGGTGTCTTTCTAAGTTAATCACAAAAATGTCTTAGTTTATTATTCTTCTCAATGACATTCTTATTTTCAGATGGCAACATCATGAGTAGGAGGGACCTGCTGAATAAACAGCTACTGCCTTTCTTTGTGAAGGGATTATGTTTTGTTGTGCTTGCAAAAATGACTTCTGCTGCCATGTGTTGCCCTTTAAAAGCTAAAGAATAATAAATGAGCAAGAATAAGCATCTCAGATACAGTGCCTACTTGGAAGGAAAAATCAGGTTTGGTATTGTGTGTGTCGTTCAATTTATTTTATGTTAATTTGATCTTTTTTTATTTTGGTGTAGCCCGATTAGTTCCACATGTTTTCCCCGAAGGATTGGACAGTAAAACTGCTTGTTTGAGTCATCAACTAGATAAATAATTGGCGAATTCAAGGTCTCATCTCTTAAATCATTCCACAGTTGCTTGTGGCCCTCACAGAGCTCGGTTGCTTGTGCGCTCGAGTCAGCGGTTCAGTCCCCAGTCTGGGCTTTCACTGGTCCCAGGAGACCAACAAACCTCTGATTACGGAGCCTCACGTCGGCTTGTCTTGGCACATCTGCTGGAAGAACGCGGGGAGCCGCCGGGATCCTGCGGTCAGGGCTGGTATTTACAGCCAGGGCGGAGGAGCCTTCCCGAAATGGGCACCCTGGAGTGCACACCTGGAAGCTGTGACACTGCCCTGCATGGGGCTGGGGCCATCTCCTGCCTGGAGGTGCTGGGGCATCTCCTTCTCACTGGGTTTCTTGAGCCCACGGCTCAGGAGGTGCTGGCCTGCCACACAGGGATGCCTGGGGATGCCACACTGACCTCTGTGATTTAACAGGCTGGTCCTGAAATGGGCCATCCCAGCATCCTTATCTTCTCCAACTGCAGGTATCAGTCCCACGTACAGCTGGCCTAAATATAACCCCAGTCATGGGTCCTGTAGAGTAGCCATGAGATGGGAAATGAGAATGTGAATACAGCCCCTGGGGTCCAGCCATGTGTGAGTGTCGAGAGGTTTGAGATGGACATGTAGATGCTTCTTCATATGTGGTGGTTGTCTGGTTTCTAAGAGAAGCATGAATCCCTCTACTTGAGTAAGAGAGAGGTTGGACTTCTGTTCTTCTGTTCCTGTGGGTTATTTCTGGCTTGGATTATTTTTTTTTATGTGGTGCCGCTTGTGTCTAGTGGAAACCATATCCAAAGTGTAACCCCACCACAGCTGGAGAAGTTGTACTGCTGTCCTGGGAATGTTAAAGGAGCTGAACTGGATGGTCCCTTGTCTGGATATGTTGTTTCTGTTGGTTTATTTTGGGGGAGGGAGTATGATTGCATTTTAAAATGAAAGAAAGTGCCAAAAGCAGAATGAGAGAGCTCAGTGGTGATCTCTGAGCTTAAGGAAAAACGGTGTAAATCTGGAACAGGCCCATAGTCTTCAGAGTGGGCTCCAGGCTTCTTAGCAGGAGAGTCACAGTTTCTGCTGAATTGGAAAAATAAAGCAGCCCAAATGCCTCTCGTGAGAGGTCCTGGCCCCTTGGCTCGAGTCAGGAGTGTTTGGAGCAAACCTGATGCCTTGGAGGGGAAGCCACTGAGCCGCAAGGAGACCGCTGGGAATGCTGGGCATGGGGGATGCAGAGCCCTCCCCTCCTTTGGATGGCATCGAGGAGTTAAAGGAAGTGAAGCTGAAGGAAAATGAGTGGATTGTGCTTTGCTGGAAAAAAAGGTCACCTTAACACACACCCAATGTGTGACGGTGACACCTGTGAAAGTTAAATTGGCTCATTGAGTGAAAACTGAGCAAAGCTGTGTACTTTTGTGTACATGTCCCCATCAGGACTTCAGCTACCTTGGCTCTTGTGGTGGCAGTTTTGGACGTGGGCATCCACAGCCCTCTCAAGTCCTCCTTTGGCTGGTGCCTGGTTTGGACGCTGGGTGCAGGCACAGCTGAGAGTGTGGACACACCTGCTCACCTGGGGAGATGACCCAGATCTTGTGGTGGTGCTAAGCAGGAACCAGAGCATTGTCCTCTGTAATGCCTACATTATCCCAATTAAAACAGTGATGAGGAACTCAATGGGCACCTTCCTGCAGGAACTAACCTCTAGTCTGTGGTGGTCTGTCTTTGGTCCTCTCCTTGCTTCCCCTGTTTTTCTGGGAAGCAAATTGGTTGTGCAGCTCAGAGCTTTATTTTTATAGGTTTTGCTAACATTTTTTTAATTCTCAAAATCTTTCTGCTTGGGGAATGGTTTCCTAAGAGAGCACACTGTGTCCCCATGTGCAGCAGGTACTATGGGGGGTCAGCATGGGGCTGGGGTGGAGAACTTCATCCCAGTCCTGGAGCTGTCTGGGTGCTCCCAAGAGCTCATCCGCCACTCTGTGCCAGGGGAAAGGAGCTGAGCCAGCCCCTTTCATGGATATTTCCCAAGCAAATGATGAACTACCCTGGCAAGACAACTTGGAGACAGCCACGAAGTCTTATTCTCTTCCCTAATCATTGTCTTATACTTAATATAAGCTTTCTTTCTTCTCCCCGCCCTCTTAGCATTTAAATTTGGGTCTAAGTCTAGCTTTTCAAGAAAACAGCTCTCCTCTCTATTGGCTGCTTAGGCTCTTCTCATCCTATTCTAGTTCAGGAAAAACTGGAATGGTTCATGTTCTTCTTTTGTGTCTAGAGGGTCCCTCCATGTACAGTGAATATTTGGTGGTACAGAAGAGTAAAAAAGCAGCAGAGGACTGGAAGAAGCAATTTGGCAGTCAGTGCAACAGGCTGGCTTGAATTACGTGTTCAAGTTTTGCCAGTTCTCGGTGTGTTGAGCATTTTGTATCATTATAAGATTTTAGGAGTCCCAATGCAGATTTTCTCTGTTTTGTTGTCTGAGATTTGTGTGTTTTTTCTTTTGTAGAAAGAAAACTTGCCCAGCAATTTGCTGCACACATTTATGCCCTTTTTTTTTTTAAATGTACAGTGGAAAAAAGCATCTGAAATCATTCTTCTCCTTCTGACAGCAACATCTGTAAAACCTTAATGCTGGAAGGATGGAGGAACCAAGAGATTTATAACCCCCTGCTGAAATATTGGAACAACCTTATTTCCCGGCAATTAACTTTGCTCAAAACATTTTTGTTTCCTATTAGAAGCAATCTACTAACATTTACATTGATGTGTTTAATAGTTGTTGGCCATCTCTGAATTTAAGCAGGCAAGGCAGGAGGAAAGGGAAAGAACATGTTTTGTAAACTGTGAGAGTATTTGTGTTGCATTGTGTGCTGTGTGTGTTGGTAGTGGTGAAAACATCCATCCTGCTCTGCTCCAGAGTGGGAATGACATCTTTTGGGAAAGGGAAGAGAACTGGTGTAGGGCCAAATCTTCTCTACCACTGCAGCATATCAGGACCAGCTCCGGCAATTGCTGGAGAGTGGATCTTGATTCAGCCGCAACCCCTGAAGAGCAGAGAGGTGAGGAAAGAAGAGGAAGGAGCAGCACCTAAATGCAAGATGGTGTAGGAATGGGAAAGGTCAAATGGTGAGGAGTTAGGTTAAGGAATGGGTGAATGAATGGATCATTCCCCTTCTTCAGTGGATGCGTTGATCTCCAGCAGAGACAGCAGCTCCTGGGGCCATCAGCCAGAAAAAGATTTTTGATTAGGTGGCTGAGTTTGGGTTTGTTTGGGGTTTTTTTTTTGTTAGTTTTTTTAGGATGTTGAGAGCATGATGTAATGGGATGAGACCGAGAATCAGATATTTTAGGTTGAGTTGCAACATGACGAAAGCCTCGTGTCTGAATGCCTTGATAGCCTGGGTTGGAAGTGGCGGCAAATACTGTGGCAGTATTGTTTTGTAGAACCAGAGGAAAGAAATGCCTATTTTCTCCTTGACTTTGAGATCAGAAAGATTGATGTCTATCTAGATGAGGTCCTGAGTGGATCTGAAAAAGATGAATTGTTTAATTGTTGAAAAAATGCAATTTTAGGGATGTTGAAACAAAGTTGAACTTGAAATATTGGGGATGTTTAAGGACAGCGTCTTGTGTCTTTGTTTTGAAATTAACGTGCCTTGAAAATGGAAAGAACATAAAAATTACAGTTCAGGATATTGTTAACTGGCTGTGGGATGTCCCTCTGAGGGGCAGCATGGAAGAGAAGATTCCTGGGGAAATGCCATGGCCCTGCAGGTGATGGATGATCACCCTTGGCATTCCACAGGCTTTTGTCTTTGCTTTCTGGAGATATCCTTCACCATGAGATATAACTTTAGAAGTTTGCTCCAGGATGGGCAGCAGATGGTGTCAGGTCAATTTTGCTGAAGTCACAGATGATTCACTCACTTTGGCTGAAAATGAGCTTTTTCCTGGCCCAGTTGCTCTTCCAGCTATGCCCCAGTTCCTCATCCCTTATGCTGTGGCTGTAAGTGTTTTATAAGGCTGAGTGTTTAGCTGGATACTCAAATGGTCTGGGTTAAAAACTAATCCCTTTTGGAGGTGTGGCAGTAACTGTAGCCTGGAGCTGCAGGCATTTGGGATGGTAACTTCTCAGTCTGGCTCTGCTTTGGGAGCCAAGGCTTTGCAGAGTTGTGCACGAATATTCCATCATTCAGATGATCTCTCTCTCCATGAGTCATCCTGACAGCCAATTGCTTCCTTGGTCATGGACCTGTTGACACAGGTACTTACTAGCAAAACTAGAGGTGAAGAGGGTCTTTTGACAGCCTTGGGGAGCAAAGATGTGTGCCCCAAAGAGGCAATGCTTACCTGCCTTCTCTGCTGCCCTGGGGATACTGATGGGGTTTGGGACACCCCTGCTGCATCTGACTGGTGTGGGGTGAGGGTTGATATCTCTCTTTGTGGTATCACATCCAAATCCACCTGGTTCCTTAGTCTTCATGGATGGCTGGAGCATGAAAATGCAAGCTGAGGACTGAGACATCAAACCTCCACTGATGTTTGGAGACACCGGGGCTGAGATGAACCCACCTCTCCTGCTCGTTGCCACAGCCTGCTGCAGAGGGAGGGTGCTGCCGTCAGTCATCAGCCTGTCTCACTTCAGGCATTCCTGGCACAAGTCTCTTCAGGTTTACCTCTTTGTGCACAGTCTGGTAATTCCTCCTCCTAGGAGTTTATTTGTCTTTGCTTTTTCTTTCTGAGAGGCCAGAGCAACTCCCTGCTCCCCATCCTCCCCTCCTGAGACACAGCCTGAAAAATTAGCCTCCTCTTCTGCTGCAAACAGGGTCCCTGGCACATGCCTTGGACTGTCCTGGACAATCCCTGCCCAGCCAGCTCCCTGCAGCAGCAGAAAAACTTATTTAAGCACCAGCAGGAGCAACACTATGGCTGAACACCAAGGGGGAGAAGGAGGGCTGTTCAGGGATCCTATTGCTTCCCCCAGCAAGGGATGAACTGGCCATGGATCAACTTATGCTTTAAGCACCAGAAGGTGAAGGGCTGAAGCAAATTAATGTAGGATCTGGTGAGAGGCAAAAACTCAAGTGAGTTTTATGGTAGAGGTTGGTGCTTTTCTGAAAGGGACAAGTTGCCTTAAGAGCCCCTTTAATATATCTTTCCTTGTGGACTTATTTCCATAGTCTCCACCCCGCACACACTACTTGCCCCCTTTAACAGTGTGGTGGGTAGAGGAGCACCAGGGAGGTTTTTTTCCTCATTACCAGGTCTGTACATTCATTTTCATCCCCCAGATCGAGTGTTGTCCCTGTGATGTGTTGCTGGTACCGCAAGGGCAGCGGGAGGACCAAGCCGAGGTTGGATTGGACTCTGGCAGATTGTTTGCTTTGGATCTTGTTCTCAGAGCTTTGTGTGGTCACAAGGGATGTGCAACTGGGAGAAAGGATGCAAACTGCTCCCCACTCTTAAATAGCTGGAGGTATTTGGGGAAGACGATGTGTTCATCTCACACATGGCACCAAGGACTCATGCCGTGCAAAACTGTTCTGCTTGCAGCTGGCCTGGGACAGTTTCCATATGCTCCCACTTGAAATGGAGGGTGTCCTGCCTTTCTCCTCATCTGCTGGACAAAGAGGTTTTCAGCAGTGGAGATGCCTTAATTCGACTGGGTATTTTAACTGAAGGATATTTCTCTGTGCTTTGGGTGTTCTTTTGTGCCAGAAACTGTCACACAGTGTGTGGGAAAATCCCCTTTCCCTTTTCCTGAAGGACAGGTTTCTTTTCACCTCCCAGCTGCAGGCAGGCTCAGCACACAGATTTATTTGGGGCCAGGGATGTGTGCGTGCATGTGTTTATTTTATTTTTTTTTTTCTTTGAAAGAACGGTGTTGTGGCGGCCGACAGCTAATCCTAAATTTGGGATACCTGACATGGTAATGAGAAAACAAACCTTCCTGCACTTAAAATGAGTGACAGGCCAGGTTTGGCCCCAGCAACCTTCAGAACTGGTTTGACCTTGCAACCAGATCTCCTGGGCTGACTGACAGCTTTTTACAGCTGCATTAGGGCTGAGCTGACCTTGTTTATCTGGGGATTCACCTGGGAGACAGCAGACATGTCCAGGGATATTAAGTCTCAAGCTGAAAATGTTTGCTCAGGTATTAGGGAGGAGAGTTAATTTAGATGGAATACCTCCTATGTGGCACCAACCACTGCTCTGGGGGACACTGTGCCCCTTGGCTGATGACAGTTGGTTTAGACTTTCTTTAGAAAGTGGAGTCTCCTTTGAGTGGAGCAATGCAGAGCCCTTCAAGTCGCTCTGAATTTCCCTTCACATTTAAGGTTTTTGGGGTTTTGGTAAAACAGAGCTCAGGTGAAGGTGCAGGTTGATCTTCCTGCAAAGGGAGGATCTTCCTGCTGGCACCGCAAGTGCCTTGGACCACCTGAACTCACTTGTGTTTTATAAACTATGACACATGTGAGCTGGCATCTGTCCCAGCTGTGGCTGGTACCCCCTTTACCGGGTACCTGCCAGGTCCTTCCCTCCCATGCAGGAGGAGGTACTTCCCCTGCTGCAGTGACTCAGGAAAAGGCTAAGGACAGCAGTTCTTCATCTTTGCTCCTGTGGACCCAGAAGGAGAGGACCAAGCTCTGGAGCTGCCCTCCTCCCTCACCCTGAGGATGGGCAGAGGAGAAGCACCCTGTACACGGTGCTCTGCCCTGTCTGCCCCTATCTACACACTTGGGAGCATCCAAGGGATGCTGCCTGAAGCCGGGTGCGTGTCGATGTCACCTGGGGAACGAAGCCATCTCAGCAGAATGATTCCATCTGCTGGGTGATTGGTTGCAGCCTTTGATTGCCAGCAGAACACACGTGCTCTGGGCAGGTGGTACAGCCCTCCTGCAGCATCCCTGGGTGCAGGGGAGATGATTCTAGGTGCAGGAAGATCTTTGGATTTAATTTTTTAAAAATTATTTCTTAGAGCTTGCAGGCAACTCACAGCCCTCAATGCATGACTGAGCGCATGGGTGGTCCTGGCTGTGTCCCACCCCTCAGGAGCACAGCATTGCTGTTCCCTGGGGTCAGGCAGGTGCCTTCACTGCTGGGATTCTCCAGGTTTCCCTCTCCTGCTTTTTATGATGAATCACAACCAATCCCTCCTTTTCAGATTCCTCTGACAAGTTTTTTTCCTCCTACCATAACAACTTTTCAAGAGTGAAGGTTTCATGTGCTGGCATCCCACATGTGAGTGTCTGGTCTCTGCTGAATGGGGTTGGGCTCACGGCAGAGAGCAGCTTGGGGAAAATCTGGAGCTGATTCTTGGTAACAACACAGATGTCCATGGTGTGACATCCCTTGCAGATGGAACCCTTCCCTGGTGTTGTAGGGGAGATTTTAGTTATATCCTTCCCATTTTCCCTACTGGTATTCCCTGGTATCACCCCCTGCATTTCTTTTGCTCAGGTTTCGCCTCAGCCCTCCCTCTCCCCTCACGTGTGCTTGTTTGGGAACGTTGGGGTAATTGTTTGCTCACTGTATTGCATATTTCTACCTTGGCATTGGATTTTTGATCCCCAGCCAAGGTAAGAAGTTAAAATGCCTGTCTAGTGTGAGAGAACATAGCCTTGTCAGGATTCCCCATAAGCAGCAGAAACTGAAATCTTCAGGGAGGAAAGCTTTAAAGCAGATTCCTCTGCAGTTTGTGGAGGCAAGGGATGCTTTTCTTTGACTGCCACAGTTCCACAAAAATTTTGAGACCAGATAGGACAATTTGAAATCCCTCATTATAGGCTTGACTTTATTCAAATATCACATGTTGTGCTTGAGTGGAAAGTTAGCTGCTGCTCTAAGGGACAACCAGCAGTCAGCCACAGACCCTCCTGTCTTTGCACCACACCAGAGCTGTGCCCCTTTCCTCTGCATTGTTTCTGTCTAGCCCAGTGTCTCAGGACCCCAGGGAGCCTCTCCTGAGGTCCCCAATGCCCCCATGGTCACAGACACCGCCCAGGTAGAGAAGGGAGGAAGGCACAGATGAAAAGCTGCCAAGGAGGAGAAGGATGTGGTGGTGCATCCCACAACTGGAGAAAGAGCAAGAGGCTCACTGGGTTATGCAAGGGCCTCAAATCCTGAATATTTATTTCTCTTCCTAACCCACCCTGCTTTGCCTTCCTCTGCATCAAGTTCTGGCAGATCTCTAAAGACGGAGTTCACGTGAGCAGGGAAGGCCCTTTGTACCAGCCTGGGAAGGATGTCCATACCAACTGGTGTTCTTACACATTGCTCCTGGGAGCTGGTGGGGAAACATAAGCTGAAAGTGCCCTCTGGATGTGTGGCTCCTCAGCACAGCATGAGCACCGATGTTGGTCCCTCCTGAACCAGTCCACCCTCAGTAATGAGTCCAGCAAAAGGGGAGGCATTGCAGCAGTTTGGCCTGGAGGGCTGGAAATGTGGCTGCTGCAGCATGAAGCCTCCCTGTGCTGGGGGAGGCTGGGATCCTGCTGCTGAGCTATTTATTTAAGAAAAAAAATATTATCATTTCAGGCGTTGGCAGCATGGGGTGTATCAGCCATTGTATCAAAGATGTGGTTTTAATGCACTTTCCTCCGCTTAAATGCTATTTGCCTTCTCCTTCAGGCAATTGAATTTAAGAAAACTCTCGTTGCCCAGGTTTTGTTGAACAAATTGGTCCCTGCACACACAATTCCCAGGAGGAGCCAGCTCTGCAGAAACTCTGGGAGCTGTCACTTCAGTGCATGGCTGGGATGGGCTGAACGGATTACCCAGCTCTGCATCGTCTGCTCTTTTATCTGTCTCAAAGCAATGGGAAGCCAGGAATAACCCCTCGGGGTTCCTCTGAGCCCGGCAGTTTCTGGAGCCTGGGGTCAGATGACTGTTATTGTAGCTAAAGGTGTTTAACCCCAATTGATTTTGACAAACCCTATTAGCGAATCCCACAATTACTTATTGGGTTTGGAGAGGAACATTGTCGATTTAAGACTGGATGCTCTAACCTGAGCGCTGCTGACAGGATGCCGTAGGTAGCAAAGCTGTTTCCACAGGAATCGATGGAAAAACTCCCCGTCAATCTTTGGGGCCAAATTCTGGCCCTTCCCCAGGGCCCAGCAGCTCTCAGGGATATCAGAGTCAGCCCTAAAAAACAATGGGTTGGAATAAGATGGATGAAGACTCCTACCCTGCAAAGTACAGAGCATCCCTGGGTTGGGCTTAAATAAACCTTGTTTGTGGCACAGCTGCCTGCATCCCAGCCCTGGGGAACGGTGCAGGAGCCGTGAGACCTGGTGCAAAGCATAGGAGAGTCCCTGGAAAGCTGCCCAGAACAGGTTGAGGGTTTTTTCTGCTCCCCTTCAGAACTAAGCTGTCCCCCAGCTCGGTCCCCACTTGTGGGTCTCTGGTACCTGTGGCTGCATGAGCAGAGGGAGACTGCTCAGCATCTTTGTGTGCTCGGAACCAATGTTTATCCCGTGGGATTGAGTTCAGAGCCCCAAAGCCCTGCAGGCTGGATCTGCTGCTGGGCAGGCAGAGAAACTGCATGGAGACTTGTGTCTGTGAGAAATATCAAGTGATGAGTTCTCTGAGGCTCATATCCCAAAGATGCCTGAGATCATTTGGATGTGAATGGGAGTTATGTGCCTAAGTAATCTCAGAGGATCTGGGCTTAACAAAATTGCTGAATTCCTTTTTTTTTTTTTTTTTTTTTTTTTTTTTTTTAATAATGCAGCAACTAGGAAAATAAAAGCATGATCTAAAGAAGAAAATAATTGCATTAGTCTGATATTTTAATGAAGCACTATTGCTCTGCAGGTCAGGTGTAGGTGTTTGTAGGTGGCAGGCAGCTGCCTGCTCGTCACCCATCCTGGGGCAGGGAAATGTGTCCGGCACACGTGTGAATGCAGTTTAGCCCAGAAATTGCTTTCGGGCAGCAGAGCAAGCAGCCTCTTGGAAGCCCTGCAAGTTTCACACTTGCTTTTTGCTTCTTGGTTGCTTGGGGAGAGGAGTCACCCTCTCAGGGAAAGCAAACAGCCGGCATCGCCTGCCTGGCCGGGGCAAGAGCGAGCGCCTGGAGCTGCCGTGAGACTGTGCCGAGTCCTGCGAGAGGTTTTGTAACAAACACCTTGTAAAACGCAAATATTTGAATAGCGACGTTCACGGCTAATGTGCCAGGTCGAGGAACAACTGCTTATGCTTTTTCTAGCTGCTTGAAACCTAAAGGGTGAACTTAAGGATTTTCCAGAGACAAAAGCATTGAATACACTATTTACATACTCATCCTGCAGTTAGCGGACAGGATTATGAGCCATTTATTTAACAAAGAGACTCTAGTTAATCGGCAGTCTATTTATTGTTTCTTCATCATTTGGCAGTAATACGTAACTACGTCTTGGTTTTCATTATGGGCACAATTGCACTAAGTGAGCTTGCTCCCCATGTACCCTCTCTGAAATTTATTTTCCCTCTGAAAATTGCTCCTATTCTCAAGTAAAGGATTTTATTTAAATAGAAAATATTTATTTCAGATGATTGCTTTCAAAAGAACCAGTTCCTTGCCCTGTTTTGGGATATTAAAAGATTTTGTTTGTTTTATTGAAGGCTTTTTTAGCTCAGCCTCCAGAAACCTGGGCAACAAAGGAGGTGGCTGTAGGTATTGGAAAACATTTGGGGTCAACTTTGGTCATCAATGTCCTGTGTAACTGGGTCAAGCCACTGAAAGCCTAAAGGTAAGGAGGACTTTTATGCTGATTTTAGGGCTATTACTAGTTATCTGGCAATGTGTCTCTGGTCTCTCTGCCTGCCTGTAGGGTGTGAAGAAAGGCTGAAGTTGCTGTGCTTCTCCCAGCCTCACCTGCCCGCTCTTGACCCTGGTGGGGTCCAAACCTGACTGAAGGGACTCCAGACTGGAGTTCGTTGACTTCCATCACAGGAGAGCTCATGCCCCAACCTGCTTGGCTGGTATTGTGATTTTCACCTGGAGATCCTGAGCCACTTTATCCCTTCTCCAGGTGCTTGTCTCAGCTCAGGACTCTTGATTTCCAGTTGTGTGAGGAGAATGGGGCTTTGCCTGCTCCCACAGCCAGGCAGAGAGCTGAGGCAGCAGCATGGCCAGGGAGCCATTCCTGGGGTGGTCAGTGCCAGTGTGAATCGGGCCACAGTGACCTGCAAAGCCTTGTCCTAAGTATTATCTCTTCTCCCACCAACAGCAATATTCATGGGAATGATGATATCAATGACAACTCTTGGTGATGGCTGGGACAGAAACAAATTACTTTCACGCTAGGAAAAGCTCATCTGTGAAATTTCATGGACAGTTCCCCCCACTTGTTAAACACCCCTTTCACTTGGCTTTTTTTTTCTTTTTAAAAAATTTTATTTTTTTTTATGTGTGTAATTGCGTGTCAGACCAAGTGCACTCAGAATGTGAGCAGGGTCTGATACAAGGAGGGTGAAATGAGATAATCCATGTTTTCATCATCCATAGGCCTCTCTTTTCACGGGCCGTGGGCCGTACTTTATTAGGCTGAGCAGCTCTGGGCCTGCAAGAAAGAGGAGCCCTTTCTCATCCCGATGAGAATAGTGCAGTGAATGGATTCCAAGTGTTTACTCAGCATTTGTCTCGTGGTTTATCAAAGGAATGAGGAGGAGGTGCCGACAGACCTTTTGTCCTGCTGATGTGTTATGACAATGTTCCATGAATATGCAGAATGGCAGAAGGGATTAGAGCCAGTACAATTCCCCTCCGGCGCTTTTTTTTCTTTTTCTGTCNTTTTTTTTTTTTTTTTTTTTTTTTTTTTTTGCCTGGGATGTTCAGGGGTTTAAGAGTGACCTGCTCACAGTCAGGGCACTAAACATCAGATTTTCCTGCAGATATGGGGGTAAAAATCCCACACTTGTCCAAAGCTGTTAGCATCTGACTTGAAGGTTGGGCTGTCTTAGTCACTCTCTGCTCTTTATGAAATTTTGGCTGGCAGGAACTCCCTGGCTGAAAGCTTTGTGTTTTGGGAGACATGGAGATATTGGGGCATAATTAAAACTTGAGTCAATCAGTGACACGTGAAGCCCAGGGCCAGTGGGGATGTGACCGCTGCTCTCTGCTCTGCTGCTCTTGGTGTAGGCCAACAGCGGTAATTTGCTGTGTTTTCCTGTTGCTTCCCAGAGTCCTGGCCCAGGAGTCTGGGTGTTATTAAACATATGCTGTTTTAGATGGACAGGTTAATGAGAACCCTTGTACACACCTCTGAGGTGATGAACATTATCTCTGTTTTCAGTACGGGGAAACTACAGCGGCATGGTGGGAGCAGACACGTTGTTCCACAGGTGTAAATCCAACCTTTGGTGTTACTGACTCTTCATCTCGAGGTAACTGCTGAGCCATGGCCAGCAGCTATATCTGCTGGTAGTGTGGTTTTTTAGGTGCAATTATGCAAGCATGTCCCATAGGAGAAATTATTCTCCACTGGTTTCCTACATCCCAAGAATCTTTTCTGCCCTGCTTCTTAAATGGTCTGGGGAGAAGCCCCTCAGATGCATAATGGGAATGATGACTTTGTGTCCATGTTGGGTCTTACCTGGGGAAGAAGGGTGTGAGACCCGCTCAGCTTTGGTCTGATTCTTCTGTCATCTAAGCCAACGGACCAAGTCACTGCTGACAGCTGTTAAATTCACATGAAATCTCCCCTAACCCAACCAGAAGGTCGAAACTCCCTTGTTCCACCACTGGTACATAAATGTAAACTGATTATTCTGGCCCTTCTAGCATGTCCTGCCTTTCTGTTCGGGTTTTTGGTTGCTCTGTGGAGTATCTGGAAGACATTTGGTCCAAGTCAGAAGAGAGGTGGGACGTAGTCTGCTCTTTCTCATTGAGCACATGGGAATCACCCTGCCTGTGATGACCAAAACATCTGCTGTGGGGACATCCAGTGAAGGCCATTACATGAGGAGAGAAATTGCTGTCATATCTTCCTATGCAGGGATATTTGAGCAGTGATGCTCTGAAGGTGGTCAAGGACACCAGGCTGCTCTGTTCCTGCCCTGTTGGAATATGTGCTGGGCAGGGCTGAGGTCTGGATCCTGCAGGGAGCATCCCACAGCAGGCTTAACCTGCGGCCATTGTTGCCACTGTTTTTCCCTGGAATGGGTAGGAATGGGGGAGTTTCTTCACAAGCATCAACCTGAACAAGGCCTGTGAGACCCTCTGGGGCATCGAGTTTCTGTTTGCAGAATGAGGCATTTGCTGAGCAGGGGGTTGGCAGGTTTGTAATTTGAGTGTGTGTTGGGGAAAAAGGGAAGTGGCAGAGCCTCCTTGCAAGTCCTGGCACTGGCCGTGCAGAGGTACCTCCTGCTGTTGTGGCGTGTTTGCTCTCCTTGCCGCAGTCTCTCTCCACCCACCTGGGAACACAAGCAATAATTAGGTTAATGGATTTTGATGCAGTGATCCCAAGCCCGGTGCTTGGCTGGTGGCCCCATGACAGCAGCTGGCAATGGCTTCTGCTGACAGAGGGCATGTGCTCTGATCTGCCCCCTGGGGAGATTCTTGATTGGTCTGTGAGGGAAAAGTGACTTCCTATCTCCAGAGGCCAAGGACCATTGTCCAGCCCGTGCTGACATCCCTTCTGTGGGGTCTGCCCAGCACTGGGATGTGTTGATGATGCAGCTGATGATGGGGGACTAGAGGCACCTCAGGCTTAGCTCTTAGGCCAGCCAAATTCTGGAGACTGGATTAAAAGGTAAAAGAGCATTTTACCCCATCTGCCAGCTCTCTCCACCATCAGCAACAGAGGATCTTCCTTTGACCTCTGGTGGGGTGCCTGAAAGACCATAGTTTCAATGTTGTCCTATACAATCTGGACTTCTCAGATGTGTAAGGAGTAAAGAAACCAAAACAATTAAATGGGAGCAAATCCTTCCCGCTCTGAGAAATCTGTGATGAAAACACAAGGGTTGGCAGCCCTGGGAAGGAGGTCCCACGGGACATTTACAGCACAGACACCCCACTGTTGAAGCAGCCTTCCATTCTCTGCTCGTCTTTTATCCTCTGGGATTGCGTTGATGGCTGAAGGTTGCATCTGAGTCCCTTTTCCTTAGGGGTGGACTAAGCAGTAGAAGAACAAACCTGTGGCAGACACCAGCCGCTGGATTTTGTGGATCTACAAGGCAAAGCCATTAAGATCTGTTTGCAGCCAGCTAATTCTGTGGTGGAAGCTGCTGAACCCTCTGGTGGGATCTGCCATGCTGCTGGCTGCCCACCCTGGCACCCCATAACTCCTTCATCCCTGTGGATAAACACAGGTCTCAAATACCTCTGTGTTGATGTGCTGCTCATCTGGGACTTGAGACAGCTCTTTCGATGTCCACACTGCCTGAATGTGTCTGGGCCTCTTAGGACTCCTTTTGGTGCTGTTGATTTCTTATTTTTCTTTAGGAACTTTATGGTCGGATATAAGTGCTCAGTTCTTGCTGGTTTGGATGGAAGCTGGATTCCTGACTTGCTCTCACAAACCTCTCCCAGACTCTTTATGCTGGAAAAATGACAACCAGATGCTATTTTTTTCCTCTTTTGACTGAGTCCCAGATTTGGCCTAGCTTCCCTCTGCCTCAGTTTCCCTCCCTGTGTGGTGGGGGATAAGCTGCCCCCTTTTAATCTTTTAGGTCTATGAAGATTTGCCATGCCTGCTGAGAAAAACATAAGGCAAGAAAATTTGTGCAAAGTCTGTACACTCCAAGTTTGGTGTGAAGAAAATGGATAATATTCAATTCTTTGATCGTCTTCCAAAGAAGAGTGTGTAGTGCTGTAAAGTGACTAAGAAAGGGAAAGGAAGCAGGTGATGCTAAATTTTGTCTCCTGATTTGTCCTGTGCCTGCATAAATCTATATCTGCATAAATCGTATCTGCATCTGTATCTGCCCTGTTATGTCCTGGAGACCTCCAGCTGTTGTTTCCTAGTTGATGATTTCATGTTATTTTGAAGAGGATTTCTTCCCACAGCACTAAACAATGGCACCTCCCTCCCAGCCTGGCCCCTACCACAAAGCTCTGCTCAAGTATTTAATTTAACATATATCCTGCAAGGACAAAGCATATTCTTGGTCATCCCTGGGAGAGAAATCCCTCCCTTTCCCTGGCATCTCAGCATCTCAGGTCTCAGTCATACATCATAGATGGCCTCCTCAACACTGACACTTCTCCTTAAGCCCACCAAATGGAGCAGGCAGAGAAAAAGATGAGATTAAATACTGAAGTTCTGGCTGCAGCGGAAAAATAGAGGTCTTCTGCTCCTTTACCACAGGCTTTTCATTCAGAAAACTTGACCGTAGCCTGTTATTCACCCATTTCTATTGAAAAGCTAAATTATGAAGGTTAGTCCACCAGCTCTATCCTACAGAATCGTGCAAATCTTTTCCATGCAAACATAAACTAAATGTATGTGATATACAACACTATGTATGGGGAAAAGCTTCCAGAGACACCAATTAGATGCATCTGCAAAGCCAATGTGACCACGAATCTTGGTTCCATTAGAGAGTATTTGGATGGTGGTTGTGATGATGTCACCGCCTTGCTGCTTCGCTCCAGATGAGTCAGTCCTTCATGCTCTACTTGCATTAAGGAATGGGCAAAATAACTTCTGACCTTTCCCAAGGATATACTGTAGTGGACATTTTTAAAGAAGAGTTCTTGTTTCTGATATCATGAGGTCTCCAGTCCTTGCTCAAGGTCCCTCCTTGAGGCTGAGATGATGTGAAGGCAGAGCTCTGCTTCCTACTCAGCTGATAAGGGAGCTCAGTGTCCGTTTTTGCACCTATCCTCCTGGGTAACCAGCATCCAAGCCAGGTTTCAAGACCAAATCCATCTCTGTCATTGTTTATACTCAGGGTAACACTGCCAGATGGAGTTGGCCTCCTTGCTAACCTTCTAAATGGACCCTGAGACCACCACCTGGGTGCTGCTGCCCCCCTGCATCAAATACTGCCTGTGAGTCAGAGATTCCCATCTCAACTGGAGGACTCCAGTGTCCACAGCATTTCAGCAATGGCAGATGGAAATGAATTCACCAAATCTCTGTGGACCCCAAAATACCTGTGTTGATTCTCCCAGCCCCAAGTTGCACCAGGCAGGGATGGTTTTGGCTGGAAGGAATGTGAGGCAAATGCTGTGATTCATATTTGTCCAGTCTGATTTGAGTCTGAATCATCTCTCTCCCCTTCTCACCAGGAAATGATGTGATGAACACCAGCCTGTCATTGCTGGAGACCTTTATCCTGCACCACATGCACTTTGAAGTCATTGCACAAAATCTTAGGTTTTGGTCATTTGTGGAGTGGTCTTAAAGGCAGATGAGGTTGTCACAACCTCAGCCAGCTTCTCCAACATAGACATGTGGTGAGTTCTTTCCATTTGGGACAAAAGGACTGGGCAGTGGCCAGGTGTGAGGATCTCTGCTCTTCTTCCCCCCAGATCACTGTCTCATGGCTTCACCTCTGTGTCCCGCTCCATCCCCACCACCTCATGAGACCATATTTCCTACATAGCCTCCATTCACCCGGTCCCACCAGCTTATGGGGTGCCCCGTACCTCCTGCTGAGGTTAGTGTTCCCCCTGCACTACCAGGAGGGGCTTCCCAGAAGTGCCTGGCTGGGCTGGGCGGATTAGGGAGTCTTTGTTTCGAAAGCATTTTGAGTGGTGAGAAGAAAAACAACCTGCAGGTCGGGCTGCAGGCAGATCAGGCTGAAGGTACAGGACAGGAGGGAAATTTTTCATGACAGAGGTGTGCTCATGGCCTAAGGGGAGGGAAAAGGCTGTTGTGGTCGGAGTCAATGAAATCACTGCTGGCAGGACCATTAAACAGAGGAAAAAGAGAGCGGGTAGTGTGCCAGCAAATTGGGATTTTAGCCATCTGCCCATGCTTGCAGCTAATTGGTCTGGTGGTTTTAAGTGAGTAGCAAATCAACAAAGAAGAGGGAAAGTTTTGCAGTGAAGTCCTTGCCTGGGAGCCCTGGTGTGCAGCATCTGGGGCAGCTGGGCATCAGTTCCTTGGTTTCACTGACAAACCTGAGCCTCAGCAGGCTTTGGGAGCTGGCTGGAAATAGGATTTGGGCAGGAGAAAAGCCTTTCACATGGCAGCTAGGAAGCACTGGGAAGAGGCAGAACTTCCCAGTGTGGGGAAGGTTTGGGATAATGTATGGGATCAGGGGGAGGGAAATAGTGTGGCAGTGCAGAAAACGCTCCTGCTGCAGTGCCCCTGTCCAGGCTAAGTTTTCCTGCCACTTTCTGTCTGTTCTTGTGATCTTCAGATGGATTTGTAGTGGCTTCAGGCACACCCAGTGTGCCAACTTCTCCCATGGACCTGGCTGCCTACTTCTATAATGAAAGCATCAAAATTTCCGGGGAGGGGTCAGAACCAGCCCTTTAGAATGACCCCTGCAAGGCAGAGAGCTTTAACCACCTGCTTGGCATCATCTAAGCAAAGCCTGGGAAACTTGATCAGTGGGCATCAGCATTTTGTTGGGATGGGACATATTTTAAGGAGAACTGGAGGTAGCTGGAAAACAGGAGACCATGGTTTCCTGAGAACATCTGCTGTTGCAGGTGCTGCCCTCAGTAACTCTGTGATGGTCTCCTCTGCTTCCTCTGGGTCCTGCATAAGGCGGAATCTTTCTAGGATTGTCAGAGAACAGTCAAGGTTGTGCTCTGCTTGAAACAGCAAGTTGGTAGGGCAGATTCACCAAGAGTTTTTTTGACAAATGCTGTGGTTGTATCACAATCATGAAGCCCCTTTGGGTTTCTGTGATATCTACTAAGGCTTTATAAAGCCAAATAACTGAATATTATTTACTAACCCCATGCATGACCCACACTTTGCTCTTCTCGGTGTGTTGAAGCCACCAGGCAGGACAGCTGAGAAACCAGCGAGAGGGACCAGCTCAGCCTGGCCCTTGTGCAGGGCCTTCTCTTAGGCTCGGGTTCTGGCCATGAGGTATGGATCTGGGGCAGAAATTTAAGGAGGGTTTTGTTCCAGGAAAAGGAGAAATGAAATACTTATTCACCCCAAATATTGGGGTTTGTATTGAGCAAGAAACCAACAAAGTTTAGAGAAGTGAAATCTCTAAAACTCCATAGCAAAATTTGTTCCTCATGGCTTTCGATAGCTGAAGTCCTTTGTAATCTTTTTTGTTTTCTTTCAAATTTAAACAAAAATATGCTTCTGTTAGGAATACTATTTTTGATAAAGACAACAAAAAAAAGGATTTTTTTTTCCTCTCATCCCCTTTTCTCTATAGNACCAAAAAAAAAAGGACTTTTTTTCCTCTCATCCCCTTTTTTCTATATGAATAAAAGTAAACTTAAAAAATACTATATCTAAATGAACTTGGGGAAGAAAATCTGGACTGATTGTAGTGGGAAAAACCCCAAAACTTACCCACAAACATGAAGAATAATTCAAAAGTTTTTTTCTCTAGAATTTTTTCCCTGCTGTTCTACAGTTTTTGTACATGCTTTTACCTACACTTTTTGTGAAGAAACAACTTTGTCTGGACCTTACTGCACAGTTGCCTACAAATACATAAGTGACTCAAAGAGTTAGTTCTCAGGAAGAATTTATTTGCTTTGGTTATCAGTTTCCTGCATCTTGAAGAAATGGATTAGCTCAGGAAGGGTGTTGATTCGTGGCTCCTTTGACCCTAGCCATTGCCTGGTGTCCTGGGCTGGTTTTTGCGTGGCTGCTGGCCCTGAGCAGTGTGGTGGCCCCACTCCTGCACATGTGGTCACAAGCCACAGAGTGGACCCTCTAGGTCTGCTGTATTGCTCTCACTGCTGTTCTCCATCAGATGTTCCTCTCCTGAGAGTGGCACCCCATGAGGGAAGTGTCCCAGGACGAAAGGAGTTCTCACACGTTCCCAAACTGTAGTCACCTCATGCAAATGTGCTGAGCCCTTACGTGGCTCTCCGTGGTGCTGCCAAGCAGTAGGACAAAAGAGGCAACGAGCAGAAAATGATGCACAGGGAGTTCCACTTGAACATGAGAAAGAATTTCTTTACTCCTTGAGTGACTGGGCACTGGAACAGGTTGCCCAGAGATAGTGTGGAGTCTCTCTCACTGGAGATGCTCAGGAATTGTCTGGATGTAATATTATGCTCTGGGATGATTCTGCTTGGGCAGGGAGGTGGGAGCAGATGAGCACTGCAGTCCCTTCCAGCCTGACCCATTCCATGATTCTGTGGGCAGTGTGATTCGCCTTCTGGTGCCAAAGCCTTTTCCACTGCACAGAGTTCCTGTGCTGGGAGGCTGTCTCAAGACTCTCTTGAGGGTATCTGTCTGGGAATTTGGAGCATGGATGGATTTGGACACAGATACACAGAGGGTGGGAATGGGCTCGAGTGTTATGTCAGGGCAGTGCTGCTCCTACAGCTTTCAGCCAAGGAAGTACCTGAACATTTGGTTGTTGGTAAGTGATGGGGTAATTCAGGGCCATCCGAAGAGCACCATCAGCAGGTGTTGTGTCATTGAAACATCCCCCAGGGGCCACTGCCGGCTCTGAGGCTGGAGGGTGCTTTGTGTAGTTCATTGTGGAATTTCTAGGGAGAGGAACCAGAGAAGTCCTTGCTCTTAGGGCTCCCACCCCCTCTTTTTCCCTGCACATCCCAGGGGGACTGAGAAACAGATGACTGCTTCACAGGTAATCGGAGGGCTCTGGAAACAGCGATGATCCAAATGCAACTGTGCCCAGTGCAGATATTTAGGCTACTGTTTTACTCAGGACTAAAGCCACTGGTCTCTCAGCACGGCTACATTAAAGATCATGAACCTGTACCACCATGTAGCACCCAGGTACCCCCATACTGTATGTGGTTTAGCAGAAGATTGTTTTATTTTGGGGCAAGAAAATCCACATTTTTCTAACCCACATGATTGCCAAGCGTAGCTTGGAAGTGTGGCCCAGGTACCACCGGTGCAATGCCTACCTGAGCACATGGGGGGCTTAAAACAGAAACTCACTGAGGGTGCACAGCCCCATTCCTCTGCAGCGAAGCAAGTTCACTTGTGCTGTAAGGAGATTTGTGTGTGCAACATTTCTAGAGGAGGCTGCAGCTTCAGTGCAAAACAGTTCAGGAGCTGGAGGTTGAAATCACTCTGCGTACTCAGGATAAGCTGATACAGGAGGCAGCAGATGCTGGCAAAACTTACACTTGCTTAGTAAATGTGATTTATTCCCTTCTCATCACCTCATTTTAAAGAGAATTCTGGATCACATTTGTTTGGTAGCCACCTTTATTGTTATCTTCCACTTTTTAATAATAGATCTGGGCCAAAGAGCACCTTGAGTGAGAAAGCATATGTGGGAATCGGACTCTGTGTGTTCTGGCCTCGCTTATTCCATGGTAAAACACAGTTTCCTGTCTGTGCTCCTGCCCATCTCTCTCCTGCTGTTTCATCTGTCTGTCAAAGCTATTTTGACATCTGGGTCTTAACCCACTGAAGTTGAGAGCAGTTTGAATAGTCCGTCAGCTTTAAAGTAACTACTCACCAGCTGGAGTCTGAGCCAGCCCACAGCCCCAGACGGGGCCAGGGCTTCTCCCTGGGTGTGTAAAATGACATGAGATCAGTGCCTGGGACTATAAACACTTAAAGCAGTTGGGTCTTCATAGCCCGTTGTCCAGATGAGATGTCTCCCCCTCGGCTAAATCCGATCTCAGGTGCAGGCGGCACCAGATCCAGCCATACTGGTGGGTTTTTTTTCTCAACTCATTTTCAGTTTTTAAGACTAATTACAAAAAAAAAAAAATTAAAAAGGAGAAAGTGAGTGATAAGTAAGGGCTATTGATATGATTGAGAAAAGCTGTTCCTCTTTTGCATTCCATAATCCTTTTCCCTCCTAAACCCATTCTTGCCAGATCAGAATACATTAAAATCCTTGCATCGACATGAAAATGTCACCAGCGAATGTTTGCAAAGCTGAAGGTTTCCATCTCCCCCAGGTGGGTAACTTTTTTTGTGCAGTCTGGAGTGATTTTTAGTGACTCCCTTCTTGGGTATCTGTCCTGCCACCCTCTCCAGGGAGTGGAAAAGTCAGATCCTCTGGCTGAAATTAACCACCTCCATTCAGATACTTGCTTGATTTAAATGCACACTTCAGGAGAAATATGAATCTTCCATTCTTTTTCCCTTGGCTCTCATAAGGTGAATGAATGGTCCCAGCCATGTCTTTCATTTGATCTCCTCCCTGAAGATCTGTGTCTGGAGAAAGGCACCTTTCTCCAAGGCTGTGTTTCACCCTTTTTCACCTGCTCACTGTCCTCCAGCCAGCACCTACATTCCTGTTATCCTCATTTGGCAGAATGGAAACTGAGGCAGTTAACTGCAACAGCACTGGTCCATGTCAGATCAGAATTGGACCCACGATTCCCTGCCTGAGCCCAGGAAAGTGGAAGAAGAGCCACAAGTATCTGCAGAAAAAATAAAGCACAAACAAAACCACACGCAGGCACAAGAAGGGGAATGAGCAATGGTGGGAGATAACGTGGATGGTGAATTTAAAAACTCTAGCAAATGCTTAAAGGAAAGGGCTGAAGACTCTTCTCCACCAGGCTGGGTGGCTTTTTAGTATAAAAAGGAAGGTAGGAGGATGATAGGACCCGGTCAAGCTCACCTGCTTACCTTTGCAGAAAAAGCCTTTCATTGTGCTCTGCTCTTGGAAATACTTTCAAACAAGTTGCAAAGTTGAAGGCTTCAAATTTTACTCCAGCGGGACATATGAAGGGATCTGCCACTGCCTTCATGGTACTTTTCCATCTGTGTCCCCAGGGCACGTAGCTATGCCTAAAGCTGTGAGCTGTTATAAAAGTTCCCCCTGGCTTGTCCAGCCCACCATTAAGCAGTGGCTCCCTTCCCTGCTCTGGGCCGGGGGCTCCTTGAGCGGGCATTTGGCTTAGAGGTGACTCTCAGGAGCAAAGGGTGAGCACAGTGTGGAAGCTCACAGATTTCTTGGTGCTGCTAAAGCAGCCAGCAGCCCCTCAGCCCTGGTAGCGGCATATGCCGAGGATGGGAGGCTGCAGTTCTGCCCAGCCAACTTGCTCTGGAGAACTGAAGAGGTTTTCCTGAAAGCCAGTAGAGAATTCTGAGACTAGTGTCTTCCTTCAGCTTCATACTCTGCTGAGATAAAGAGACCCTCATTTTCTCTATCCATCTCCAAAGTGCCATCCCTGTCCCATATCCTTTGCCCACGCTGTGGGAGCTGCCTCAGGGCAGCCCTGAGCCCTGCAAACCATTTCCCTTTCTCCTGGGGAAAAGAAAAAAGCCTTTTCCCAGAATTTCCTTACCCAAGAGGTCTTACCAAGCTGCAGAGTAACTAAACGGACGGACTTGGTTTCGGGGAGAGCCCCTGACTCTTGCCGGTGCTGAGTTTGGGCCACCTCTGAGCGCTTTTCACAGGGGAGAAAGACAACGAAATCCAAGCGCGGGAGGGGTCCCGGAGGGAGGTTACCTGCTCTACTGCTGGAGGCTGGCAGCGGCACCAAACTCGCCCCGGGCTCGCCGTCGGGACTCGTTTTGTTTGGTTTTTCTCCTGAGACGAAGCACCAGTTCCGAGCAAAGCGAAGCGCCGCGGAGAAGGGCCAGGAGGAGAGGCGGCCGCAGCGCTGGCCCCGGGACCCCCGGGGGAGGGACCGCTCGGGGGCATGGCTATGGAAGGAACCCCAGGAGAGGCTGGGGGATTTAGTCGTGGGAATCGGGACCCCTCCCCGGGGGCCTCCTCCTCCCGCCGGGGGAGAGGGGCCGGGCGGGCCGGCACCGCACGCCCCTCCGGGGGGGCGACCGCCCTATATATTGCCAAGCGGCTCGGGACCGACCTCCCCACCGCAGGGAGCTGCCGCCGAGCCTGCCCCCCTCCCCTTCCCCTCCCTCTCCCCTTCCCCTCCCCTCGGGGGGGCTCTTTCTCCCGCCGCTCCCCCCCATCCTCCGAGGAGGAGGAAGGCGAGGGCCGTATATGAACGCGGCCGGCTTCCCCTGCCTGCGAGGCATGTGCACGCTGCCGGCGCCCAGCCCCGCGGCCAGCCCCGGCTCCCCC